>CAJNDT010005613.1:292500-490768 GCA_905221615.1 Symbiodinium sp. CCMP2592
CTTCTAGGAACAGATTAAAGGCCTAGCCGCCGGGCGGGACACGGTGCAGCAAGTTCTCGGCACAAGTCGTCCATCTAAAAATGTTACATAGTCATAGCCTCTTCGACAACTGTTTGTATCTTGGTTGCCACCACTCTCTTTCCGAATTGCGGAAAGCCGCAGGCGGGGAGGAGTGAAGGTTCCTGTCAAGCCTTCACGAAGGTAGGCTTGCAGGGTCGCAAGACCTCGCAGTACTTGCGCAATCAACACGCAAAGTCTTGTCGAGACTGCACCAACTGTTTCCTAGTTAGTGCTAGGGTGAGACAGGTGCAAACTCTGCGGAGAGAACCGCATCACTGAAAATGGAACTGCCGGGTGCCGATTACTTGGATGGCCCACCTTTCAACTTGACGGTGAGAACATAACGGTTTCGCATGGTTTGGTGACACGCCGCCGTACTTGCCATAAACCTCCTCGTTCGCCAAGTGCAGCAAAGCAAGCAACTAACTAACGAACCAACTGATTAACTAGCTGACTAGTTGGCTAAGTCATGAGCTCGGACTGCAGGTTTTAGCTGAGATCCTGATATGAAGCATGACCCATTCACATTGTAGCTCGCGTGAAGGCAATCTGAAGCCTCTAATGCTAGTCTTCTGGGTTGCTCTTGCCTAGGTCCGGGCCAAACCCATGGTAGTCACCAAAACTCTCAATTCAGGCTGTTTGCCAAGCATGCCGCAAAAAAGAAAGTTCAACTAAAAATCGAACAGTCGGCAAGTGTGTGTTGGCCTTCGTTGTTTCGCACACCCGGTGTGAAGCAAGTCACTGGTGGCCACCGGGACCAGTGGCCAACAGCAGCACTCACTGGCGCAAACCTCATTCTGAGTTGTGGGGGAGCAGGTTGCACGTTGGACTGCACTAACTTCGTGCAGGAGAGAATTATGAATACAGAGATCCACAGTGCAAAGCAGCACGAAAGCGAAAAGCTTCACTGAGACTCTGAGAACGACCACTGAGATCCGAGCAGAAATCAGAAAGGATCTGAAAGCGCCTACCGTTCTGCTGGCGCAGGGTAGATGTTCTTGTCCTGGCGATCAGGCATTGCACATCCGACAAGCACCGGCAGTCGCTAGAGCAGCTGTGTTGGCCGATCAGAATAGTCTACAACAACAGCTGTACAGCAGCTGGCAGCAACCTCAGCAACGGTAACTTTGCAACTGAACTACTAAGATCCGAAACATCGGTAAACAAAAACAAGTTGGTACGCGAAGCTACCAGCAAGCTCGGTTACGTCAACGCATCAAGCTGAAAACGTAAGTGATAGTCAGCAGGCTGCAATACCGTACTCAAATCATCTGGAGCACCAGCACCAGCAGCAAAAGAGTTGCTGCAGTACTCGTAGCAACCTTCGTCGTCAGTAGCAATCTAAAGCACTGGGCGCCATCAGTGCAAACAGTAGCAGCAGTCGCAGTGACAGTCGCAGTAGGATCGTCTTATGAAGCCTCGACATCGACTTGTCGAGTTTGCAGACTCGAGCTTCGGATTTTGGACTTGCTTTTTGGATGGGGTTGGGGGAGAGGGGAGGATGATGACGACATTGTTACGCAAACATGCCGAACAATATTTCCAGACGAGTCAGTTTACTTGGAATTCACAATACTTTCGTGATGTCGGGCCATTTTATATAGTCACCAAACATACTCCCGGACTTTGCAAACTCGACCTCGGAATTTCGGAGGGCTTTCGGCCTGCGGCAAAAACTCGAAATTGGGTGGAGGGAAAACTTTTTCGGGGATGATCACGACATTGTTTCGCGGACACCCCGAACAATATCTCCACACCCGAGCGTGCACACAGCACACACCACTTCAAAAGCAACCCTCCTACGCCGAGGTCTGGGCTTTAGGGGTGTTGGCGAGCCCCTCCCACGTACAGCTGGCGCATCTCAGTTTTTTTATGTTTAGAAGATGTTGCGCTTCAGGTTTTAGGACAATTTCGACGCTGACACTCGCACAAAGGATTGTTGAACCATCTTTACACCGTATTTACAGCGTTCTCGTACTATCCGTCCACCTGTGGTTTAGCAGTTCTTCCCCGTCGAATTTGCATCTCCAGCTGCTGTCGCAGTTTCGGGGCCTGAGCCTCTGCAACGTCACCGGCTGTGGCAGTTAAGGAAAGTAAGCCTCCGAAAGTTCTGCGGCTGTCACAGATCGGGAGTCTGAGCCCCTCATCTTTTGCGACTGTCGCAGTTAGGGAGCCTAGAAGCTGCCACTGCCCAGCCCGGATGAAGCAAGTAGTAGTAGTAGTCGTCGTCGTCGTACCAGTCCTAATACTGAAACCATTTCTAGAACGGGGGCTAGTACGGGTACTAGCACGACTAGTGACTAGTACTAGCAGCTGAAGTTGCAGTTGCGGTGGTAGTAGTAGTCGTCGTAGTAGTAGTAGTAGTAGTAGCAGCAGCAGTGGAAGGGAAGCAAGTAGTAGCGGCAGAAGTAGTAGTAGCAGAAGCAGCAGTAGTAGAAGTAGCAGTAGCGGTAGTGTGTAGCTGACGAGAAAGGGAGCATGGGCCGTGGCAGAGGATGGCAGAGGCATCGGTAGTAGCAGTGCTGGTAGCAGTAGCAGTAGCAGCAGCAGCAGTGGTAGTAGTAGTGGTAGTATGTAGTATGTAATAAATGTAGTACATGTAGCAACTGTGATAAATGTAGTGAAGGTATCCGCCGAGGCCACAGGCCCAGGCGTCTTGAGGATTGCCTCCACCTAACCCTCCTCCCTGCAGTCCGAGACTTTGGAGACACCCTGTTTTTGCGTTCGTTTGCCACCCTTGCCCGGCTCCCTTCATTTTTACCTGATTTGTAATTAGGTCTCCCCCCCCCCCTCCCTCCCCCCCCTCCCCCTCCCCCCTCCCCCTCCGCCCCCTCCCCCCCCTCCCCCCCCTCTCCCAAAGGAGTGAGGTCCCGCACTGGACACCCAACCGTTTAAAGGTTGGGGTTGAGAGGCCCCCCTAGCATGGTGTATACGACATCCACTGCCCCCTCGCCCTGCCGCTAAAAGAGCCGAGGCGGGCGGCGTAGCGTTAAAATTAAATGTCGTCAATGTAGTCAATGTGTAGTATTTGTAGTAGTTGTCGTGCTAGTAGTCGCCGTAGTAGTAGTAGTAGTCGTAGTAGTAGTAGTAGTAGTAGTAGTAGTAGTAGTAGTAGTAGTAGTAGCAGTAGCAGTAGCAGTAGCAGTAGCAGTAGCAGTAGCAGTAGCAGTAGCAGTAGCAGTAGCAGTAGTAGTAGTAGTAGTAGTAGTAGTAGTAGTAGTAGTAGTAGTTGTAATAGTAGTAGTAGTAGTAGCAGCATTGGTACGTGTAGTAGTCGTCGTCATTTTGAATGGGGTATGCAGGATGTGTAGTATGTGTAGTATGTGGGAGTATGTAGTATGTGTAGTAGTTGTTGTAACAGAAGCTGCGGTGGTGGTAGTAGTAGTAGTAGTAGTACGAGTAAGAGTCGGAGTCGTAGTAGTAGAGTATGTGTAGTAGTTGTAGTAGTTAGTGGTAGTAGTACTAGTAATGGTAGTAGTCGCAGAACCAACACCAGAGGGTAGTAGTAGCAGCAGCAGTAGTAGTAGTGGCAAGTAGTGGGATGTAAGTAATAAGGAGTAGTAAGTAATAGCAAGTAGTAGTAAGTAGTAAGTAGTAGTAAGTAATAGTAAGTAGTAGTAAATAGTAGTGAGTAGTAGTGAGTAGTAGTTAGTAGTCGTCAGTACTTGTGAGTGGTCGTAAGTCGTAGTCAGTAGTAGTAGGTAGCAGTAGGTAGTAGCAGGTAGTAGTAGTCGTCGTAGTAGTAGTGCTAGTAGTAGTGCGAGTAATAGTGCAAGTAGCAGCAGCAGCAGCAGCAGCAGCAGCAGCAGGAGTAGTAGTAGTAGTAGTAGTAGTAGTAGTAGTAGTAGTAGTAGTAGTAGTAGTAGTGATAGTAGTAGTAGTAGTAGTAGTAGTAGTAGTAGTAGTAGAAAGGGTCGTAGTAGTGGTAGTAGGAGCAGTGGTGTGGTCGTTTTGGTGGTGGTGGTACAGGTAGTGGTGGTGGTGGTAGGGGTAGGGGCAGTGGAGGCGGAAGTGGTAGTGGCAGTGGTACCGGTGGTAGGAATAATAGCAGCAATAACGGCACGGCAGGTCACGAGGGCAGGCAGCAGAAGCTGCTGACGTGGCATGCATTGGCAAACGCAGTGCGCGACGGCGCTCTGTAAAAGAAGGAAATTTGGATGCTCGCAAGCTGTGACAAAACATGACAACAAGTGCACTGCGCCTCCAACACTTTGAACGTTCGCTTCTTGGGCAAAGCCTGGCATGCTTCGCCAGCTTGAACCTCCTACGCTCTTGCCGAAGGCAAAGCTAGGATCATCCAAGTGTCAGAATGCAGCCTAAGAAGGAAGCCAAAATCACATCGGCAGGCTTGGATTGATTCGCTGCAATCTGAAGGATCACTGCCCCAACAAAAACTTGGCCGCAGCTGCGCTTAAGTTGGTCCACGGGATTTCCTTGGCTTCCGGATGCAGCAGGGGAACATGCAAGCCTATGACTAAGAAGATCAACACGGCAGTAGATAAGAATTTGCTGCGGCTAGGGCGGATGTCTACGGGATTTGGAGCAATGTTTGCCCTTTCGAGAAGTCTCCAAATGAAAAAAGAGGCTGCCTCCCCTCGAATAGACCGAACCCAATGACTTCGTCCGGTCAGGAACGCCAACTTGCCAATGCAGCTCAGCATCTACCGGGGGCTGAAATCCTGGAGAAGACCGTCGGCGACATTTCCGAAACGCTTTCGTACAGTATGGGGGCTCCTCTGTGCCTCTCGACTATATGAGGTTGAAGATGTTTCATCGCAGTGTCATTACCATCTTCACTACAGGCTTTTCAGAAGGATTTTCAGCATACATGTGGCAACTCATAGCTACCCTAACGGAGCCACGCAAGGAAGTCTGCTGCCCAAAGATGGATATCGAGACGTCGTGGTAGTCAGAACCCCAAGTCCAATGAGCGGAGCCCGGTGTACATGCATACTGCTGCCAGTGCAAACACCCCAATGAGCCCCAGGGCCACTCCTTCGGAGCCCTCTGTCCGACTCGACCTCGCACTGAATCCGACTTCGGTGCTTGGATTTGCTTTTAGAAGCTACTAGTATGCCATATGCTTCTCCCTCTCTCGCTGGGGTCCCAGGGTCCCAGGGAGCCATCAGATCTGCTTCTGTCGTCTTTTCGCCTCACGTTCTCCAAGGCACATGAGACCCACATTGGAAAAAACTCAACCTCCGAAGTCAGACCGCTCACTGTTTTTGATGATGCGCCACCCTGTCCTGCCCCCTTCGCTTTTCTGTTCCAGCGAGTTTCTGAAAGGGTTGCCGAAAACAAGCTGGGGGTGCTGAAACGATGGGAGCGACGGAAAACCGGACGATGTTGCGGGCTTGTTGTCGAGCTGTCCTGTTACTGAAACACCGGTTTCTCTGGTTCTTGCGTCACGATGTTTTGTCCTTCACTGGCTCATAGTTACTCATAGTTTGCCAAGATGACGTCGACAGCTACAGCTCCGTCCGGCCATTGCAACATGCAACGACCACAAAAGCAGGCGTGAACATCGAGCATCATGAACATCACCACAATCACCAGTCACCGTCCTGCAGCTGACACGGCAGGCTAAGTCTGTTTGGTGGTTCCTTTTGTGTCTCTTCTGTTGCTGATGTCGTTCCTGTCATCTCCTCCTACCCTTCTCTCTCGTATTCATTGTGTCTGGCCAGAAACACTTCCAAATAGCATCAACACTGAAAGAGCTCCAACACTGAAAGTGCTACCAGTACCACCTTGTGCCGCTATTTAGCATCAGCACTGAATCTACCGTGTTGCTCGTGTTGCGAAATGTCTATCACCACTGTGGAGGGCACTTTCGACTATGGCTGCGCGGACTACAGGTGTAAAACATACTGATATTACTCGCAGAACTGCAGCGTCGATGCCCTTGCATTGCTCATGCTCTACAAGCAACTGCAGCCTCAATGCCAGCAATTGCCTGTGTGAGTGCTGAGCGCACTGTCACTCGGTATTTGCTTGCTCAAGTGTTCACCTCTGCAGCTCTTGCCAGTACTTCTGAGAGTTCACTCGGCTTATCTCGGCTTCAGCAGAGAAGCTAACAATCCACCGCTTGTCACCGCGAATACTTTCTTGCACGACAGCTATGCTTGGGGTCTTGGAGTTTAGATGCTGTTGCTATAGTCGGTCTGTGATGCCTTTCTACGTCTTCTTCACCGATGCACAACTAACTGACGACTATTCGGAGCAGCCTGTCAAACCCCACAGCCAGTGCAATCAACGGGCTCGTCGATCGGTGCCGTCCGATGGCTCGAGTCGCTATCGGGGCCACTGCCGAGAACACCTGGGCAACAATGACCCTGTGAATCACGGCAAGCGCAAGACATGCCGAAAGTTGGACTCCAAGCAAGCGAAAAGCTTGCTTGCACAAGGCTGGGTAAATCCATGCAGAATTCGCCAAGCATTCCAAAGGCATTGAATTGGAACCATGCGCTGCAAAATGACAAAGCCCAAGCTTAACTCTGCCATGCCAGTCTGACCCTGACCTGAGGGCAGCCGTGATCACAGCTTCATGTGAATTGCGCAGATAATGGACATTATGTAGGACAATATAGCCAGATAGGGACCTTGTCAACGTGTGAACTACAGCTTCGGTGTAGCCTTGCCCACGCACGGCCAGCGTACAACAACATCTGGTTTGGATGCGGTCCAAAGCAGCAACAGAAGAAGATTGCAGTAGTGGTTTATGATGCCATGCGAAGCAATACTAGAAGTTTTGACCGCTTTCCGTGCAGAGAGCGGACAGTAGTCGTCTCCGTACTTGCAGTCACCGGCGATGGCACAGCGGCCATGATCGTGTTAGCAGCAGCCGTAGCAGCAGAGAGATGCAGAGGCAGGCGTGGAATGCCTAGTATTGCAAAGATAGGAGCAACAACAGCAGCAGCATCAGCTGTAATAATAGCACTCGCGGACGTAACAGCAGTTGAAGCAGCTAAGATGCCATCCGCACAGACATCAATTCATTTCTGCAGACACACAGTGAGCGTAATTACCGTTTCGTGCATCCTATCTATCTATCGGCTCTTTCATTCCATGCTTGCTGGCTTCTAACTCGCAGCCGTATCATACTGCCACAACTCTCAAGGTCCGCATCAATCCGAACCAGGTGCCCTGCAGTGCGAAGCCCAGCGCACATCTTACAACTCCAACCCTCCAACAGGCAAGGCACAGCCCCGCACGCCATGCGAACTGCTGCTGCTACCACTGGTGGATCCGTTGCCCTTGGCAGGGCTGCTGTGCTGCTATGGTGTTTGGAGTGCTTCCTGTTGGTGCAACATTGCAGGCTCAAGGAGCATCCTGGATGACAAGCTAGTTGTTGCAGCTACTTGACTCTGCGGTGCTGCTAAAGATAAGCAAGGCTGACGCCAACATTCGATATGCTTGTGAAAATCTGGTTCTGCTAACACTGGGTTGTTGTGCAGAAGCCTAATACTGCTTTTGCATGAATGCGGGAACATGCGGGAATGCGTTTTTGATCCGTTTTGGATCCGTTTGGGGATCCGTTTTGGCCCCAGCCCCCCGGAAGGACCCCAAACCGGCCTTGCAAACGGATCTCCAAACGGATCCGAAACGGATCGAAACGGATCCAAAACGGATCCGAAACGGATCAAACATGCATCCCTCTCGAGGGAAACGTGGGTTCGGGGATCCGCCGCAGGACTTCTTGGGGGTCCGTTGGGGGGTCCGTCGCGGGATCCGTTTGCCGGGCCGGCGGGGCTGGGGGCCGGCTGGGTTGGATCCCAGACGCATCCCACAACGGATCCGAAACGGATCGAAAACGGATCCAAAACGGATCCAAAACTGATCGAAAACGGATCCAAAACGGATCCGAAACGGATTCAGAACGGATCCCCAAACGGATCTGAATCGCACGTTTGGGAAATAGCATTTCCAGAGTTAGCAGGCAGCAGATTTTCACAACGATATGCTCTAATCGGCACCAATCACCTTCGAAAGCACAAGCCTGAGATAATGGAAACTCCAAGACCATATGTCTTGATGCCACGACACTGCCGCACTTGTAAAGCTCGCAAGCCAGTGAAACTGAAAACTACAGTGACGCCCTAGCGACCTTAATCACGACTTACTGCGCAGGGTTTACCGCACTCATGCAGCTGGAGCTTCTGAATTAAATTAGCCTGCCAGATGATCTCGCTCCTGTAGAGACCTTGCTTGAGGTACTTCTCAAATAGTATCGGTGTCCCATCTTATGCATCTATGCTAGCGACTATGCGCACACCTCTTCGAAGTAACAAGTGCTCGGTGTCGCAGAATCCTGCATGGTGCGGCACAGCGGCCGAGATGAGAAAGTTGACGACGCTAAATCTTTATCACTGCGAATGCTAAGGAAACTGGCCCGAACAGAGGCTCAATCATAATAAGCCACACAGACTGACAGCAGAAGTCGAAGAAAATCCAACAGAGAGCAGGAAACTGAAGCCATGCATCAAGGCGAACACTTGTACTCATTGCTGTAAGCGTGTTGGCAAGTCACGCACATCAATGAACAAGGCAGTGCGCGGTTGTGCCTTTGGCAAGGTCTTAGACTTGATATTGGAGCACGGCTCCGCAAGAACAGCCAAGGTGTTAACACAATTCCAAAATGTTCCGAACAATGTCCCACAGTCTAGGCCTGGGCCTTGAGGCAAGGCCCATCAGCTGCAAGAAAAGGCAGCCTTACAACTGTTATATCCATCAGTTGGCGTCTGGACCTGTTGGGTTGCAGAATAGCCCCGAGCTGTGCAGCCGAAGGGCAACAATGGGAGTCTCGGAATTCCGATTCTCGGACCTGAGTTGGGATTAAGGACTGCCTTCTGACGTTTGCTGGTACACATCTGATCTTTTTACCCGAGTCCGCATTGCAACCTTTAGCCTGAACTTGAGCACGAGTGAAGCGCTACTGCTGTCAGAAATGGAGCTTGCCAATTTCTCAACATAGACGGCTTAGGTCAAGAGTCCAAGTGTCAATCAAAAAAACTCATCTAGGGAGACTGCGACATGTGGTAGAAGCCCCGTTTATTTTGCAGAGACGTTGGTGCTAGGAGCCTGCAGCCAAGGCGCCCCTTGCTTGGCTCTGTCACGTCTTGCCTTCACCAAGAACCCTAGTCACAGTGAGCATGACGATCATGAATCATGACAATCCCTATCCGATCGGAATGGTTTCAATTAGACCGAAACAGTACATGCCAGCAGTATTTGAGAGTGCGGCGATCCATCCTCTCGAGCCTGCCTGGGACCAGAAGGTAGCCAAGATGGATGCAGTACTGGAACAATGGAAGGACTTATGGAGGTTTCCTTTGATCTTGGCTTGGCTTCAGACTCAGCCTATCCTGAGGCACCAAGCCAAACGGGATCCCTCGGATGAAAGAGCTGCAGCCGTGGCACGGGTAGTCCTAGTAACAGAGCCAGTAAATCAGCAACAGCAACCGCAACAGTAGCGGCACGAGGCGGAATAATAGTCGTGGTCGTAGTGCTCGCAATAATCGCGGTCGTGTCAGTATTTCTTCCTGTAGCTGTCGTAGTAGCAGTAGTAGTTTTCGGCTCCCACTTGTCAGCGTCCGGAGACTCTGCTCTGCAGGCAACACGTTGACTATGACTACGCGACCCTCCACTGCCCGAATCAACAAAACACGACTGCAACACTCAGCGAAAACCGTAAAAGTAGTAGTAGTAGTCGTCGTCGTCGTCGTAGCAGTAGCAGTAGCAGTAGCAGTAGCAGTAGCAGTAGCAGTAGCAGTAGCAGTAGCAGTAGCAGTAGCAGTATAGTAGCAGTAGCAGCAGTAGCAGCAGTAGCAGCAGTACTGCAGTATTAGCAGTAGTAGCAGTAGTAGGCAGTAGAAGGCAGTAGTACCACTGCTGCGGCTGCTACTACTACTACGACTGTAGTAGTAGTCGTCGTCGTAGTAGTAGTAGTAGCAGCAGCCGCAGCAGTGGTAGAAGTAGTAGAACAAATACAAGTCGTAGGAAACTACTTCTACTGCTACTGATCATAACCAGCGATACTGATTAATACTAGCTATAACTATACGACTACTACTACTAGTACTACTACTGCTGCTACTGCTACTGCTGCTGCTGCTACTGCTACTGCTACTGCTACTGCTACTGCTACTGCTACTGCTACTGCTACTGCTACTGCTACTGCTGCTGCTGCTGCTGCTGCTGCTGCTGCTACTGCTACTGCTACTGCTACTGCTACTGCTTCTGCTTCTGCTTCTGCTACTGCTACTGCTACTGCTACTACTACTAAATACCAATAATAATCATAATTTTACTACTATTATGACTAAACCACTGCTACTACTACTACTACTACTACTAAAGACGACTACTCCTGCTACTGCTACTGCTACTGGCTACTGGCTACTGGCTACTTGCTACTTGCTACTGCGACTGCTACTCTGCTGCTACTACAGCTACTACTTACCACCACCAGTACTACGACTCCGACGCACCGCGCGTTACGGGCGTCTATGCGCGGCATGACAATCGGATGCAAGTTGTATGGTATGTCCTGCGATTGCGGTGAGAGGCAAGTCACACATTGCCCGTTGCCCCAAGCACATCTCGGAGACTCGATGCTTGCATTCTTGCCCAACATGGGGAAGCACGCTCCCAGGTGCATCGACTGCATTGCAAAGGACATCGTGCAACATGTTCTACACATGCGTGCGCCAAAATACCACGTCTGCCCGCTGAAGGCAAACCAAGATCATGGTCCGCTCGTCGAACCGTGAGCAGCAGAGGTCGGGGCTGTGGTCGCGAAAAACACGTCCGGATGCGTTGTCTTGACATGCGATGCGAAAGGATGCAGAAGCGTACGTGCGCCGGCTACAGGAGAAGGACTTCCTGAAACCGTTCAACCGTTGTTTAAACAGCACGCAAAAGATGGACTTGTCAGGAACAAAGCGTGAGCAGAAGTCCAGCGGCAAAGACCAGGATCGTCCGGGTTTTCTGTTTGTTCGATGCACCCGGCACGCTTGCAATAAGCACATGCCGGTCCTGGACTTCTCGGTGTTTCGGGGTCACACTGCTGCACCTGCTACAAGCACAATGCACAGACATTTTTTTGGCGAAAGGCTGCTCTGCTTCCAGCTTTGTATAGGGACTATGCACCCGCAGCGCTTCTTGGAGCAAAAATATGCCTGTGACGCAGCGCCTGCGGCGCTGCGCTGCGGTAGGGCAAAACTTTCTCTCCACGAGAAAGTTATCACTTGTCACCGGCAGCAATGTAGTGTGACTGTGCCGCACATATAGACATGTCGGGGTGTCTTTGCCTATGCTATAGAGAACCAGCAGGTCGATGTTTAAAACAGTGTCAGGTTCGGGAGGCAAGTACTTGCTGCACATCAGGGACACACTGGAGGCTGTGGAAGCGTTGTGGCAATGGTGCTCCAAGGCGACTTACAACCTCGTTTGCAGCGCCAGTCTTTAGCCCCCATTCCACACCCCTTACCCCAAGCTGCAGTCCCCACAAGCTGGCGGCGCGGGCTCCATACTAAATAATAGAACCAGTACTATAGTACTAATTCCAGCACTAATACCGGTAATGGGGATGGGGAGAGTGGAGGGGAGAGTGGGGACAGGTTGGCCGATGTGAATGTCCACGCAGACCACGCAGCATGATGGGTGCACTATATGCTGTAGTTTGTGGGAATTGCAGGGTGTCTTTCGGGCTTCACTAAGCTCCCTGGACTCCCAGGGTACCGGTGCCGCGAAGCGGCTGGTCACATGCAGCGGTTGTCGAGGTGTCTGACAGAAAAGCCATCGGATGGTTTGTCCTTAGATTCGGAAGGTCGAACATGCATCGTTTAAGCATGGCTCTGCTGGGCTAGGTGGGCCTCAACAAATCAACCAGTACCCACGTTGGCCATCCTCGGCACTGAAAACCATGACGACTTCGGGAAAAGGATCCAGGGCGGACTTGCTCGCCGTGAGCTACAAACAGTCAAAGAGAGCTGCACTTCAGTCGTATCTTGATGCCCCTTGCCCCTCGCAGCCGAAACTATCTGAAAGCAAGCAGTTCCTCAGCTCCTCAGCTGCGATTGGGAGGCTGCCTGACTCCCGAAACAGGAGTTGGCAGGAAGTTCCGCTGCCTGGCACTCTTGCTCAGAGAAGTAGGGAAGACAAGTATGAACTCGATCAGTGTCGAAAAAGCTGCATCTGCGTTCCTGCCTGCTTGCTGTGGGACGCTTTTTTGTACCATCTGTCTTTTGGACATAGATGCGGGGCCGGAAGTATGACGGCTGACTCACGAAGTTTGCCAACCCTGTGCGCGCACATGTCAGGCACCTAAGTGGTGGCTGAATATTATGTGGTGGTACTGCCGATTCACTTCAGTACACACTTCCTCTGGGATCCTGCTGAGCCTTCACGATAGCAATTTTGTGAACCCTCGAGCACTCGACTGCATCTGTAGAACATGCAGGTTGCCAGGAAGACACCACACTTCTTGACACATCTGCTAGCTTGTATCCTGTTCATCGAGCACCCAGCGTTGCAGCCGATGGCATTGTCTACTGTACCCCAACTGAATCATGAGGCCCATTGCGACGGGTCTGCTTCAGCGTCCCGGTGATGCAATTTGTGATATCTACAATTACAAAGATCAGACAATAGAACCGCAACCTGCGTCTTGACTCAACAGCCGGAGCACGTGGACAAAGCTGTCGCAGAGTCTTCCGGCAAAAGCGCTAGTTGCGTCTGGTGCCTCAGCCAAGACCCGTCAAAGTTGGGTAAGAACGTTGAGCTGAAAGCCTAAAAGGCCATGCCTGAGCTTCAACAGCCTTGGAATCCTGGGGAGCTCCGGTGCTGAAACTAATATTTACTTGTTCACCATGGACCACACAGGAAGTCTCAGGATCATCTATGAATCTAAGATCAGAAAACGTTGACATGATATGAACCCATGCAGCTTGTTGCCTTCAAGCTGTGCGCCCTGTCGGTGTGAAGGCACCATACCGGGCAAGCTCGTTGATCAGTTCTAGGCAATCTGAAGGGCCCATCCTTCAAAGATTTCACTGCCACGAGGAAATGCTGATCAAAGCTGCAAACCATGAACCGCTTTTGCCGAGGTTCCTATGATGAAGGTCAGCCTGAACAGCTGGAGGCATCTGGCCGGGCCAGTCATGCCACTGCCTAGATTTGGTCTTTTGCTTTGTTTCAGGACCAAAGTTTGCGAGACACGAGGGACTCGATGCCCCGGCAGGCCCCCTCAAACCAACCGGAAGTTCTGGCCAAAACAACTTGAAGCAAAGGCCCGTGAAAACCGCATTCCTCCGAGGGGCTCCTGTGTATCTTGCCTGACTGCCTGGCCCAGGATGCGGATGTCAACAGTAGTTGTTTACGCTCTCGCAACTCGGCAACAGCCAAACGAGCTCTCTCGCTTCGCATTCACACCACTACTAAGGTTCAGATCGCCTCCACAAAGTTTGGGGCTTCTTGTTTTGCCCAGACAGCGTAGCTGTCATTTCTGGTGTCAAAACGACGACGACTTGCTACTAACTGCGACAATCAGCACCACCCTTGTGCTGCTGCTGCTGCTGCTGCTGCTGCTGCTGCTGCTGCTGCTGCTGCTGCTGCTGCTGTTCCACTTCTGCTAGTTAATTCACAGCTAACTATGGCATACTTGTTCTTCGCTGCTTTCTCGTTGCGGCTGTCTGCTGGCTTAAAAAACTTGCTGCTGCTGCTCCTCCTCCTCCTACCGCTACCCGTACCCCTACCCCAGCCCCTGCCCCTGCCCCTACCCCTACCGCATTCTGCCGCGCTGCCCTAACCCTGACCGCGACCCCCATGCCTACCCCTATCCGACTACCAGTGCCACTGCCACTGCCACTACTACCACCACCACCACCACCGCCACCACCAACTACGAGAACGACGACTACGACTGGTTACTACCACGGCTACTGTTACGGCTACAGCCACAGCAACAGCAACTATTAACACTGCTACTACTACGACGACGACGATGTCACTGTGTGGCTATGACGCGGCTGTGATGTTGCCAGACCGCCCGATGGCACAGTCATGGTCCATCCTTGCTGCGAGTATGTAAACCGGCAACGGCATTTCTGCAATAGGCTCCGACTCCACCCGAAAACCATGCAGACCATGAACCCAGGACGGTGCCCTTCTCGGTCAACCCTCGAACCCTCAAGGCAAATGAAACGAGGCTGTTTCAGCAGGCAGCACAGCCCATACCATACCCTGTCGAAGGCTGAAGGGTCCTCCAAAAGAGCCTGCAGCCCGGCCCACCTGAACCTGCTGCATCGGATGCTGCGGCAGTGGCCGCTGCCCCTGCTGTTGCTGCTGTTGCTGCTGCTGCTGCAGCTGCTGCAGCTGCATTTGCTGCTGTTGTTTCAGCTGTTGAAGCTGCAACTGCTGCTGTCGCTGCAGCTGCTGCTGTTGCTGCAAATGCTGTTGTTGCAGCTGCTCCTGCTGCTGTTGCCTGTCAGGGCGTGATACAGGTCGCACAGGGTGTCAATTAAGATCCCTCGTTCCATGCCTGGCATCGGGGCATCGGGGTCTTCTGTTGCAGTGTTGCACTGAGATGACTCTCCGACCTACAAGTACCAGTGCGCCACTCCCCATGCATGTTACTGTTAAGCCGCCCGTGATGCATTCAGGTGGGTTGTACCTACATGCCATCACATTGCAAAAACTTTGCACAAAGCATGCTGTGCAGCCGAAGGGCCAAACAACTGCAGCCTGCTGCTCTGCGAGAAAATTCGGCGGCGGTGGCCTTGCTTGTAATGTGCTTTGGGAATTGACAGAATGCACCATGCCTTTAAACTTACAGAAACAATCGCAGTAACTGATGCATTGACCCGGGCTTTGTGCCTAGGCACTCTCATGGAAATCCATGAATGCCTAAGAACCACGCCATCTGCGATGCTTCCAAGTTAGTCTTGCGACACCTCACGGATTTACGCCCGACGCAAAGGGTAAGTTTTAAATTGTCGACCGCAGTTCGAAACAGCTTTCGTTGGGTCAGCATGGCATAGCTATAATGAGCGTTTCATCCGTCGCTCTGATTCGACCCTTTGATCTGTAAAGCTCGGACGGTGTGCCTAAAACTGTCGCTAAGCTTCCAGATGTCAAGGGTCAACAGCTTCCCGGCAACTCTCATACCAACCGCACGCGAACTCAGCATTTTGAGCTACTTCCCTTGGCCTGGAGCCGAGTCGCTGATGGGCTGGAAGCACAGGCGTTTGCATGTTCCATCCTGGCTGCTGCCTGGGCCCGCTTTGCCAGGCTGTGGCATCAAACTTAGCACCACGGCCTCCCAAAGCCCAGCAGAAGGAGCTGCAACTGCAGTCATCCAGAGTCATCCACTTGGAGCTTGGCATTCTAGTTGCTTCTGTTCTTGCGTTATTTCGGCCTGATACATGAGGAAATTCGGAGTGCTATCGGCTGGATGCTCTAAAAGTCGGATGTCGAGGTACCTGAACCTTGAAAGCAGCCCCGGAGGCTGCATGCCCACGCTTACCGGGTTACCACCAATTGCCGTTAATGACAACCATGCCAAGCCGGCAAGCCAATCAAACTGGAAACAAATCCATGCACCCACCCCACCCGTGCTCTTCTTGCCGAGAAGCTCAGGCGGAAAATCCGCTGCTTGCAGCATTCGTTGTTGTTGAAACTGAGGTGCCGGCAAATGCGGCCTGAGGATCTGAAAACACCCGCTTTCTCAACAAGAAGGACTTGTTTTTGTTGACCTACGTCTTGCCAGCAAACCAGGCTTCTCCTGCATGTGCCTACAAGTACCCAGACAAAAAACACTCGCGCACCATCCTCATCGTGTGTGCACGATGAACGGCTGTGGATCGGGACAAGCCTTATATGTAGTTCTCAGTACCTGGCCTGGCGGCCTGGCGGTAGTTCTATCCAATGGTCTAGCACTACCGGTTTTTCCATGATAAGTTTCCATCGCCCGTATCCTCTTTCTGATTGCGACCCGGGAAGTTAAGCGCCAGACTGCAAGTTGCTCAGGAGGGGGCATGTGAATTCAGGCGTATGCACTCCACACGTGTTTGCAGAGGTCGGTGTCCATGCGTATGTGCGTACATATAATATAATACCATGCAATATAACATAATATAACATAATATAACATAATATAACATAATATAACATAACATAATGTAATACATATACACATGCATACATACATACTTTTGCAGAGTTTACTGATATCTATATCTATACATGAACTGATATTGGCTTATTGAAATACGGGAGCTGATTGAGATTGGCGCAAGAGGAAGACCATTAGTCGGCCTCATACCTGCCATCCAGCTTGCACTCACCATCCGGGGCTCTTGCGTGCACAGCGTCTCAAGCCCCCCAGAAGAAATAAGTCAATATGTGTGCGTGTACGCATGCATGCAGTGTACTGCATGCGAATATTTGTACGTGCATCTGTACATACAGATATTTTGGGAATCACCTGATTAGGACCCATCAGAATGGCCCCGCAGAGACAGATGTAATTAATTAGGTGCTGCCACAGAACGGAGCGGCTTGCTGTAGTGGCCATCCCTGCCTGGAGGCTCAGGGCTTACGCGTCTTCCCGGGGGGGGGTCTCAGCCCCCAAGTCCTGCCCTGAAGACCTGCATGCATCAGATAGCTCCAAAACCTTGGAACGTGATACCCTGGCCGACTGCTGCCCTAGACAATCAGCTCAGGCCGCTGAAGTGGCCTTCACCAAGCTTGCATGCGTCTTATCTGGGCGCGTGCTCTCCGCCGACAAAGACTTGCTCAGTGCCGGAACTTTGGAACCGAAGCCAGTTCACAAGAGACTTCGACTCGCACGCTCGCAAAGCAGGCCGCACGGATCCAAGCGACAGGTCTGAGCTCAAGCTTACTACAGGAACAGCTGCCACAGACTTGGGGCACAGTATCGTGATATCTGCATGGCGAAGTAACAATCGTTGGACCCAGGATTTCCCATTTAGACAACCGGAGGAGTTGCATGAAAAAGGCCATATCTACCAAAACTGGTTTTGGCCAGGTCGCGTCGCAGCCATTAGGGAGTTGTTGGCAACCTGCGATCTCCACAAATTCCGCCTGCAGCATTGCTGAAAGGCTCGTGCGTATGGGTACGTAACCGGCACAACCAAGAACAGCATCGTGAATTACCCTGCAGAAAAACTTGGGTCTGTGTGTGATGTTTGCTGACCGGGCTGTCTCGCAAAGGCAAAGGTGCCTGTTTCAAGCCTCTCAAACATCTGCCCTCTGCCCGACTGTTTGCAGAACACACACGTGTGTAGATAAGTGTATACGTGTATGTATGCATGCATGTCTTCACCAATGAATGTGTGCATGTATGTATATGTATATGTATATGTGTATGTATATGTGTATGCTTGCCTGCGTACATGCATGCATATTTGGATGATAAACAGGTGTCTTTGTATATAACATATACATGTGTATATGAATATAAACTGAATAAACAAATATACAGATATGTGCAGACATATACAAAATGTATGTGTATAGTGTACATACAGAAACACACACACACACACACATATATATATATATATGTATACATGTATCAAAGTCTGTATAGAGATAGAGAGTGATATATATATATATGTATGTATATATATATATATATATGTATGTATATGTGTGTAGAGAGAGAGAGAGAGACGTAGATGTGCGTAGGTGTGCATATCTATATATATATATCTATATATATATATATATATATGTATGTACACACATTGGCATACTGCGTCTTCGTATATTTCTTGATTCTGTGTGTGTGTGTGTGTGTTCTGCCCCATTGCCGCACCCGGATTTGCCCTGGGCAGCTCCTGCACCGAGCTGTGTTCCTCCACAGCTCGAAATGGTTGATGCAACCCTTTGACGCCGGCCGGTTCATGATATGCTTGCGACAATTTATAGCAAAACTGGGAACGATACAGATGTGCTGTCTGGAAATATGCCATCGGGAGCCTGCCGATGGCATTAACCTGGTCCCAGATCCTTGGCGAGAACCAGGCTCGAAGCCAAAAACTCAAACTGATGTTCGCAACCCGCAACCTACCTATATGAGCTACAGACGACACATCCGTTCTGGGATGTTGTGAGATTGCGGTTGAGAAGGCCATAGAAGCCACACTTCAGCCAAGCAGACACAAACAGTAGGGTAGCTACGCATCTATGCAAACTGTGGCCTGAATCGGGATGCATCGGGACGCAATGCCGCAGGCTTGAAAGCCTGTACACTCTTTACAGACGCGACGCAGACTAGCCACCAAGTGGTGCAAGTCGACTGTAGGATTCGAGGTCTCAGCCCAAGCGTACAAGCGGAGATGATACAATGAGCGGCAAAAAGCGGTGGAAAAAAAGCTTTATGACAAGTTCTCACATATCCTCACGATCGTCATGTGCGTCTTCTTCATTGTCCTCACTGTCACCATGACAATCATCATCGCCATCACCACAACCGCCGTTATCAACACAATGATGACAACAAACTCGTAAGTCGTAAGTGCGCTTTTCATTGTCTCATACCACCCACAAATCCGCCGCTGCCAAGAGGCACGGCATTGTTGACCATCTGTGCTGAACATGCCGTGCTCCTGTGGTGCATAGGGGCTCAGATGCGGGAGCCGTGAACGAAGCCTGACTCCTCAAACGACTTGATGGTACGCTATGCGGAAAACCCGCCACTGGCAACCTGGGCTTCAATGACAATGGATACCGCTACCGCCAGGCCAGAGTAAGCTGAGTAGGCCTGTCAAGAATCCGTGAAACTGCAGCCGGCGGCAACAATTCGGCGCTGACCAAACATGGCACAAGCATGTTGCATGCAAACCTGCACAGCCATCTGCTCCCTTCCCTGTCCGGCATCCACCGTAGCCACACTTGCCTTACATATGCACCCCTACGTCAATCCGCAGTAGATGATTTCCTGGTCAAGAAGCATGGCTTCACGATGAACCTGAATATGAAACTCAAAAAACCTGGTGACTGGGCATTACGTCATGAGTCATTAGAAGTCATAGTAAGTCATATGAATTGGCACGAACAGCGATCTTCGTGTTAGTGGTTAGCCTAAGGCCACCGTGGATGCCTCACCTCGCCATCCTCTCGTATGGAAGTCGTCGAGGTATAAGGCCGATCGCCTACCCTGTTCTCCTTGTCTAAGTGAAGCCCTGAGCTCCTCTCCAGCCGAAGTCCGAGGGAGGGCTCCGTCTGGACGAGGGACTGGAGGTAGGGCAGCTCCTGATGGGCTTCATGTTTTGTGCCTTTGAGGCTAGTTTTTTGCAGGAAGGAGACTACGTCGCAGGCTTTCTTGGACGTGTCGGCTCAACCCGGGGTCAGGATTCTCCACGGCAGCTCTCCGAAACCAACGCAGCAGTCAGAATGGTTGAGGTCCCGAAGCTCCGGTACTGCCAAAGCGGCCCGAAACTCACACCCCAGCACTCTCCACTTAATGGAGACTCAGCATATCTCAGTAGTGCATAATACATATGTACGACACCTGCTGCACGCCTAAAACTATCCTCAAGCCCAGAAATCCTCCCCGGGGTTCGGGGTCAGGTGGACCCTGAAGCCTCAATGCGGCCACGGGGCCCAGCCGCCCGGATCGAAGCCTATAAAAGCATAGCCTCGATTCTCTTGATGCGAGTTCCTGGCTGCACGGTAACAAGGGGGCTTCTTTGCCTGTTTTCAGCGGGTTGGCTTGTCGCCTCAAGCACGGCAGAGAGCAGATTTGCAGAAGCACCAGAAGTAGGAACCAAGTAAAACCGAATGACCAGTGTAGTTTCAAGACTTGGCCTTTCAGGTATGATGCCAAGCAGACTACCGACATGCCGGTCGGAAAGCTACTTCCAGTGCTGCTTCTTCAGGCCCACAGAATCCATCTACGTCGAACTGTCTTGACCCAAAACAACAGCACATAACAGCACCTCATGGCATCGGATCTGAGTTCTTTGTACATACAATCCCTCGGCCCGGCCTGATAGAAGGGACGTACCAAAAAACTGGCACTGGGACTCCGATCTGGAAGAGGAGGCTCACGACCTCCATCCTGGGCCGTTTTTGGGCGGGGCTGTGGCGCGGCGCTATGCCTGAACGCGACTGTCCCGTGCACGCCTCTACACGGAGCAGCCCGGGAAAAGGGACCCTGAGTGAAATCCTTATAAAGACAACGGCAAAGCCCCTGTATTTAGATACACGCAAAATATACCGGCGGCTGCCTCGCAACTGCTCAGGCTGATGCGCTTCAATCAGTGCTTGAACACACTGCTGGCCGAGCCACTCCGTCAACTTCGGCGGAATGCCGCGCATCAGATAAATGTCATGCCCTGCCACAACCGGCGCCGCGCCCGATAACTTGCTTTGGACTTTTTTGGGATTCTGGGGAACATGCCTCAAGCCTGGAGCACTTCGGGATCAGAAATGGCACAAGCATGCATACGTACCCAGTCATGCATGTGTATACCCAATAACCAAAGCATACCATACCATGCCATGCCATGTCCTTCCATGCCCTGCATGCCCGCCATACCTTACCATACTGTAACATTACATGGCATTACATCACATTGGATTGCATTACAGGTACATTGCACTGCATTACATCATGTTACATTGCACTAAGTGCATGAGAATATACAGCTAGTACATTGATGGGTGATGGGTCGATACACTTTTACATGTTTTTAAAGTATTTGTATATATCATATATAGATATATATGTATGTATATATACATACACACATTATATACATGTACCATTGGAAAGACCCAGTACTTTGTATGATGTCTGTTGAAGCTAAGCACAGAAGCATAAAACATATGATGTAAATTATGCTAACGGTGTAGGTCCCGTACAGTCCGCAATCGGGCACGGTCTGCTAGTCAAAGGCCTTACAACTCAAACCCTCGTTGCCTGAAGGCCTCGGCCCTCATAAAAACGCTTACGGGCACTCTGCGGCCTTGATCCATCTGAACTCGCCACTTTTGCCGCGCGGCACCTCTGAAACGACGGGGTCACAGAAATCACGAGTAAGACATTCCTGACTTGTGAAACTGACGGCTCTTGAGCAGTCTTTTCCTATTGCTCTAGCTTTTGCTCTTGCGGTGGCTCGAGGCTTCGTCCTTTTGGGTAGTCGATGCGAACTTGAAACGAAGGCTGAGAGAGTCTTGAGGACTTGCGGCGCAAATACCTGGAACCTCGCTTACAATTACATGAAACGGTGTAGAAGCCCAACACAAACCTCCAAAGATCCGTGGCCATGCCCTCACAAAACAGGGTCTCACGGAGCAATAGCCTCTCCCCCGTGTCACCTCGTCAATAGAAGAAACTGTTCTCCACCGCCAACCTTGGCACCGTCAAGAACTTCGATGGGCTACCGGGCACTGTCTGAGCATCTCTTTGCTTACGTACTACAGCACATGGGTTACTACCGCTACCGTGCAGGACCGGCTTGCAGATCCCCGCTGTGCCGCTTTGCATTCTGACCGGTGGATGCCTCTGTGGTCGAGTACACGGCGGAAACCCAGAGCGCTACATCCAGCACGCACAAGATCAGAGAGGTTCACAAGCCTATCATGTCGATGTGTCAAAGAAACGTAGGATCTGTTTTTGGTCCTAGCAGAGCAGACCCAGACCTCAGTTCGATATCAACTCTGGGACCACGCAAGGCTCTTCATGACTAGAACTCGGAAGAAAGAACATTCACAAAAAAGTCGATCTTGCAGCCACAAGGCCAAATCAAAAGAGGGCCAAACGGGCCCCTCACCCTCAAACCTGCAAGCATAGAAACGCAGCTTCTCCTCAAAGAGGCCCTCTTGCAACTCGGAGCTGAAGCAACCCAGGAGCGAAGACAGGCCCGCGGCCTGTGGCCTGGTTTCTGTCGAAAACTGAGCACGCTCGCCCGCCTTGGCAGTGTCTGACAAGCCTTACCCAGACGACGGCAAACAAAGATGAAGGAACACAGCCCAAATTTCAATCTTGACCACTACCTAACTACCCGCGGAGCTACTGAGGCTTGGCGCTGGAGAACCTTTCAAAGCAGCGAGGCAATACTCCTCAAGCCCCAAATCCCTAAACTTTCAAACTCTTCGTCATGCAATGCAAGGGACACGCCAAAAAACGGAGTTTATCGAAGGATCACTTCCTGAGCGACTCGGCGCTTCGGGTCAAGCTGCATTTGGCCGGGTTGTCCAAAACTTCGGGTGGTTTCAGGTACCTCCCCTGGATAGAGCAGGGGTTCCGTGCGAACAACTCGACTCATTTCTACTAGTCACTAGGTCACTAGGTGATGCAATAAAGCATCACCGGATGAGAAAACTCACCTGTGGCCTCCGTTCTGACTGCAAGGCACGCTGGTACAGTCATGGTCACAGTCAGGCTGGATTGCACCACAGGACAGATCCCGACTGAGACCGACTGACCCAAGCTGCACATTTCTTGGCTCACCTGTGCTCCGAACCCCTGTCCCCAGAATCCGAAGGGCAGAGTTCTTACATTCGTCCCTTTCAACAAGAAAGCCCTCTTTGAGCGACTGGCTCAACGAAGTTCTCGCCCTCCACAAATTCTGCGAGCCTCGGCTAAGTCCGGCTCTTGATGGATGTACATTGTTTTTGCTTCTCGCTGTTTCGATTGAACGCTGAGGATGTTCGGAACACGACATTGTCGAGCCAGACGCCCAATGAGGTCTCTCGCCATCTCTGTCGTTCTTTCTGTCTTTCCTCCCCCTCTCTCTCTGCAGGCTGGAAGGGCGAGCTAAGGCAGATAAGCCAAGCCTGATGTACAACTCCAAGCCGGTTGCTCGATGCAGCTGCGAAACTCTGGGGCCACACGCTGTATTCGAGGCGGTAAGTGACGTGGCATTGGAACAGTGAACAGCTGCAGCGAAATGGATGCATTGTGGTCTTGCTGGCTTTAACGCCAGCAGGCTTCAACTTAGAACCCCAAGTCAGACGCAGATGCCCAAGCCGCCCAAATGCCGATCACTAACCTGTCAAACCCGTGGCGCCGCTGAAACTCGAGAGGTGACCCGCAAAGCTCCGAAACCCTGGACTGGACAGCGACAATGGATCTCAGAAGTGTATCTGGAACGCGGTAGCAAACCCCGAAAGCTCCGGCCTGAGATCCCAACTCAGGCCGCAAACCCGGAGTGTGTCAAAGGCGTATTGCAGCAACGGATTTTGCAGCAAATGCCTCTGCCTTTGAGAGGCCTCGCGAGCCGGACGCTCCGACGTCCGACGAATTTCGTCTACCATCTGACAACAAAGGAAAAGACCCGCTGAACAGCCTCTGGAGCTCGACATGTTGCAGAAGTATATTGACTCCCTTGAATGATGGAGAAACGATGAGATCTAACATCTAAACCTACGCAACGGGAACCGCTCAGAATGCAAAGCAGGGCTTTCCTCCTTCAATACGGAAATGTTTTCTGCGTCATCAGAATGTAGAAGTCCTGTCAGGTAGCCAGTGCTCCCCAATATGTCAGAAGAACTCCTCTAACAAGCCAACTCAAGCATTGTAGAAACTTTGTAGCTGGTTCTGGCAATCAGCTTGGCCACAACTTCCGCCTTCCAATGCTCACAGTATCAGTTGATATGAGCCATAAGCTGTCCTAAAAGTTCATGTCCTCCGCAGTCACCTCACCATCGCCATCCGCATCGGCTCGTGCGATCATGTCCTGCATAACGATCAAGCTCAGCATGCCACTTTTAATTTTGCAGTTCGGCCCTCATGGTATGGTGCGGTGCGCGGCCTGACCCTCCCCGATTTGCACTGCTTCGAACGGTGAGGTAGGGGAATGCATACCTGCTTCGTCTTTCCGAGATCTCGTGAAATTCTGATACGTTTACAGCAGACCTTAACCACTAACAGTGGCTCTAAACATGCCACAGTCAAGACTTTCATCATCAGTGTCCGCGTCCCCCTTCCCTGTAGAGCCTCCAGGGCTTCGACCGGAAGCTGCTCGCCGAGCTCCCGCGCCACCCGCTGCCTCGAGAGCTTCGCTTGAGGGTGTCTCGACTATCGTAGCTGGAGACAGCCAGTGCTATACGAGTGTATCCTCTCTACACAGAAAGATTAGCATAGGAACCAGCTTAATCGGACCTAGTTGCGTCTGTCTGCTCGGGTCCAAACGATGCTCTGAGTAGGGTAACGAAGGTAACCAAAAACAGGGAAGGTACTAACGGGAACCAGGGCCAAAAGAAAGATGAAACCTGTTGGCACTGCCGTCAATTGCTGCAACGAGATGCACGCAGGGAACGACTCCCACATCTCGATGGGATTTGGGTGTAATGACCGTAAAGTAGTTTAGGACCTATTCATATTCCCTAGCCGGAAGCTCGCCGGAAGCTCGCTACCCCATTAGCCTTGATGGACTCGGTGAAGGAGCACGAAGTCTTGCTTCTCAGTCTCTTTTCGGGAAAGATTCGCTTTCCTGAGCCACCCCTTTAACATGACGACGGGACACAGGTTTCGCAGCGAGATTTTGCCCGTTCGGTCGTCATCGAAGAGTCGGAAGACCTGCACCAAGTGCGGGGATGTGCGGCGTCATGTCTTGGT
Source organism: Symbiodinium sp. CCMP2592 (assembly GCA_905221615.1). Lineage (NCBI taxonomy): Eukaryota > Dinophyceae > Suessiales > Symbiodiniaceae > Symbiodinium > Symbiodinium sp. CCMP2592. The sequence goes on from CAJNDT010005613.1 coordinate 317,153, forward strand.
GTGCGCAGGCGAGGAGGCTTCGAACCTGCCTTGGGGGCCACTCTTTCACAAAACCGATGCCTTGGAGACATCCTCCTTTGTGTCCCGCTCACCCATCTTGGCGGTCATCAAATCCTTTAGGGCTGTGATGCAGGCTTTGCTGCAGGCTCCCTTCGGCAAGAAAAGCCAGACAATGAAGAACTCAACCCACATACCCTCCCCCACACCCTCTGCATTTCCTAACGATGCTAGACTTCAGTCCAGAAAGGCGCCGAAGTCCAGTGGCTTTCCGCCCTGCCTCCAACGGAGCAAGAGCAAGAGGAGATCAGTGCTTCGCACTGTAGCATCAGAGATGCGTCTTCATTCAGACGTTGGACACTTCGGACGAATGCCGCACGAAGCACATGCCACATGTAGGCTAGACGAAAACCGAGAACCGTACATGGACTGTGGCACATCCTCAAGCGCATGTCAACGTCTAGCAGAAGAATGTCGATTCCACACAGTCTAACAGGATTGTCCAGTGCATGTTGTAACACCAGCGTTCTGAAACGGTCGCTCATTGAATTGCTTCCAGTCTGTGGTATCAATAACAGCCTGGATGGATGTACCAGGTGCTTCATTGATCGAAATGATTTGCTTAAAAACATCAAAAAGTGTTCCGTGTACTTGCAGCTCCATTAAATGTTCGTGCAACCGTGGGGACCCCAAAAGTTGATGATCAGGAGCAGCGAAATGGACTTGGAACTCTAACTACGAAGCTGCGTATCTGCAGCGCTGGCGGGCTCATCCTCAAGAGGTATCACAATCTGATCCGTTCCTTCAGCTGAGGGCTACTTGGTGTGCTGGATGATGCTGGATGATGGGTGTGCTGGATGAAGGCAAGTTCCGTTCAGTTCGAGACTTCCTCCAGGTGGCGTTGCACGTTGAAGGTCAGGAGTGTTTGGGCAGCCATTTTCAGCAGCGTGCGGCAGAAGGGTAAATATGCAACAACAGGGGAACCCTTGCTGCAGAATTGAAGGCAACCCAGATTCCGACGGACTTGAGTTCGTCGATTCGGCCAGCCTTTCCAAGTCGTTGAGGATATGGTGAACAACCTGGCAGGAAGGAACCCCTGAATCAAAATCCGGAGCCAGACTGGGCTGGAGTGAACGGGGTCTTCGATGTCGAGGTGCCCTGGCTTGGGCTATGCTTCGACTCGGAACCTCGTCACCGAGGTTGGGCTAGGTCTTTGAGATGTTTGACACCATCTTGCCATGGAGGCCCTCATGGACGCAATGCAGATTTCCAAGGCCTCCGAATGTTGCGGCAGTACAAGATCCCGTACACTGTCCCTACACCCTGTCTCGCGCAGGTGTGGATGTGCGGATTGCCCGCACACACACACACACACACACACACACAGCGCCAACTATTTCTACGACATACTCAGGCTGGCATCCGACGATGCCCCGCCCTCCCCCCGCTCCCACAAATAGAAGACAAGTTCGGCCCGCACACATCTGAAAATTCGAGAACGATGACGATGATTCTGCTGATGTCGATGATGTCGTGGTGTGGTGGGGAGGATGAGCATCTCTGACGGTGGTGGTAGGATGGTGACGGTGGATCGTGGGTAGTGGGTGATGGATAGTGGTGGTGTAGTGGTGCTGCTGCTGGAGCTGGTCACAGCAACGATACGAAGATGTTGACAGCTTCGTACCTCGTCTTATACGGACCACTCGTCTTCTCGTCTCTCGCCACAAAGCTCAACATGGTACGATATTGCCCTAGCTAGTAACGCGTCGGCTGTTGATGTGATACTACTATGGCATGACAGATCTGAGAACCTCCATGACATCAGCTCCCCCCTATGATGCCGTGTTGCTTTCGAACTCTGGCTCTAACATTTGCCTAGACTAGCTCCGGCCTGATTGCGTCGCAGGTTCAGCCTGACAGCCCATGAGCGCAACCATCGCATGAGTAGAAAGAAAAAGTATTGCCCACAAGATGCTACGGACACAACACAACCTGGCTATCGCAATGGAGTAAGAATCAAGGTCGCTGGCCAACATATCGCTCTTCTGCCTGTGTCTCTCAGGATTTCTCATGTCTCCACGTTTGCTGTGTGTCATTCCTCGTCCTTCATCTTTCGGCCTTCTGTTCCGGCCCAGCAGCGACTGTACGCAGGCTCTCAGGTCCCGTGGGTTGATCCGCTGGGTTCCATCCACATCGAAGAGGTCGAAAGCCTCTTTGACCTGACAAAACGGCGACAATGAGTTCGAATTTCATGCCAAGTTCGTGAAGAGTTCTAATTAAACGGAATGTTGGAAGAGATGCTACACTGAAACGTGAAAGGCAACAAAATGTCCGTCAAGAGATCGCTTTCAAAGCCTGGGTCGAGAAGTGGGGCCCACTGACACCCTGCACTGCGAGCGGCATGGCCCTAGTTAGCATTGAACACAGAATTTTTCTCCAACACTTGAAGCCCTTCTCTTGCTAAACTAAACCATAAAAACGTCGTCTACCCTGTCGCTTATGTCAGTGTATAGACGTGTGACTCATTGCTCTGATATTGTACTCTGGCTTCGCTGCTACCGCTGATAACTTGTCTGGTATTCATTGAACCGCTCCTAGGGCTTCTTCACGGCGATGTCTGCTGTGTTGGGGAGTTGCTAGAGGTGATGTGCCTGTACCATATTCTGTCTTGCACCGTGGTCATCTCTCATCATGCCTTCGTTCTCCCATCACTTTGGCATCATGCTCATCCTGCGTCGGCACAGTCACAACATCTCAATGTGCTAGTTGTCTCAGACGAGAACGCTGCTGCATCTTGCCACGCTGCGCTGTGTTTCCCGGACTGCAGGAAAACTCGAAACTCTAGTGTAACTCTAGTAACCTCTCAGGCCCCCCCTCGAATCCCACATCCGTCGAAGCCTCCTCGATCTCATCTTGCATCAGCCCCTGTCAGGCCGAGGGGCGTAGAACTCCAGTTGCTCTGGGCCGCCAGGCAGGGTTAAAAGATGGGACAAAAGCAAGAAAGCTGGCTCTAGCAGCTAAAGCGCCGAGCTGCCAAGCCGCAACTCTCACACTCTGTACTGCGAGGCAGAGACAACGACGTGTCTAAAGCAAGTTTACAGCAACTGCCGAATCTCTGGGGCCACGACCAACCATTCTTCAACCAATGTCACCCCGATGAACGTCTCCTACACCGAAATCTTCCAAAGCCTTCAATCGAAACCTCTTGGACATCCAGAGCGAGAAGCCGCTACCGGTCTTGCTTGTTGCATTCATTCTCTGAGATTGCTTGGTACGTTGTCTGCGACTCATTCAACTGCGACTGTGATACTCTTTTCAAACAAAGCTCCTGGGTTTCAGGGCTCTGCGGCTTGATTTTTGGGTTTAGGCACTGGTGAGGACTCTGCAGGACGTGTTACGGACGATGTCAAAAGATTCCAACGTACGAGTCTCGCAGCGTACTATCATAGCATTTTTTATGGTCATAATCTCCTGCCTCTCCTGGCATGATGGTGAGACAGTATACTGCTGTTATTGCTGCTGGTTCTGATGATTATGACGATGGTGATATTGACGACGACGATGAAGAAGAAGATAATGATCATCATGTTTTGCGTCTTCGATCCTGTTTTCTGAGGGTGCGAGTACATGTTTCCTCTTGTGGCCATGATCTCTGGAGCAGTGTCATGACCGTGTCTCGTACTGGGATATCCATGCTGGTCGTCGGTGCCCTGCTGTTGTGTGCAGAAAAAATCTTTGCAGGAGCTGCTTTTATGACCGACCAGGGCTTCAGTAATTTTACGAGGATCGTTTGATTTCTCCTTCGGCACTGGCAGTATGAGCCAAACGGCAAATATGAACGAACGGGAAACATCTGGAAACCCATTCCCACACTCGAACGAGCTCATCTGAATGCAGAACCGCAAAGACGACGCTGACCGACCTACCTGTAGTCCACCCAACTTTGCCGCGGGACCGGGCGCTCGTAGCGCTTCCAGGACCAGCTCTCGCGCGAGGGCCGCCCGGCCATGGCAACTTGGGAGTTTCAGCTCCGCTGATCACGATTAGGAGTCTGTTGTCAGGGGTTGACGGTTGCAGGTTTGGATGCCGACTGCTGCCATCATTGCTCTTTGGGCGACCATTGCGAAGAGATCGACGATTAACAGTGCACAAGATTAACAAGAAAAAGTTCTTGGTTATTGCACTACTGAGTCCTGCTGTCACGCCACGATTCCCGATCTTTCTGATAAACTTGCTTGCTGCAAGTACTTTGGTCGCCATGGCTGAAAGAACACAGCATATTCCGTCCATGCCGTGGTGGGGCTGCAAAGAGAAATCCAGCTGGACCATGGTGGGGGATGAGGGGGAGGGAGGACATGAGTCACGGCCAGTGTGCACTGTGTAGGGAAAGAAGCTGCACTTCTTTTGGCTGCGAGCTTGCGTCTCACGCCCGGACGGTCGCACTGAGCTCCGCTCAAGCTAGACTAGACCCGAACAGAGATCACTGAAAAACGATGGCTATCGCCCAGGTTGCAGCTTCCCGAAACTGAGCAACCCGCAACTTCTCAACTCCTTTAGGAGCAACCGAGAACGAAATACAGAAACGCCTGCCGGCGGCGACATTCAGCCGTTCAGCCTTTCCTGCCAGACGCGTGAAAATTGAGCACCGCCTTTCCACTCTTCAATGTTCCTGCTCAGAAAGCATGGCTTTTGGCTCTCCAGAACAAGAAGAGTGTGCAGATGGCGAAGAAGGCTGATGTAATAATAAACAGAACCGAGCCCACAATTCTGGCAGCCACAAGCGGAAAGAACTGCACAGGAACATGCGTTTCGTAGAAATTGGCCAGAACGACTGCAACAAGCATGCCGGATGGTGCCAGCAACACCGCAAGGCTGAGCAGCAAATCCGTCACCCGATGCGCTTTCCTCATGCGGAGTTTGTAGGCCAAAGCCACACCTAGCAAAACGATGCTAGGTATCGCCATTATCCACCATGCCAGCGCGTCAAAGAAAACCGCCACCCCAGTGATCACGTCATCGGCAATGAGGAGGGTAGCCACTCGATCCAAGAACAGCCACATCACCGGACCGCAGGCCACGACGATTTGCCGGTACAGGTAAAGAGGGCTAGTGAGCTCTCGTAACAGTGTTGTCCTGACATGTCCCCGCACCAAGCGCTCGAAGTCAGTCGTGCTTCCAAACCAGATTCCAATGCATTGCAGCATAATGTCACGGTCACAAGGAATGGGCTCGCCGGTCTCATCGTCCACGTGGTTCACGGTGCAACAATAGCACTTCGCGTCGTCGACTTGGAACTTGCGGAGTTGCTGCTGTAGGGTGTCCAGATTGTAACAGAAGCGACGGCCAATGTGGGCAAGACAGAGGAAACACGGCAAGAGGCCTGCCGATATCCACAATGCCATCACCATGATGCTGGTCCCGTATGCTTGCAAGCTTGGCCATGCGACAAGTAAAACGATCAGGCCAGCCTTCCCGATCAGCAAAACCGGTCCCATCAGGTTTGGTCGAATACTCAGATGCTGGCTTATCGTAGCTTCTTTCGGTCGGCTGCGAAGAAACGATGCTAGCTCGAACACGCACCAGAATCTCCTTCACTGGCTTTCGACCCTTGATACAAGTCAAACTTGGAGGCTCATTACCACAAGCAAATTATAAAACGCAAAGCCGATAACGTCCCATCGCCCAACCCATAAAAGGCCAAGTCTCTGCACCCAACTCGGATCCCACAGCACAAGCATTGATGCGCAGCTCTTCAAGATTGCACCCATGCTGATCATGGCCTCGCCCTTCAAGCTCTCGTGATCTTGGTTTATGCAGAGAAAGTCCAGGAACACAAGCTTCTTCACCCGCCAAACCATGAAGGACAAACAGTAGAAGGTCACCCCAATCAATACGCTCCACTGCGACTTGCAGAAGCCGTTGTCAACGGTGGCAGGCAAAACCCCAACGGCATGTAGGACACAGCCCAGGACGGCGCCGACCATGCCGAAAGCAGCCGCGACAACCCCAGTGTTCAAATACCATGCAGTGACAAACTTCATCCAGGCGGATGTGTGCCAGCTGTGGGACCAAAACTCGTCGATCTCTGTTGTGGCACAGCTGAACTTGTACAGTCCCCGCTGCTTGCCACGCATCGCCTGCCCACAGCCCCGCAAAGCGCAGTGCACAGGGACACCTCGAATGATTTCTGGCCTGGTGGGCTCCATGCTGGCTACCATGTCCACGATCCAGTCGTCGCCGGGCGGGCTCGCTTGTGGTGAACTGGGTGATTTCACAGGACCTGGTGAGGCACACAGCTCGTGGATGTAAATTCCTGCGTCACGCCGGACTTCTTGCTGATAGTCAGGCAGATCGACAACTTGCCCGAGAGTTTGCGGCCCAAGCTCAGGCGACTCTGCCATCGCGCATGCGGCGAGACTAGGAGATTGATTGAGGCGAACGTTTGAGTCACTAAGTCCTCACCCCATGCCCTGAACTCCACAATTGAACTTGGATCGATGGTCACAGTGCAGTCACGGCCTGAACACTTTGATCTCTGAACCCTCATCTGGCCACCCAAGACCCCTAAATGAGGAGCCGGGAACGAAGGCCACGATGTCGAGATGATCGCTGGGGCCGAGAGCTGACGTCATGGATACTCCCCTCGGCTTTCTTAAGCTTCCCAAAGAGCCAGACTCTGGCAATAAGGCGAGATCTGCAAACGCCTGCTCGCTCCACCGAGCGACGCGACCCTCCTGAATCATCGCATTGCCTTATGCTTCGGACCAAAATCAATCTTGTAACCAGGCGGCTTGGCGAAACCCGCTGATTTGATGATCCGAGGGTTCACAGGATGGCGACCGCTGTGTTGACGGCAAAATCCAAGCTGTCACGCACACGATGGCTGGTTTTCGGTTCAAGAGGGTTGCGGTCTTGCCGCTGTCATTCCTGCAGCTGCATTCATGACCAGTTCAAGCTGTAGGCGTCAAGAACTGCCATCAAGCAAGAACATGACATCAATGCAAGCACTACAGCAGTTTTCGAGACTGCACCGACAGGCCAGTTTTAAATGCTGAACCAGGCGGCTACGAAATGCTCCCGGCGTTATAGTCCCACATAGTCTTACGGCGAAAACCAACGGTTCAACATCGAAAGATCCTCTGACTTTTTTCGGCATACCGTTTGCAAAGCTGCTCATGCAGTCCGGCTTCGCCGGTGTGCTTGTGCCAGCGCATACCTTCCAGGCCCGGGCTGTTCTCAAAACTCAGCAACCTGCAGCACACAGCCTTCGCTGTCGAGCAGCCTCAAGACGGATCTCTGCCCGAAACTCTGGACTCTAGACATTCAGCGATGCCTTCCCACTCATCCCTGTTCGTTCGTGGTCAAGAAAAGGCTTACGTGCAGATGGCACGATTCTTCGCCTTCCAGAACAGGTAGAGTGCGGACACGGCCAACAATGCCGACACGATGAAAAAGGCGGCCGAGGCCACGATCCTGCGAACCGGGTAAGGGAGGGAGTAAATGGAAACCAGGTCGAAAGTCATGTAGATAGCAACGAATGCAACCAGCATCCCCGCTGCTGGTAATAAAACCGCAAGGCTGAGCAGAAAATCCGTCACCCAATGCGCTTTCCTCATGCGAAGTTTGTAGGCCACAGCCGTGCCGAGCAAAACGATGCTGGGTATCGCCATTAGCCACCATGCCAGCGCATCAAAGACACCGCAGAATCCACCACTGATGTCATCGGCAGCGAGGAGGGTAGCCACTCGATCCAAGAACAGCCACATCACCGGACTTGAGGCCATGACGATTTGCCGGTACAGGTAAAGAGGGCTAGTGAGCTCTCGTAACAGTGTTGTCCTGACATGTCCCCGCACCAAGCGCTCGAAGTCAGTCGTGCTTCCAAACCAAGTTCCAATGCATTTCAGCAAGATGTCACGGTCGCAAGGAATGGGCTCGCCGGTCTCATCGTCCAGGTGGTTCAGGGTGCAACAATAGCACTTTGCATCGTCGACTTGGAACTTGCCGAGTTGCTGCTGCAGGGTGTCCAAGCTGCAACAGAAGCGACGGCCAATGTAGACAAGACAAAGGAAACATGGCAACAGGCCTGCCGCTATCGTCAATCCCATGATCACACCGAGCAGGATCACACCGCTATCCCGAAACGCTTGCACCAAGTTCGCCCATGCAACAAGTAAAACGATCAGGCCGGCCTTTCCGATCAGCAAAACCGGTCCCATCAGGTTTGGTCGAATACTCAGATGCTGGCTTATCGTAGCTTCTCTCCGTCGGCTGCGAAGAAACGATGCTAGCTCGAACACGCACCAGAATCTCCTTCGCTGGCTTTCGACCCTTGATACAAGTCAAGCTTGGAGGCTCGTTCTTACAAATATTACTAGCAAAGTAGGAAACCAAAACAGTCAACGTCACATCGCCCAATTCGAAAAGAGCCAAGTCTCTGCACCCAACTCGGATCCCACAGCACAAGCATTGATGCGGAGCTCTTCAAGATTGCGCCCATGCTGATCATGGCCTCGCCCTTCAAGCGTTCGTCCTCTTGGTTTATGCAGAGAAAGTCCAGGAACACAAGCTTCCTCACCCGCCAGAACATGAAGGACAAACAGTAGAAGGTCACCCCAATCAATACGCTCCACTGCGACTTGCAGAAGCCGTTGTCAACGGTGGCAGGCAAAATCCCCATGGCGTGCAGGACGCAGCCCAGGACGGCACCCACCATGCCGAAAGCAGCCGCGACAACACCACTGTTCAAATACCATGCAGTGACAAACTTCATCCAGGCAGATGTGTGCCAGCTGTGGGACCAAAACTCGTCGATCTCTGTTGTGGCACAGCTGAACTTGTACAGTCCCCGCTGCTTGCCACGCATCGCCTGCCCACAGCCCCGCAAAGCGCAGTGCACAGGGACACCTCGAATGATTCCTGGCCTGGTGGGCTCCATGCTGGCTACCATGTCCACGATCCACATTCTTGCGTCATGGTCACGCCGGACTTCTTGCAGATAGTCAGGCAGATCGACAACTTGCCCGAGAGTTTGCGGCCCAAGCTCAGGCGACTCTGCCATCGCGCATGCGGCGAGACTAGGAGATTGATTGAGGCGAACGTTTGAGTCACTAAGTCCTCACCCCATGCCCTGAACTCCACAATTGAACTTGGATCGATGGTCACAGTGCAGTCACGGCCTGAACACTTTGATCTCTGAACCCTCATCTGGCCACCCAAGACCCCTAAATGAGGAGCCGGGAACGAAGGCCACGATGTCGAGATGATCGCTGGGGCCGAGAGCTGACGTCATGGATACTCCCCTCGGCTTTCTTAAGCTTCCCAAAGAGCCAGGCTCTGGCAATAAGGCGAGATCTGCAAACGCCTGCTCGCTCCACCGAGCGACGCGACCCTCCTGAATCATCGCATTGCCTTATGCTTCGGACCAAAATCAATCTTGTAACCAGGCGGCTTGGCGAAACCCGCTGATTTGATGATCCGAGGGTTCTCAGGATGGCGACCGCTGTGTCGACTGCAAAATCCAAGCTGTCACGCACACGATGACTGGTTTTCGATTCAAGAGGGTTGCGGTCTTGCCGCTGTCATTCCTGCAGCTGCATTCATGACCAGTTCAAGCTGTAGGCGTCAAGAACTGCCATCAAGCAAGAACATGACATCAATGCAAGCACTACAGCAGTTTTCGAGACTGCACCGACAGGCCAGTTTTTCATGCTGAACCAGGCGACTACGAAATGCTCCGGGCGTTATAGTCCCACGTAGTCTTACGGCGAAGACCAACTCTGACTTTTTTCGGCATACCCTTTGCAAAGCTGCTCATGCAGTCCGGCTTCACCGGTGTGCTTGTGCCAGCGCATACCTTCCAGGCCCGGGCTGTTCTCAAAACTCAGCAACCTGCAGCACACAGCCTTCGCTGTCGAGCAGCCTCAAGACGGATCTCTGCCCGAAACTCTGGACTCTAGACATTCAGCGATGCCTTCCCACTCATCCCTGTTCGTTCGTGGTCAAGAAAAGGCTTACGTGCAGATGGCACGATTCTTCGCCTTCCAGAACAGGTAGAGTGCGGACACGGCCAACAATGCCGACACGATGAAAAAGGCAACCGAGGCCACGATCCTGCCAAGCGGGAAAGGGAGGGAACGAGCGGAAACGAAGTCGGAAGTGATATAGACAGCAACGAATGCAACCAGCATCCCAGCTGCCGGTAACAACACCCCAAGGCTGAGCAGAAAATCCGCCACCCAATGCGCTTTCCTCATGCGGAGTTTGTAGGCCACAGCCGCGCCGAGCAAAACGATGCTCGGTATCGCCATTAGCCACCATGCCAACGCATCAAAGACAATGCACAATCCAGTGCTGATGTCATCGGCAACGAGGAGGGTAGCCACTCGATCCAAGAACAGCCACATCACCGGACTAGAGGCCATGACGATTTGCCGGTACAGGTAAAGAGGGCTGGTGAGCTCTCGCAGCAGTGTTGTCCTGACATGTCCCCGCACCGATTGCTCGAAGTCAGTTGTGGTTCTAAACCAGATTCCAATGCATGTCAGCATGATGTCACGGTCGCAAGGAATGGGCTCGCCGGTCTCATCGTCCAGGTGGTTCACGGTGCAACAATAGCACTTTGCATCGTCGACTTGGAACTTGCCGAGCTGCTGCTGCAGGGTGTCCAGGCTGCAACAGAAGCGACGGCCAATGTAGACAAGACAGAGGAAACATGGCAAGAGGCCTGCCGCTAGCGTCAATCCCATGATCGCGCCGCTATCCCGAACCCGAAACGCTTGCAACAAGTTCGGCCATGCAACAAGTAAAACGATCAGGCCAGCCTTTCCGATCAGCAAAACCGGTCCCATCAGGTTTGGTCGAATACTCAGATGCTGGCTTATCGTAGCTTCTTTCGGTCGGCTGCGAAGAAACGATGCTAGCTCGAACACGCACCAAAATCTCCTTCGCTGTCTTTCGACCGTTGATACAAGTCAAACTTGGAGGCTCATTACCACAAGCAAATTATGAAACGCAAAGCCGATAACGTCCCATCGCCCAACCCATAAAAAGCCAAGTCTCTGCACCCAACTCGGATCCCACAGGACAAGCATTGATGCGGAGCTCTTCAAGATTGCACCCATGCTGATCATGGCCTCGCCCTTCAAGCTTTCGTCCTCTTGGTTTATGCAGAGAAAGTCCAGGAACACAAGCTTCCTCACCCGCCAAAACATGAAGGACAAACAGTAGTAGGTCACCCCAATCAATACGCTCCACTGCGACTTGCAGAAACCATTGTCAACGGTGGCAGGCAAAACCCCAACGGCATGTAGGACGCAGCCCAGGACGGCACCCACCATGCCGAAAGCAGCCGCGACAACCCCACTGTTCAAATACCATGCAGTGACAAACTTCATCCAGGCGGATGTGTGCCAGCTGTGGGACCAAAACTCGTCGATCTCTGTTGTGGCACAGCTGAACTTGTACAGTCCCCGCTGCTTGCCACGCATCGCCTGCCCACAGCCCCGCAAAGCGCAGTGCACAGGGACACCTCGAATGATTTCTGGCCTGGTGGGTTCCATGCTGGCTACCATGTCCACGATCCAGTCGTCGCCGGGCGCGCTCGCTTGTGGTGAACTGGGTGATTTCACAGGATCTGGCAAGTCCTGGTCATCACACAGCTCGTGGATGTGAATTCTTGCGTCATGGTCAAGCGGAACTTCTTGCTGATAGTCAGGCAAGTCAACAACTTGCCCGAGAGTTTGCGGCCCAAGCTCAGGCGACTCTGCCATCGCGCATGCGGCGAGACTAGGAGATTCATTGAGGCGAACGTTTGAGTCACTAAGTCCTCACCCCATGCCCTGAACTCCACAATTGAACTTGGATCGATGGTCACAGTGCAGTCACGGCCTGAACACTTTGATCTCTGAACCCTCATCTGGCCACCCAAGACCCCTAAATGAGGAGCCGGGAACGAAGGCCACGATGTCGAGATGATCGCTGGGGCCGAGAGCTGACGTCATGGATACTCCCCTCGGCTTTCTTAAGCTTCCCGAAGAGTAAGGCGAGATCTGCAAACGCCTGCTCGCTCCACCGAGCGACGCGACCCTCCTGAATCATCGCATTGCCTTATGCTTCGGACCAAACTCAATCTTGTGACAAGGCGGCTTGGCGAAACCCGCTGATTTGATGATCCGAGGGTTCACAAGATGGCGACCGCTGTGTCGACGGCAAAATCCAAGCTGTCACGCACACGATAGCTGGTTTTCGGTTCAAGAGGGTTCCGGTCTTGCCGCTGTCATTCCTGCAGCTGCATTCATGACCAGTTAAAGCTGAAGCCGTCAAGAACTGCCATCAAGAAAGAACATGACATCAATGCAAGCACTACAGCAGTTTTCGAGACTGCACCGACAGGCCAGTTTTTCATGCTGAACCAGGCGGCTACGAAATGCTCCCGGCGTTATAGTCCCACATAGTCTTACGGCGAAGACCAACTCTGACTTTTTTCGGCATACCGTTTGCAAAGCTGCTCATGCAGTCCGGCTTCGCCGGTGTGCTTGTGCCAGCGCATACCTTCCAGGCCCGGGCTGTTCTCAAAACTCAGCAACCTGCAGCACACAGCCTTCGCTGTCGAGCAGCCTCAAGACGGATCTCTGCCCGAAACTCTGGACTCTAGACATTCAGCGATGCCTTCCCACTCATCCCTGTTCGTTCGTGGTCAAGAAAAGGCTTACGTGCAGATGGCACGATTCTTCGCCTTCCAGAACAGGTAGAGTGCGGACACGGCCAACAATGCCGACACGATGAAAAAGGCGGCCGAGGCCACGATCCTGCCAAGCGGGAAAGGGAGGGAGTAAATGGAAACCAGGTCGAAAGTCATGTAGATAGCAACGAATGCAACCAGCATCCCCGCTGCTGGTAATAAAACCGCAAGGCTGAGCAGAAAATCCGCCACCCAATGCGCTTTCCTCATGCGGAGTTTGTAGGCCACAGCCGCGCCGAGCAAAACGATGCTCGGTATCGCCATTAGCCACCATGCCAACGCATCAAAGACAATGCACAATCCAGTGCTGATGTCATCGGCAACGAGGAGGGTAGCCACTCGATCCAAGAACAGCCACATCACCGGACTAGAGGCCATGACGATTTGCCGGTACAGGTAAAGAGGGCTGGTGAGCTCCCGCAGCAGTGTTGTCCTGACATGTCCCCGCACCAATTGCTCGAAGTCAGTTGTGGTTCTAAACCAGATTCCGATGCATTTCAGCATGATGTCACGGTCGCAAGGAATGGGCTCGCCGGTCTCATCGTCCAGGTGGTTCACGGTGCAACAATAGCACTTTGCATCGTCGACTTGGAACTTGCCGAGTTGCTGCTGCAGGGTGTCCAGGCTGCAACAGAAGCGACGGCCAATGTAGACAAGACAGAGGAAACATGGCAAGAGGCCTGCCGCCATCGTCAATCCCATGATCGCACCCAGCAAGATCACACCGCTATCCCGAAACGCTTGCACCAAGTTCGGCCATGCAACAAGTAAAACGATCAGGCCGGCCTTTCCGATCAGCAAAACCGGTCCCATCAGGTTTGGTCGAATACTCAGATGCTGGCTTATCGTAGCTTCTTTCGGTCGGCTGCGAAGAAACGATGCTAGCTCGAACACGCACCAGAATCTCCTTCGCTGGCTTTCGACCCTTGATACAAGTCAAATCTGGAGGCTCATTACCACAAGCAAATTCCAAAACGCAAAGCCGTTAACGTCCCATCGCCCAACCCATAAAAAGCCAAGTCTCTGCACCCAACTCGGATCCCACAGCACAAGCATTGATGCGGAGCTCTTCAAGATTGCACCCATGCTGATCATGGCCTCGCCCTTCAAGCTTTCGTCCTCTTGGTTTATACAAAAAATTCCACAACCCAAACTTCCTCACCCGCCAAAACATGAAGGACAAACAGTAGAAGGTCACCCCAATCAATACGCTCCACTGCGACTTGCAGAAACCACTGTCAACGGTGGCAGGCAAAACCCCAACGGCATGTAGGACGCAGCCCAGGACGGCACCCACCATGCCGAAAGCAGCCGCGACAACCCCACTGTTCAAATACCATGCAGTGACAAACTTCATCCAGGCGGATGTGTGCCAGCTGTGGGACCAAAACTCGGCGATCTCTGTTGTGGCACAGCTGAACTTGTACAGTCCCCGCTGCTTGCCACGCATCGCCTGCCCACAGCCCCGCAAAGCGCAGTGCACAGGGACACCTCGAATGATTTCTGGCCTGGTGGGCTCCATGCTGGCTACCATGTCCACGATCCAGTCGTCGCCGGGCGCGCTCGCTTGTGGTGAACTGGGTGATTTCACAGGATCTGGCAAGTCCTGGTCATCACACAGCTCGTGGATGTGAATTCTTGCGTCATGGTCAAGCGGAACTTCTTGTTCATGGTCAGGCAAGTCAACAACTTGCCCGAGAGTTGGCGGCCCAAGCTCAGGCGACTCTGCCATCGCGCATGCGGCGAGACTAGGAGATTCATTGAGGCGAACGTTTGAGTCACTAAGTCCTCACCCCATGCCCTGAACTCCACAATTGAACTTGGATCGATGGTCACAGTGCAGTCACGGCCTGAACACTTTGATCTCTGAACCCTCATCTGGCCACCCAAGACCCCTAAATGAGGAGCCGGGAACGACGGCCACGATGTCGAGATGATCGCTGGGGCCGAGAGCTGACGTCATGGACACTCCCGCAGGCTTAAGCTTCCAAGACAGGCATCGTCTGGAACCCATGCATGCAACGAGCAGTCGTGCTGCCTCACGCAATTTGGACATTATGATGGTCGGGTGCCACTCCCTTCTTGCATGGGAAAGCTGCCTGAAATCTGGCAGCGCAAGCCAAGGACATCAACATCTAAGCTGTAATTGATGTAACCATTCTCGGGCACACGTCTTCTTTCAAGACGCATGCGGATCCAGGGCATTGGCTTTGATGTAGCTGCCGACACAGACATGCTGACACCACCGGCGAAGCTTCAGATCTCTGCAGGCAAAGCAGGACTTTGATCTATGCCCGGCCCAAGCAGATGTTTGCTCCGATTTCGTGGGCGTCATCGGAGGGCCTGCGTCATCCACGGCCATGCTGCAACACACTTGCATACAGTGGTTTCCACATGAAAGGTTGGCGTTCGGCTGGGAGTTTCTCGCTTCGAAGAGCTCGGTCCGCTCGGGGAATGGGAACCTGAAGGCAGGCCTGGAGAGCGAGGCAAAGTTGCGCGAAGGGTCCCTCGCCAGATACTGGCAAGGGTCGTCGTAGTACAGCTTCGAAAGAAGGGTGGTCCCTGAAGCCTCAGTCTGCCGCCTTCGCAGTTAAAGGCCCCAAAGCATCGTCCACTAGCTGCTGTAGGCGATCCCTGGATTTGCAGGGCTCCTCAGCTGCTCTCGCCTCCTGAAACTGTGTGCCGTGAATTGCAGATAAAGTTGTGCTAAGTGAAGCCGGGCATCGATGAGCAGGAAGTAAGCACACATGAGGCCCAGCAAGACAAGCCCGACAAGGATCACGGAGCTGGCGGCCTGTCTCAAGGGACTGCACCGAATCTGCAAGCACAGGGCGTAGAATCGTAGAATGGGGTCGAAACAGTCGTGGTGACAGGAACCAAATAGCACAAATACACCCGGTGTAAGAGACGAGATTTAAAAACAGTGGCTGTGGGCCGACTTTGGTTCCGGGTGCATGTGTGGAGCCTTTCACCTTACAAGCAAAACACAATTTTGATGGGGAGGGCTTGGGATTCGAGGGCTCGCGGGGGGTTGGAATCTGCAGCAGAGCTGATTGGAACAACTGCCAGAACATCGAGCATGCCTGAAGGATCCGAGAAACATGACATCCTGAGACCCACAAGTCCGGATCCACAACCAGCTGAGCTACCACCAGCCCTGATGTTCCATCTTGCAGACCAACTCGACACAAGACCGAGCAACTCAAAAACCCTCACTTCTTTTGAACCTAGGACCCACAACCTGTCGGAAGCATCGCAACCCCTTTAACTTTCGGCCTCGAGCTCAGCCTGATCTTGTGCAGCCTTGCAGCCAGAAGCCTCCACGGCCAGCCAGTTGGCGGCCAACAAAGGGAAATTCACCAAGACCTGTGACCGGAAGGTTCCATTCGAGCGCGGCACCCTGTTGCATTCAGAGTTTTTTGGCTCATTTTCAGCAGGGAGGAGTTTCAAGAGTGCACAGCAGCTGGTAACACGGCACTGGGCCCTGTGGGCCCTGCGACAGTGTCCCAGTCCTATCTGAAAACTCGTCTGGGGCCTGCAGCACGTTCTGCCAGAACACCAAGTCCTGAGACATCGTCTTGGGTGCAGCTAGTGCGTTGGGGGTATATACAAAACTGTGTGTACATTTATTTCTGAACACAGGCTCAGATCCCGCATGAACTGGGAATCGGCAACCAACATGAATACACATAGCACATATATATATATATATATAATCATATTATAATTAATACAAACATCTACGCACATACATGTGTATGTATGTGTATGTGTGTGTACGCATGTATGTATGTACGCGTGTATATGTATCTGTATCTGTATATGTATGTGTATATGTATATGCATAAGTAGATGAGTATATGTACGGGTATATGTATATGTATGTACATGAATAGAGTACCATATTGTAGTATAAATGTAGCATGCATCATTGTAACACAGTATCAGGTGCAATATGTGGTAGAATATATAATACGCAAGTATGTACTCTAAGCATTATCTCTGTCTGATGTAGACTAGAGTGTAGAGTGGGCAAGCAGTAGGTTGGTAGGTGTAAATGATCGAATATATATATATATATATATACATATACATATACATAGGTATATACATACGTACGTGTGGGTATGTGTGCGCATCTGCATCATACACAAACACACAGGTTAATATACAGTTATGTATGACTTACAAAGCAACGGTGCTTGGCATTGGCACGAGCCTTCCGTGAGCATCAGACTCACACAGGGAGATTTTGTTCGAAGCATTACCCATGTCCAGCACACCTGGCCTGAAACACTGCAATCTTACATGCGCAGCGTGACCAAAGCTTAATGACATCACAAAGCCTGATTTGAGGCGGTGGTCCTGCCCCAATCAACTGCCAAGCGTCCGATCCCTTGCCGGCATCGTAGCACAGCAAGAAAGTGTCGACTCGCGCGTGGATGAACTTGTCCAAGGGTCCGATCCTTGAAAAGTATCAAAGCATCGGGTGGCCACGGTAACTACGAAATCTTCTCGCACATTCCTTCGAGATCTCTGCGTTACGCTGAAGCTGCTACTAGTATGTGGTCAAAAAAGGCCCAATTCCTGACATGTGTCGGGAGGAAGATTACCATGGCAGCGAAAATTGCCGAACCGCCAATCCACACCTGGGCTGCGGGGCTTGCACGGCTTTCTCAAGCGGTCTCTCGGCTAAGTTAACTACCGAACACTTCCGCACGATAACATGGCCGATCGGGACAGGGCAGTTGCGGCAGGACCACTCGACAGGGTGCTACAGATTCCGTCTTGTAACAGGTCGAGAGGCTAGTACTTTTAGAGCACATGAGCATGTAAGCAAAGAAAGCATTACAGGGAGGTGGCCGCCGCTTGACGATTCTTCCTTTTCGAATCTGCTCACAGCATGCCTTATGGGCCAATGCAGCCACCCACACCGGTTGTGCTTTCACATCCGGCTGCGCCCACGCGTTTGCCAAGCCTGATGCCGTTGTTCAGCATTGGCCTGGAGGTTGCCATGGAACAGTGCTATGTCCACGTCGTGGTACATCAACCAGTCGTGCTCCGCTGTAGCAAAGAGTGAGGTGCTGGGCAATTTGGGCACGCGAGTCACCGAATGCTCGTCAACCACCACCGTCACTTCTCCGCAATCGACCGGGCTGAGCGCTTTCAGGCGGGCACCGAGGATCGCCTTCTTTGATGCCACGAGGCTCCCGAAGCGTAGCACCACACCCGACGCGAGCCCTTGGCTCTCCCTTGGATCCAGGTTCTCCGGCAAAGGAAAGGCGGCCCCCATGTACTCTTGCGGGTGGGATGCTCGGTTGGCAGCTCCCGCCTCCCACGTCACCGGATTCGTGGCCAAGATCTTGCCTGAAAGCGGCAACCAGCCCCCGTTCAAGTGAAAGATCATCCCGCAGTGCACGAGAACCCTGTGCTGTGGGGCACCGGTCCTCCAGCTCGACACTGAGCAAATGTCCGTCGCCCGGATGCTCGGCCGCACATGGCGGAGAGTCTGGAACATGCGAAGTGGAACCGTCTGACCAGCGAGGTATCCATGCACGAAGCGATCCCTTCGGTCAGGGTAGGGCTCCACCTGGCGGCTGAGGGGCATGACTGCACATCCCCTTCTTCGTAGCACTAGCCAGCTTGCGCCATGGCGGAAGAGCTTGCTGCTTGCTAGTGCTACTGTGGTTCTGCTGTGGGTTCGCGCAAATCCCTCCTCCTCCTGGACCAGCCGCATAAGGTGCATGGTTCCCTGGCTGTGCCCGGCCAGGAAGAAGGGCCTCGAAAGGCAGGAACACTGTAAGGCAACCAAGGCTTCGGGTTCCCCACGGCCAAATCCACACAGCATTGAGAAGGTATGACGCTGGAAAATCGTTCGCTGAACGTCAGACCAAGCACTTACCTTCTCCAGCAGCAGAACTAGTCTCTCGCCCCGAAGTGCCTCCCAGCATTACCAGGATCTTCCACAAACTGCACGAAGGAAGTGGCTACATCCTCAGGGCACTGGCACTCGCAGAGACAGCACCGATCCTGAGCTACAATTCTGACATGAAATCTAATCTGGCTATACCGTCTTCTATCGGGAACTGGAAGGCTAGGACGATGGTTCAGGTCCTTGTAGGCAAGCTCCATGGCCCCGCTAAGGTCCTGCTTGTGGAAGTTTGGGATTTCTGGTAAGGCTGTGATGCCAACTTCGTGTGCCGTCCTCCCAGCGCTGGGCAGGGGAGGGGGGCATGTACAGCGCCAGGGCCACCACGTTCACCTTCGGGAAAGGCTTGTCCGCAGTGGGAACAGATGGGAACAGTAAGAAGTCCAGCAATTGTCCAGAGGCTGCGCGAGCTTGGAAGGGTTTGTTTGCAGCAGAGGATCAAAGTAAGAGCTGTGAATTAAAAGGACTCAAGACTCCATTTGTGCCAGGTAGGACCGGACCTGGCGGTACCGTGGCGCATACACTCGACAAAGGCGGTTGAACGGCGCAGCGCCAGCGGCCACACGCAGGTCCACCTGTTCGTTGACCTCCGCATATGGCAACAAACAAGGCGAAATGACACTGTAAAATTCGAGGATGTGGCCTTCGCCCTCAGCTCTGAGATCTGATCCTTCGCTGGGCCGTGACTTCGAAAGCTCATGGAAGCTGCAGATTGCTGCTGCGTTGTGAGAAAATGAGAGGGGACTGCGATGCCGAAGTCCTCCAGGCCGTCCTGGACGGGTGCAGTCCATCTTGGTGCCAACTCGCCAAGAAACGGCATGGACTCCTGCCTGTGGCAGATTGGGCACTGACAATGCTTTATCCCGAACGGGTGACGCAGAGAGGCTCGTTGTTGCGGACGCTGTAAGCAAACTGACGTCCACACCAGCTCTCAAATTGGAGAGCTTACACCAAATGAGCAATGCTGTTGTCATCCTCGAATGCCCAGTGCTTATAACAGCTCTCACAGGCAAAGTTGCATGGTCAAGCAAGAGTCGTGCACGAAGAAGCAGTCGCATGGCCGATCAGCCACTGGAGGTGGTGGCTCCACTGCTTTGCCCACCTGCGAGCTACAAAGGACTTGGACATCGAGCTGATGCAAAGCAGGTAGGCTGCTCATGGTTCTAACACGAGTGCCGCTTAAGCTATCAGACGGACCGTTGCTTTTCCTAGCCGGCTGTTTGGATGCTGTGTGGGCTTCCAAGAATGAGGCATGTGTCACGTCACATCGCATCACGCAACCGCAGTTGCCTGCAAAGGTGTCCAAGACAAAGCGCAAAATCGCATCGCAGCTCTGGCCAATGATTGTTGTAAAGGCCAGTGCTAGGCACAAGCAACTCCTTCCGATTGCGTCTTTAGCTCTCGTGCACTTCGGCAGTATGGAACAGATTGGAATGCATAGTTTTGAAAATGCTTGCTTTTTGCCTCTTGCTCCGCGCAGCTGCTTGGTGCTGCTGGAATGCAATGGTTACTCAATTTCGGCGAGAAAATCGTAGTCGAAACCCACCCAACATCAGCCTTGCAGCAGCTTGCACTTGAAGCCCAAGCCGCCGGGGTGGCGAGGTGATTGACATCTTCCACAGCCCGTTGTCCAGGGAGCCGCTGCGGGTGGGCGCACCATCTCAGGTTTTTCCGACAGGAACTGCGCCTTCACCCTTCGAAAAATGTCAACCGCACACAGGCAGCCGTGAAGAGCCACCCGGCTAGGGATACTGCTGCTGCTGCTGCTGCTGCTGCTGCTGCTGCTGCTGCTGCTGCTGCTGCTGCTGCTGCTGCCCATGCCACTGCCACCGCCACCCACTGCCACTGCCACTGCTGCTGCTGCTGCTGCTGCTATTGCAACTACTGCTGCTACTGCTATACCGCTCCATATACCGCTACGGCTACCGCGACCGCTACGGCTTCTGCTTCTGATACTGCAGCTGCTATTGCTACCGCGACTGCTACTGCCCCTGCTCCTGCTACTGCTAGTGCTACTTTCTAGGAAAACGACTACTACTATATACTCCTCCTACTCCTACTACCTACCTGTCGTCAGTCCAATCACAGGAACCACGGTTCACTCGGGCCTGCATCACAAGCGAAGTGGAAAAGAACATGTCGTAGCCAAGGCACCCGGCTAGGCTGCGGTAGTCCAGTGGAACGTCCTGCTC
This sequence comes from Symbiodinium sp. CCMP2592, assembly GCA_905221615.1. Lineage (NCBI taxonomy): Eukaryota > Dinophyceae > Suessiales > Symbiodiniaceae > Symbiodinium > Symbiodinium sp. CCMP2592. The sequence continues at coordinate 338,013 of CAJNDT010005613.1, forward strand.
CTTTCAAGCTCCCTTGTTCCCCATGTAGACACCCGAACTGCGATGGTGGCTTCGGCTCCGGACACACTTGGAAGACTGCATCCCAAACTCCCCAAGCCTCAAACACCTCCCATGCCACGAAACCTGCAAAAAGAAAATCCAAACCTTCGACGCAACAAAGCGGAAAACTTCGCTTGCACCGACAACACGGAACGTCAGTCTTCCCACCTCCTTGCGGAAGGGTGGTCTGGGGATGCAGCGCAGCAGCCAGGGCAAGCGAAGCGCTGCAGAAGCTAACCTTTCGCAAGCGCCCTAACCCTGCCAGGGGCCATCGCAGTGTTACAGTGCTACTTTATCTTACGAACATCACGTCCATCGTTTCTGTTCCTGTGATCACTGCACTTTTCTTTTTGACAACCTGGCCCTGCAAAACCTTTCATGATCGGCCCAGCAGCAACCGCCCTGAGTTCGCCTGTGTCAGCACCTGACCAAAGAGACAAGACCATGTGAAAAAATGACATTACGCTAACCACAAAAGGTAAAGGTTGGAAAGCACCATCGCACGTCCGTTAGAAACCGCCATCACACGTCCTTTTAACAAATGCAAGTTGGAAGCCGATGAATCAACACACAATACAAGAAATATGATAATTACGCAATGAATAGAAGCAGCAATCAAAGACGACCGACATGAACCGCTCCCAATGCCCTAAGATCTGGACATGCCCTCTTTTACACAGGCTTGATTGGAGCTCTTCCCTGCAGCACACCGCACTCGTGGCGAGATGCGCAAGGCTGAGTAGGCACCATCCGTATTATCTGTACCGACCCTCAACCTTCAACTCGTCAAGTCCAGGAGCACGCCAAAGCCTGACTCGCCGACCTGGCTTCTGCTCCGTCGTCACAGTGCCAGACATTCGGCCCATTCGGCTGTGGCACGGATGGTGCTAGTGATGACTTCTCTTACTGCTGCTAGCATTTTCAGTAGCAGGAGGAACCGTGGTAGTAGTGGCGGGAATAAAGGTGATGGTGAAGGTGAGCAGGTGTAGTCGTAGCTGTAGTTCTGGTTGCAGCTGCTGTAGCTGTTGTAGCAGTGCTTCTTGTGTTAGTCGTAGCAGTAGTAGCAGTAGGAGTAGTAGTAGGAGTAGGAGTAGGAGTAGGAGTAGGAGTAGCAGTAGCAGTAGCAGTAGTAGTAGTAGTAGTAGTAGTAGTAGTAGTAGTAGTAGTAGTAGTAGTAGTACTAGTAGTAGTAGTAGTAGTAGTAGTAGTAGTAGTAGTAGTTTTTGTCACCCACCTGGCACGCCTCTGACAGCTCCGCGGGGACTAAAATGTCAACAAGTCACAACAGAGCCGACTCATCACAAAGAGCGCAACAGCAGTAGTAGTAGCAGTAGTAGTGGTATTAGTAGTCGTCGTCGTCGTCGCAGTGGTAGTAGTAGTAGTAGTAGTAGCAGCAGGAGTAGTAGTAGTAGTAGTAGTAGTAGTTGTAGTAGTAGTAGTAGTAGTGGTAGTGGTAGTACCAGTGGTAATAGTAGTAGTTGTTGTTGTTTTTGTTGTTGTAGTAGTGGTGGTAGTAGTAGTAGTAGTAGCTGTGCCAGCACCAGTAGCAGTGGCAGCGGCAGCAGCAGCAGCAGTAGTAGCAGTTTGTGGAGTGGTGGTAGTAGTAGCAGCAGTAGTGGTCATAATAGCAGTGGCAACAGTAGTAGCAGTAGCAGCCGTCGTAGTGGTAGCAAGGAAGCAGGCCAGCTAGCGAGCGAGACAGCAGTAGCAGTGACAGCAGCAGTAGCAGCGGCAATAGCAGTAGCAGTAGCGGTAGCAGTAGCAGTAACAAGAACAGCAGCAGCAACAGTCGCCGTAGATGTAGCCGTAGCATGCCGTAGCCGTAACCGTAGTAGGAAGCTTAGTAGCCGTCGTCGCGGTAGTAGTAGTCGTTGTAGTAGCAGTAGTAGTAGAAGAAGCAGAAGAAGAACGTAGCAGTAGTACTAGTGGTAGTTGTAGTAGTAGTAGTAGTAGTAGCAGCAGCCGTTGTTGTTGTGAGTAGTATGTAGTTAGCAGCAAGTCAGGGGCGAGAAGTAAGAAGTACGAAGTAGCAAGTAGCTCCTGTTGCACATCTTACAAATATGACAAGATATGCTGCGCCTGTGTTGGCGAAGCTGCTGACAGTGCAAGCCTGTTCGTGGTGTGACTGACTCTCACCAGTCTCAGCATCTTGCGATATGTCAATCAGCGGCTGGTCCGGGAAAATTCTCTCTCTGCACGATTACCACAGATAGCATGACTACACGAAGGCTTGAGCCTCAGAAACAGCATGGGCACAATGCTTCCAGAGTTGACCCACAACCTCGAATCATCTTGAAGCATCTAGCAGCCTTGACTTTCCAACGGAAGAAGAACCTTGATCGTGGGCCTTAAACCGCATGCACGCCAGAGTCTTCTCGGTTAACAATTCCGACTCTAGCGTTTTCTGCTGAGTTCAGTTCCGGTCCGACACACACATCTCTCTTGTTTGGCGGGCGATTTCGCATTCAGGCAAGACAGGGGCTTCAGGGAGCCATTAAGTGAAGTTACCTTGTGGACTATGGGGGTTTCTGAAGCAGAGGCATCTTCAAACTTCCACCCGCGAAACTAAAGACTTGAATTGCTGCCGGTGAACTGCGAGGGACACGCCGGCTGATAGCAGCAGCACCACCCCAAGCCTCACAAGCGAAACATAAGTCATCACATGCTGCTGTTACAGACAAGCAGCAGCGGTAGCGAACGGAAGGACCCCAGCGACGACCGCACTGAAGATACTTGGAAGGACAAGCAGCAGTGGCAGTAAATGTTCGACATTGTGTAGCACCACAACAATCAGCGGAGAGCAGTATGAGCAATGTTAGTATCAATATTCTTATTATTACTATTAGTGGTCGTAGTCGTAGTAGCACATGCAGCAGCAGTAGCAGTAGGAGTAGGAGTAGGGGTAATCTTGCGACCTTGGGGGTGCAAGATTGGCGTGCAAGCTTGCCAACCAGTTGGAGGTGGAATGTGGAACCAATCTGGCTAATCTTGCCCGTCTCGCCTTGCACCACGTGCACCACTTGCTCCCCTTGATTTCAAGATTTGCAAGATTAGCAAAACCTTGGTCCCAAGCAGCGGCCCTTGTTTCCCGGCAAAATGGAATCGTAGTAGTCGTCGTCGTAGTAGTAGTAGTAGCAGCAGGAGTCGTAGTAGTAGTAGTAGTAGTAGTAGAAGTAGTACTACTACTACTACAACTACAACTACTACTACTACTACTACTACTACTAATAGTACTGGTACTACCAGCGGTGGTACTAGGTGGCGGTGGTGGTGGTGGTGGTGGTGGCAGCAGGTAGCAAGTAGCAAGTAGCAGGCAGTAAGTGCTGGTAGCAAGTAGCAAGTGGTAAATATGCGATAGTAGTAAGCAATCAATAGCCAGTAATAAGTAGTGCGTGGTAAGTGAGAAGTAGTAAGTGGCAGGCCTTGAGTAGTAGGTAGTAAGTAGTCAGGAGTACAGCAGTAAGTAGTAAGTCAGTACAGCAACCACGAAGCGTAGGCAGCAAATAGTGCGTAGCAATATTGATTGATCGGTTGGTTGGTTGAGTGATTGATTGAGCCCGACTACTGTTACCACCACTACTACTACCACTACCACCACTGTTTCCACGATTGGCACTAAAACTAACACTACTACTACCACTAACACTACTACTACTTCTTCTTCTTCTTCTACTACTACTCCTATTCCTACTCCTACTCCTACTCCTACTCCTACTCCTACTCCTACTCCTACTCCTACTCCTACTGCTACTGCTACTGCTACTGCTACTGCTACTGCTACTGCTACTGCTACTGCTACTTCTACTGCTGCTGCTGCTGCTACTGCTACTGCTACTGCTATTACTATTATTATTACTACCACCACCACCACTAAAACCACTGAAACTACCACAACCACGACTACTACTGCGACGACGACTACTACTACCCCTACAGTAGCTTCCTATCCCTATCACATGAAACCGAGTCACAATGGGAGCAACCAACCGAGCCGGAAGCGCTGCCAGCGGTGTGAGCCTCCGAAACCCGGAGACTTGTGGTCTAACCAACCGTCCAACCCGTCAAGCATTGCTGCTAGCGGATGCTAGCGGCACGTTTATCACATCTGCCCACGGACACAATGCCAGTCTCTCTTTCTCGTGATCGCCAGTCTCTCTTTCTCGTGATCGTTAGCTTCGTTATCATTGATGGGAGGGAGCTTGCTAACATCGTCAGAACTTGTGTCGTTATCCTGTCGAGTTGATCTTGACCCCACGATTACTTCTGGGACTACTTCTGCTTTCCAGTACGACACAGCTTGCGCTCAATACTACCAATTATATGGTATTGCAAACAGCAACTGCTGCCATGACTTCTGCTTAAATCATCCCCACCTCCAACAACAAACCCACCACCACGACGACGACCATCATCGCTTCTGATCCAAACATGGCAAAAAAAACTGACTGAACTAAACAGGAAGGTGTAAGAGCTAGTATTCGACCACTTGCGACCACCTTTCGTGAATTCTATGTTTGCTGTTCGTACATGGCGAGGAGGGCTCAAAAAGATGCATATGCGACTTTAGCACCCGAGCGAGGCTAGCACTGGCAAACCTGGCGGTTCTTCAGGAGGGTGTTGGGGATTAGGGCCTTCTGCTGGGCTTGACAGCTTCGAGTTTATTACCTGGCGGGCAAGTCTGGTCAAGTTTAGTTTCGATTTCCACCGCTGCAAACCCTTCACACCGACCGGACAAGTTTTTGCCACGCACACCGCCCGTTTCCTTTCGTGCATCGCTTAAAATTTAAGTCTAAGTGTTTGTTGGTGGGTCCTCCTCCTCGTAGAATCTGAAGGTACTGCTTGGGGCTGACTTCCTTTCAACTTTCACCGCTGAGCACAGGTTCATCCGCTGCGGCTGGAAGTAATCAACAAAGGCATCCCATCCCAGAAGCCACCCTTGCCAGCTGGTCTGAACGGGTGTTGCCTTCAGCGACTTTCGGTGCCTCAGCGGCGCCCTGCAGGCGATTGCTTTTTGTGGGTCTGGCCCGTGACTGCCCTCAAGCTTTGCATGGGCATTCGACCTGCAGCACAAGTCTTCAAGCCCGAGAACACACAACTCCTAATGCATCGGTACTCCATGCGACGTGCCTCATTTGGAACACTCGGAGGGAGGCTTTTGATCTTCAATCCCAAGCTCACCTGATTTCTGAACCGGTTGACGTGTAGTAGCTGCACATGCCAGACGTACTCTATCTAGAAAATGACTAGCTCAAAGAGCCTGCTGATGTGATGTTGCTAGTTAACATCGCCCTGGCATGAGTCATGACATGTTGATAACCTCTCCCAGAGACACACAGATATCTCTTGCATCGGAAGCCATCGTCAACCAGAGTGGGATGGACAAGTTTGTGGATGAACTGTCTTCCCACTTAATCCTGAAACTTCCCGGCCAGTTTGGGGACAACATCAGGATCCCACCAACACCAGTAGCGATGCCAGGCCGACCAGGGCACCTGCTGTGGATGCACCCGCATGCTTTGAACTTAGGCTTGTTTGAGGGAGGTTTACGCTCTCACTCTCGGAATTAACCAGATGATGCATCCACGGTTCGGACACAACGCAAGATTAGAGCGGCTACTGGACATGCGAATAAAATCAAAGCACGGCAATCACGTCGCCATTAAGAATGACAATAACACTTCACTTTCCAGGATAGACCGCGTAGTGGGTTGCGCAGCTCTTGCTCCCGAGTTTGTGCTTCGGCCGGACGGTCTTCCAGCCGATACCATGTGATCGTTGTTGCATGCCCACCGCACCTCTAGGCTGTCGAGTTCGTCGGCTCTTACATGAGGCAACTCCTTTCCTACTTGTACACGGAATCGCAAGGCAGCGCGTGCTATCTTTCGACATGAGACGTCCCTTTCGGGGCTGACAACGCCAAGTCGCCACAGGGTTCCGGTTCCAGATTGTCAGTGTACTCTAGTCGCTACGTGCATTCGCCAAAAATGCTGGCTGTGCGATTACTCCACTCGTTCGAGGACTTCCCTTGTTTCTACAAGTATACTACAAGACACTACAACACGCTGCGTTCCCCACAGCTCCTTGCATCAGCGTCGACAGCTCCAGAAGCAAGACGCTCCTTGCTAGGGCATGGAAGCTGAAACCATACGACGAAGTTCTGCCTATTGTACTCCGCAAAGGCGCGTGACGCAAACTGCTTGATGCGTCAACCTGGCTAGTTGCTTCATGCCTGCACCGTTTCGTGGAGGATCCGACGCTGAACCACGAGTTACCACCACTGCAACTGGTATTGACATGCTGGTCCAGGTTGCTGCGTGCAACGCAGCATCAGAGACATTCGATCATTCGACCGGAAATGCCACTTCGGCAGCCAGCATACCGTCGGCGAAACGCAGGAGTCAACGCCTGGACCGAGGCTCTGAAGAGCATCGAGTGCTTGCGGCGGAGCCCCGAAAGCGATCACCACCTGGGAGGGATAAGCACTGTAGCCTCAAAGCGTCAACAGTGATCCCTCCATGCTTCGTGTCATGCTCCCGAGCATCACCTCGCTAGAAGTTGCAGCTCCTATCTTTGAGTACACAAAACCCTAGAGAGAAACAGAAAGAACAAAGAGCCTCCAAATTCAACTAAATGTTTTACCCCTGAAAGCAGAACTGCTTAGCGCACAGGCTTTCCGCCGCTCTAGATTAACCAGATGCACCCCAGTTGCGAAGAGCAAGTAGCTGCGCTCCGCTGAGGCCAGGGAGCCGAAAGGTCGTACTCGGGAGCTGGCAGCCTCTGGGCTGGAACTACGGGGTAAGGGTTCAGACCTGTCGTGACAGGGTGCTTAAAGGTGGCCCTGCGCATGTTGGCATGTTCGATTGGGTGTGCTTTTTTCGGCTAGGCAATGCAAATGCAAAAAGATGTCGGTCTGCGAATCCTGTCGGGCTTCGCAAGGATGTGAACAAGCTTCTCGGCTGCTTTGCCTTATGGAGACGTGTTAGATCCCAACAATGGACGTCGCATGCGGCTGTGAGGTGCGGCTGAATGCTGTCCATCTTCAACCCTGTGCTAATAAGCATCCTGTCTCTCGCACCCCCATCCCCATCTCCAGACTTACTCCGGCCGTCCCAAGACTCCTTTGCCAGGATACTGATCCTTACCGTTGATTGACCAAAAGCACGCCAAGTCCCCAAAACTCTCTGAAGCCAGCTGGCCTCTGCCAACCTTTGGCTCTCCCCCTGGATGTCAACTTCAGCAGCTTCCACGATCCCACGCGAGAGTGCCTGAGCCATCTGCGTATCCTAGGGCCTAGACATGCAGTCATTGCACCGCGGCCGTACGTGCGCTGCCACATGACGTTGTTGTTATTGCAGAAGTGGAAGAAGTAGTGGCAGTAGCAGCGGCAGCAGTAGTATCAGCAGTAGCGGCAGCAGCAGCAGCAGCAGCAGTAATTAGTAGCAGTGGTCGTCGATGACATCGGACGGTGCTGATGATGCAGTCTGAGCGATTACGATTGGAAAGGTTGCAGCCTCCGGACAGAGTCCCTTCCGTGGATTCATGCAAGCTCTCAAAGGACGGTGGCGCAAGCACTGCATGCGGAATTTACATCTGGTGCGTCTGTCGACTCTGCAATCCGGCGAGAAAAGGTTGGGATAGCTGGAACTGGTCGTGCGCTTAAAGACCTTTGCCAGCGGAACGTGCATTTGCATAGGTTGTCGCATCTTGTGTTTTCTTCAAGCTGTGCTGTGGAGTTGCAGTTCAACAACAGCGCAAGGTACAAAATCTCATTGTTGAATGTCAGAAATCCGCATGAAAATGGCACACCAAAAGCACCATGCTCGCAAGCCCTCTTTTGCATGGTGGATTGGTGTGGCTGCCGACTCCCGGGATGTTCCTTCGGTCGAAGACCTCAGCCTAGAAAGAGGCCGTTTCGAAACAGAGGAGGGTCCCCTCCCTCAGGGCCTACGGCACCTGGGGATCGGGAACCCTCCTTGTACAGAAAAGAGTCCCAAAATTTTGTGCCGTCCAGAAAGAAGCCTGTACAGGAGGCAGCCACATCCTCACCGGGCGCCCTGCGCGGGCCCATGGGTGAGGTCAGAAGGATCGTCGAAAATACGATCTTCCAGGATAGAGCGGATGAGGGAAAAATGCTTGAGCACGGGTTCCACCGGCAAGCAGAGAGATGGAGTGAAACCTTGAAAGTTGGGATGAGTCAGATCATCAGCCCACGTGTTGAAGTCACGCTTGACGTGGGAGGGAGCGAGCTGCATACCATGCCGGTGCAGCTGGTACAGTACCTCCATGAGGATGACCGACGTTGGCATCCTCTTGGACTTATCGTTCAGGAGCGAGTAAACATTCCCTTGGTTGTCGCTGACCAGGGGGAGCCTGAGGTTCGGGATGAACGCCGGTGCCTTTTCCATGAGAAAGTGAGAAAGGATTAGGGTGCCAAACATCTCGAGGGCAGCAATGCGCTTTTTCGGGCAGCCCTTGTCAAAGGCCCATGGATGCCGCTCTGCAGTGACCTGGTAGTGGAACCAGAAGACTTCCGACTTAGACCGGGAGTCCACGTTGGAAAGCCAGCCGCCCACATAGGCGCTGCCATCATCTGAGGCGCTAGCATCACTTGCCCCCGACCAAATGGCAAGCGGGGCATACGGCGATGCTTGTCTGAACTTCTGGTCAAAAAGAGAGAGGAGCAGAGCTGAGAGTGCACGGATAAGCTTACCCGGACGTCCTGCAGTCAGGCAGGCCTTCTTCCAAGCCCAAAAGGGTTGGAGGAAAGGCTTGGTGAGGGGGCAGGCCGTTGTCGCCCACTGCAGCCTACCCAAAGCGCTAGCGATCTGAGAAGCCGACATGACTTTACCGCTTTTAAGCTCTTCAAGAATGCCGATGACAAGCAGGTGCTTGTCTCGGGCCATCTGCACACAGGATCCTTTTGGGTCAATGACAAAGCCAAGCCAAGTATTGACCTCAGCAAGCAGGGTTTTCTTCCAGCTCAGAGGAGTGCCGAGAGCAAGCAGCAGCAAGCAAATCGCTGTTGCCAGCAGAGGGGAATTCGATTTACGGAGTAGCCAGGCAAAGTCGTCGACAAAAACAAAACCCCAGTCGACCTCGGGAAACACGGCATACACAATCCTAAGAAGGATGGCAGCCATCCTTCCCCAGTAGAGCTGGGCACTGGCCATTCCATAGGTGCCTACGGTGTTGACCCACCATTCCTCACCAAGCTGGGCAACTTGGTAACGCCACTCTCGTAGGAGAATCTTGATTCTCCTGTGCGCCTTAGTCACATCAGCCTTGAGCAAGATCCAATCATCGTCGGAGCCCGGGAAGCTCCAGGGTCGGCCGGAGCCGGCGCTGGAGTCTTCCTTCTCAGAAGGATCGTCCTGTTCCCAGTTTACCGCAACAGGGGCGGTTTCACGAGACCCCGAGGCAACCGAGGTCTCCTGCTCCCCAGGATCAGGGCCATAGGCACCTGGCTTCCCAGGAGAACGTGACTGATGCCCGGAGCCAGTGTAGGCGCAGTCCATGACAGTGGGAGCCGTGGTTTTCTCTACTGTATTCTGCTGTATGCGGAGATTAGCACCTCCCTTGGACCCATCAAAGATGGAACGGATCTTATCCGACTCATCAATTCCCGCCATGGGGCAGGGGCAGAGCTCTTCCTCTGCACACTGGCAGTGCGCTGCTGCTTCCGCGCGTGTGCATGGTCCAATGACCATGCCCAGTGGAGTTTCTTCTACGAAGGTAGCCCGAATCTCCTCCCTAAAGGTGTCAGCGGAGGAGTAGTTCGCGTGGCCAGTGGGGGGTGGTGCTTCCCCCGAGTCCCACTCTTCGCCAATGAGCTCGGATTTCAAAGGCCAAACGCCCGGAAAATTAAAAAAGTAGGGGTATCCACTCCCAGAGGAACTCCTTCTTTGAGTATCAGCGGGTACTCAGCATCGACATCTAGGATGTCACACAGGAGTTTCCTGAACACGTCCAAGTGAAAGGGCTGTCCTGCATCCGGTTGGGAATGCTGGGGCATGATGAAATCACGAATTTCCTTGAGAACTGACTCTGGGAAAGGGTGTTGCTTGGCACCCGCGGCCGTGGAGGCTAGAAAAGAGGGGACCAGGGGCCCCGCCTTTTCTCGAATGAACTTACCCAGAGCAGGAGCTGTGGGTCCTCTGCGCAGGTGTGGAGGGGTCCTACCAGGAGAGGTCTTGCCTCCTCCGTCCCTTAGGGGCCTAACCTTAAAGCCATGGGCCACCCGCATTGTGGCATCGTCTAGGGTAAGCTTCTCAAAGAGCGGCAGCGTCGAAGGCCGATCACACCCGACCATTGGGGTCGCAGCGTACCTGCACCCGGAGACCCAGCATCCTGACGCTTCCCTCCCAGCGAGGGTAGGGAGGGTTGAACAGCCGCCCGGAAGGGTGCTGACCCTTGAGCCGCCCCGTGAGGACGCTCCTGTCCCAGCGAGGGATCTGCAACGCGTTTGGAGGCTGGACCTGATGGCGAATCCTTCACTGAAGCGCCTGTGTCGCGGAGACTTCCGGCCAACGCCGATGCGATACTCTGTAGCATGGCTTCAGGTCGCCGGGCGTCCCCAGGCACGGGACGATCCGGTTTGAGGTGATGAGTGTGTGTGCAGGTCCTACCCTCCCAGGATTGGAGCGGAAGGTTCGTGACAGCTCTAGAGGGACGACTAACAACCCAACCAAAGGAACAAAGGTCGAAGTGCAGAACCTCAAGGCCTAGATCTAAGGTCCAAGCACGCAGGGCCGGAGTGGCCCAGGCCGAAGAGGAGCGTCTCTTGGATGGAGAAATGGCTCCTCGAGCTGGATCCTCAGCCATCTCCAGGAAGCAGAAGACCTTAGGAGCAGCACTGGGCAAGGTAGGCGAGCCATACAAGCAGAAGGAACCTAAGGAGCAGGGTGCTTTCCTCGTCCGCAGAGCCGAGTGAAGTGTCGCCTCAGGAAGAGCGGCTATGCCCCAGGCATTCTCTGCAGAGCGGGCCCTAACTGCATGGAAAGTACCCGAGTCCTGAAACCATCTATCCAAACCCCAGGTTTTGAGATCCGGACATCCACCCACAAAGGAGATGTTTCCTTGCAGCGCCGAAGCACAGAGAGACCCAAACAGGGTGTCATTAAGGAGGTCCTTACCAGAGGGTTTCCTAGAGGAATCAAATGCCAGAACTCTCGAGGAGAGTTCGGGGGCTTGAGCATGGAGGATCGCTTCCAGAGATGAGGCATCCTCCCGACCCGCGAATGGCAAGATGATGGCACCCTGAGGAATGCTGGCAGTGCACTCGGAAGACCACTGGAGTCTCCGGACCAGGCGGTCAGGGACTCCATTAAGCCATTCAGGAGAACAATTTGCAGGCAGAGAGCCCGGGTAATGTTTCTCAATCCAAGGCCCGAGAGAGAAGGGCTTGTCATCCGAGAGAGCACTACTGGAGGGCTGCAGGCCCGCATGCGTGGTGTCCCCACCTGGCGTGGAGACAGGCTTCCCACGGGGGGATCGCGATCTGTCCCGTGCTTGTTCTCGTTCAGGGCCATGGGCACCTAATGTGGAGGGGGCGACGTGTGTCACCGACTCCGACACTTCTCCTCGTTCAGGGCCGAAGGCACCTGGGACTGGAGGCCCTCACTTGTAAGGACAGTTGTCCGGACTGTGCTCATTCGGAGGGGCATTGCACACCCAACCATCCTTGGTGACAGGACAGTTGTGGGAGCGTCCACAGTTGCCGGGACACTGCTTCTTGATGTGGTAATCCCTGCAAAAGGGGGTGCCCTTCGGATTATTCCTGGACCAATTCTGGGGCCAGGAATCCTTGCCCTTGCCCTTGGGAGTGCCCTTCTTGCCTTCTTTGCCCTTGGTAGATTGCTTGAGAAAGGGCTGGTACACCGACCAGGCTTGCTTGCCTTTCCATGGGCCCTTGCCCGGACCCTTGGCGAAGGGGGTGCCTTTCTCACCTTTCGGAGTGCCCTTCGGACCCTTCTCACCGGGCCGAGGCACACGCTCGTAGACTTCCCTCGTCCAAAAGAGGGCATCCGCACGGACTTCCATCATGGCCTCCTTGAGCGACTTGCCCTCATAGACCAGGTTGTGGATGGCTCTCCATGCGTTTCGTTCAGCATAGAGGAGAGTCTTTTCCGACGGAGCTGGGGTTCGTCCCGCGATGTCCGGGCCCCAGAACCAGTCATACCAATCATCAAGATCATGCTTCGAGGCTGAGAGAACTGGGGGAAAGCAAGGAGGCACATCGAAAGATTGTTGCGGAAAACGCGGTGCATCCTCTCCAGATGTCGCCTGGTGGTCGGGAGCTTGCGCTCCTCTTCCTCTTCTTCTTTGTCCCAGCCGTCTACCGTCACTTTCCGCCTTGTTTTAAACGGCTTCTCTTCAAGCTCTGGCAAGGCACTGATGATGTATTTCGCATTGATGAAGCCGAGTTCCCCTTTGGAGCAGAAGCGAAACTGAGCCTTGAGAAGGTTGTCACTCCCCTGGGCTTCGAGTTTGGGCTTCGGGAGCCCCGTTTCCTTAGTCCAATCCGTGAGGAGCTGGTGCCGGTCACACAGCACTTCGAGGCCTGAGCGATCCGTAGAGGCCTGGCCAGGAGTGACACTGGAGCGAGGTGCATAGAGGTTCTTGGTCATGTCTTTAGCCGCTTTGATTGCCTGAAAGAGGCGCATGGCAGTGAAAGCGCTGCTTTGATCTGTGAAACCATTGGCACCACTAGCAAAGCCTAGGTCCCTGGGGCCATTAGTTCTGGCAGCCGACGCATCGTCCCAGCGGTCGGCGATGTCCTCCAGAGTTATGTAACCCTCCTTGGCCAGTGTTGCCTGGACCGAGTAGGGGATCTGTTTCCTTGCAAACAGAGTGGCCACAGACGAGTGGAGCTCCGCAATGTTGTCGGCATAAGCATCCGGGATGGCCTCAGGGGGTTTGGCTAGAGTAATCGCAGCAGCCATGGGGAAGGGCGGGCGGGTAACAAATTTTGGAGGACCCACGGTCCACGATCTTGGGCCAAAATGGCAGAGCCATTTTGGCAGACGTCTCCTGACATAAGTCTTGCAAGTCGGCAAGCCTTGGTAGCAAGTAACTAATGTCAGAAATCCGCATGAAAATGGCACACCAAAAGCACCACGCTCGCAAGCCCTCTTTTGCATGGTGGATTGGTGTGGCTGCCGACTCCCGGGATGTTCCTTCGGTCGAAGACCTCAGCCTAGAAAGAGGCCGTTTCGAAACAGAGGAGGGCGGGAGAAGAGGAACGTGGTCTGCGCCATCTGGGAAAAGGTCACCTCAAATCTGGACCAGATCGACACGGCGGGCACCCGCACTTCTGTCATCGACCTCTCTCGCGAAGAACCGCAGCACCCCCAGGACAGCCCTGCTGCTGTTGGGCTCCCAGTCGCAGGTGTGACGGGGGGAGCCCTCCGCGTCCATTGCGGGACTTTTTCTGGCAATGCAGACAGCCCGGCATCGAGCTGGCTTAGGACCTCCGGGCTGTGGGCTGCGGCTGGAGCCCTTCCATGGACAAGGTGGAGGCCCTGAACGCCATCGACTGACGGATGACTCCGTGGACACGGCCTCGGAGGCAGAGAGGGTCACCTACCAGGACCTGGACAAGGCTCTGGCCTCCCAAGGCCAGCCTTAGATGGACGACATCTTTCAGTTTTGGGGGTTCTTTTGTGCCGCCCATCCTTCGGCTTCGGCTTCTTTCTGGACGGCACAAAATTTTGGGACTCTTTTCTGTACAAGGAGGGTTCCCGATCCCCAGGTGCCGTAGACCCTGAGGGAGGGGGTGTAGACATCCGCAGTACTCTCAGCCATCCAGCTTCCAAGCCCACGTCCCGCGCAATCCGGCATGAACACCCGGAAGGAGTGCCAGGTGAGGCCCTCCCACAGGGCCTTGTCGATTTCCTGTCTGGACATCGCCGAGCGCAGCCAATTCAGAGCGCGCTGCGAGGTGGCGGGCCTGGCGATGAAACCATCATAATCCTTACCAACTGTCGGGATGAGGTAGTCCATGGCATCAAACATGGGGGTCGCAGCCAGCTTGCGCCAAGTGGAGAGGAGAGGAGTCCACCAGTCCTTGCCCGAGAAGGAGTACTTGGGGCAGATGAGGGGGACCGGCTTCTTGTGAATCGCCACTGCCGAGTGGGTCTTGGTCTGCTAGGCTGAAAACTCGATGGTTGTGGAGGTCACCTTGAGGGTATCCGGGCTGGTATGTTGAAGGTCACTAAAGCGGGCACTGGAACCGAGCTGGAACCTTGCAATGCATCCATGAGCTCGATTCTTGTGGCCGAGCTAGAGAGCGGGCGAGCCGCAACCTCTTCCGCCTGAACCACAAAGGACTTGGAAGGAACCTGAGCTTTCCGCATCGGACGGTGCACCGTGCTAACGAGGGACTCCGAGAGGGCCTCAGTGAGCCGAAAGACCTCGTCGACCGCAAGCAGCCCGAACTTTTTACCAAACCACTTGAGAGTGTCCCACACCTGCTGAAGCTTGTGAGGGGACACCTCCTGATCACGGAGAGTGTTGAGGAGAGCACGAACATCCTGTTCCTTCCAAGGTATGGCTGTGAACCCAAGGCGCCTGAGCTCTTCATAGGAGAGGCATCGCATCCTGAGGGTGCGGAACCTAGCGTCTCCTAAGAGATCCATGAACTCCCCCTTGAGCTCAAGAGAGATGAGCGTGGTACCCGAAGGCATTATGGCCGCCATATGCGGGATCTGCCCTGGAGCCGGGAGGAGGTACGAGAGGAGCCTTTCCCCCCACTTCTCCCGCAGGCCACGTTCCAGGGCCCGCTGGTTGGTAGAATGGTGTTCGGATACATTTCCCGGCTTCCAATGTCGCCACCGGCTCACCGTACAAGGGGCAACCAAGACCCCTTCTCTTAGTTCGCGCCACTCGAGGCGATCTCGCTCTGCCCTTCGTTGAACCACTTCTGACAACAGGTGAGAAGGAGTGCCTGCAGCGACCTTAGTGCAAAGGTCCCAGAGGGAGGTGAGGAGCACCGTAACATCCTCCTCCCCCGTGGGGCCTGCAGAGAGAGAGAGAGCCCTTTCCACAATCAACTGGAAGACCAGAGTAGGGCGGTATGAGAGGACCACTGATCGGGGCGGCCCTTCGGGGACGCCTAGTACGCGGTCCAAGTCCTGAGTAGGCCTACAACGGGCCATGAAATCCACGATTGCTTGCCCCCAGGGCCGCGTCACGTCCACTTGTTCCTCATCAAAGGAGCGGCCCGACCCCCTGACGATCGGATCTAGTAGCACTCCTGCAAGAACCTCGCCATCAGACTGAAGGGGGCCTATGCCTTGCTCGAAGAGAGCAGAGATGAGAGGGTCAGGGGCCCTAACCAAGGCCCGCCCAAAGGGGGACGGGCAGCAAAATACAAAAGCAGCCATCCTGAGCCGAGGAGACTACGGGAAAAGAGAGAGAGAGAGAGAGAGAGAGAGAGAGAGAGAGAGAGAGAGGGACAACCAAATGCAATCCAAGAGCCCTTGTTTTCGCACGAGGCAGGCCGGCAGGTCAAGCAAGTAGTCATTCCCCTTTTCCCGGGATGCCGCAAGCTCGTGGATCTTCTTGAGGCCATCCCGCTCCGGGTTGGAGAGCACCACCGACCAGATCAAAACAGAGCTGAGGACCAGGCCACACTCCATCTTGGCCCAGAACACATGGGCCGTCTTGTCCCCCACGTTCTTCTTCTTGTAGTCGTCCGAGGCCACACTCGAAACGTTGTCCGGGGTGATGGGCGGGAGGGAGCGCTCCTGCTCGGACCCGGGGTCCAGGGGAATCCTTTCAGCGCCAAAGGCAGCTGAAGAGTCCCTGTCCCCCAAGCCGAGGCCTTTGATGTGGCTCTCCGAGTAGCCAAGCTTGCGGTAGATCCGGTAGATGGGGCCGGCGTACTCCGGCTTGAGGCGGGTCTTGACCTCCACCACCGACTCCTGCCCCAACGAGTGGGAGAGCGAGTTGTAGATCTCCGGGAAGTGCCGGAAGGCCTTCAAAGGCAGGGTGATCCTTTCGTCACATACGGCTCTCAGTCGCATGTGCTGCTTGGAGTCATGGATGTCCGATACAGGGAGGTCTAAAACCACCTGCGGCGTACGGTTGATGAAGACCTTGGCAGCGAAAAAGGATCCGATTTCGCGGTAGAGCTGCTTCCACTCCTGGTTCGTCGTGGGCACCGGGAGGTCGTGCAGAATCACAAACTCTTTGGCCTCCTTCATCAACTCACGATGGTCATCTCGTCGCTGCGGTTCTGTTGCTTGTTCTTGGCCCCTCTTTTGCGGGACCTGATGGTGATCGGCAAGTGGCTCCACACAGCATAAAGGTGTCTGGCCGAGTAGGTGTGGCCGAAGCAGGAGAAGAGGCTCACCAAGTCCCACGTCTGCACTTCCTTTTGCCAGTGGGTATTCCCTTCCCCTTCAGCATGGAACGGGCCGATGATCTTGTCCAAAGGGGGCCTCGTGCCCATTGCGACCTGTGCCTCAATCTCCTCCATGGTGAGGGCAATCGGCTCGAAGAAGGGCTGCCTGAAGGAGCAGGGGTGTGTCCTCATCTCCAGCATGAGCTTTTCCCCTTCAGGGAGAGGCTTTGCCCACATAGGGGCCTCGAGGGGCCCCGGCAGCTGCTTCCATCTGCCCCCGATCATGCGCTGCTCCCCCATGTGCAGCTCCATGATGCGATTGAGGCGCAGGATCTGGAACTCTACCGAGCCCACTGCAACTCCCAGAACTGCCTCCGGGGACTGCTCCTCAGGGCCAAAGGCACCTGTGGAAGACAGCCCCTCGCCGGAGTCCCGGGCGACCCGCTCGCCCTCACGCTGCAGAGCAGCCAGAGTGGGGAGCTCTTGCAGCAAGGAGGCAGGGAAAGGATTCCTGCTCTGATTCAGCAGGAACTTCGTGTTCATGTACCTTTCCTTCATGGCCTCGATGTCATCAAGCTCCATTTCCTTGAGCGGGCTCTCCGGATTGAACACGTTCATCTCAAGGGCCGCGCGCAGCTGGGTACCCCAGGTATCGATGGAATCGGCCACAGGCCGGAGGAGCTGGGAGCGCTGGGATCCCTCCTCCTGCATGCGCTTGTTGGAGGCCTTGGCCTCCTCCAAGGTAGTCTGCGCAGCGAAAAACTCCTCTCCCTGATTCCCAGGGCCCTGGAGGTAGTTGCGCTTGAGAAGGGAGCGAAGCTTCTCTGTGTCCAGCCGTCGAAGGATTGATGCGCCCTTAGCCTCTTCGACACTCTGTGCGCCCGCCTGCATTTCAACGATCACGTCCAGCTGGGGGTTGATGTGATCCAGGAACTCTTCCTCCGTGGGCTTCTTGGTGTCTTTGTCCACTGGGCCCGAGCTCTTCTTCGTGATGTCCATCGCCGCCGCCAGCTGGGGATGGAAAGCCCTTGTCTCCTGGCTCGGCTGCCAGTCGTCTCTGAGGTGGGGCCGGTCTCCCGCTTCCTTGTTTGCAAACTGCACCTCGTCGAAAGGTTGGGTTGCCACCGAGCCAAGTTTAGCCTCAGGGCCATGGGCACCTGGTCGGCAAAGCTCAGCTCCTTCTGATCCGTAGGCCTGGGCGGGGGCTGGGCCCAGGAGCCAATATCCACAGAGGCAGCTTCCTTTTGGGCCTGATCAGCATCCGTGTGCCACGTGACACCTCGGGGGCCACAAAACATTCGCCAGGAGGCCGAGCCCAGCTTGATCTCGGCCGAGGGAGGGCCCTTGTCCACTGCAATGACCGACTTCTGGCAGAGCTTGCACTTCCCCTCGACCTTGTTGTCCTGCCGTTGCCAATCTGCAAAGCAGTTGGGGCACATGAGGGTAGCCCCAGTGCTGCCAGGGTCTAGCTGACCCATGCTGCTGTGTCCAACCCCTCTGCGAGCACGATTGTATGGGGCAGCCAGCATCTTTTCCTGGGCCAACTGTCTCTTGTAGATCTGATACACCTCCAAGACCCTTTCCACGGCCGGGCGATTCCACTGCTCCGATTTGAGCTTGGAGAACAAGGAGGCGATCTCCTCCTTTGTCAGCTGCTGGGCCAAGTCTGCACTCTTCTTGCCGATGCCGGGGAAATCCTCAGGGAAGCCCTCGATGCGGAAGACCTTCTCCTCCAGGGTGCCGGCGGGCAGGGCCGAGTATGGTCTGGCCTTGTTGGCATCGGGCTTTTCCATGGGATCATCAGAAGCACCGCCCTCAGAAACAAAGTCACCTGTGGTTGGCACCTCCGCCCTTTCCATGGGATCATCAGAAACACCGCCCTCAGGGACAAAGTCACCTGTGGTTGGCACCTCCGGACCCGTTGTGTCCATAGCATTGGACAGTGGGCTATCTTCCGTGACAGCCACCATCTCATCGCCCTTGGCCAACAGGCGTGACATGGCAGCTTCCATTTCCTGAAGCCGCAGGGCCATGCTGGTATCATCCACCTCCAAAGCCGTGAAGGAAGCAAGTGCAGAGTTTGCCGTCTCATCCTCATGGGCATGGACATTGTGTGCTAGGGTAGCACGGGCCAAGGCCACATCATCATCCGGCTTCTCCCATTCCGGATCACTGTCCCCTGTGTCACGAGGGGGGACCAAACTCTCAACCGTCTCCATGCTAGAGGCGAGAACATCATCGACATTAGCACCGGGGGTGAGTGCCATGATCAACAGTCGCGAGAGAAAAGCGGGAGCGAGGTAACAAATTTTGGAGGACCCACGGTCCACGATCTTGGGCCAAAATGGCAGAGCCATTTTGGCAGACGTCTCCTGACATAAGTCTTGCAAGTCGGCAAGCCTTGGTAGCAAGTAACTAGTGTTAGACGACGGCGCAGAAATTTGCAGAACTTCGATATAACTTAACTTTACAAAGTCAACGATTCAGTGATTTTGCGGCCCGGGGCGCAGGTAGCTGGCGAAGGAGCATCACGGAGGTTGCAGCATTGACAATGAGGCACAGTGCAGCCAAAGACCATCCTAGGTGCGAGGAATGCTGCGGCTGCGGCTTGCAAACTTGCAAAGCATCTGTTAAATCTGCCATCAACCAAGAGCCAGGGCCAGACGGTCTCACAGTGCAACGGAACAGTTACAATCTATCGCAAGTAGTGGTCCACCGACTTCCGCGAGTGCCTCTGAGCGCACGACACCTCTTGCTCTCGTCCCAGCTTGAAGCAACTAGTAGCCCAGCAGCGAAACATGTCGTTCTTGTGCACCGCCACGTACACCGAGCCTGATCAAGGCTTCGGGCTTTGATCGTTGGCCGTCTGCTTAGGGTTCTCATGGTCGGAACAGACTTGGTCAGACGGCTCTCAATCATAGCCGAGGCTTGAGGCATCGTGTGTTTCGACCACCTTGGACAGAACACACGATTCTGCCACAAGCTTCTGGACAACCACAACTTGGACCTGTGAAGCTTGATGGGCCAACAAAGCTCCTTGAGGTCACACGGAAGCCACCTTGGCTCAGTACCACAAGTGTGATATCTACGCCTTGTCAAAAAACTGCCAGCGACCTAATTCTTCCAGCAAGAAGATGGGAAGATTTACTCTGAGCACTTGCGGAAAAAAGGGTCCCTTAACCTCACGCCGCCCAAAATCGGAACTCGCATCGAGGGCATGTCCGGAGGAGAACTTGGACCTCGAGCCTCAGCTTTTAATGCTCGTAATCTCGCTAATGAACGAAGGCTCGAAGTCTGAAGCCGGCCCGGGCCTAGGGCGAACATGATCGCAAAGCGGAGGAGGGTCACATAGTAGGACACGGACTCGGGCGAAGCTTTGCGACGGAGGCCGAGAAGCCCTGATCAGTTGTCATCAAATGCAGGAGTTTCAGGTCAAGGGCATCTGGCATGCCTCACGGGAGAATGCCATGCTTTGAGAAGACGTTCTCAACGTATGGACATTCTGCTATGAGATTGTATTTGCTCATGCATTGGGAGTAGAAGGACTGGCTGGGATAGTCGGATGGCCGCGCAACATGCCAGCCGCTGCAAGGTCCACGTGCAACTGCTGCTGTGGTGCCATGCAGAATGCGAACATGTGCGAACCAAGATCGCTTCTTTTTGCGGAGCGCCCTGCGTTCTGGTGAAGCTACCACACGTAAAAAGTCTGCAGGTCGCCGGAAGCCACTCTACCGCCGAACGAACACATGGAGTCACAGGGATGCCTGGGCAGCGACCCAGGAGGCAAAGCCAAGTTCCGCGGAAGCTGTGCAGCCAGTAGGGCCGACTCCTCTGCAAGCTTTGCTTGAGCTCTTCACTGCGTCACTGGGCGGAGAGGAGTTTAGCTTGCATGTACAGAAGTTATACATGTATATGGTATACATGTAAAATTATTTCTAGATGTACCGCTATCGACTCTCCACAGTCGCTTATGGTTCACACGAGTACACACGTTTCTGTTGCCTGCACAGTGAATACTCAGCATCCGCCTGCCATCTGCAATTGCATTCGATATCAGTCCGCTCATACTCGGGTTTAAGCTTGCTTATTGGCTTAGTTCGCGTGTGCGCTCGTAGGCGTGTGCGTGCCTGCGCTTGCGTGCCTGCGCTTGCGTGCGTGCGGAAAGTGTGCGGGCACGCCAGAGCCGCATCCATCTGCACCAACGACGGAGACCGGCCATTGACAACAGATCACTGCTCTTCGCTGGGATCCTGCAAAAACGTGCTGTGCTCCACTTATACTCGACTAAGTTCGCAGTCGAACCTCTAAGGGAACTGTGACTTAGAGAAGTCTTGACTTGACAGCACCCCTTGCACCCGAGATGCATCTCCAGCGCTTGGTCTCCCACCTGGTTGCCTCAAAGTTTTCGGGTTCAGGATTTGAACACTCCCGGACAAGCCAGGTGACGTTCATGAGCGCCGGATTGCAGGTTCTGTTGTGACGAGGCCAAGAGTTTCAAATCTCGCAGCGTCGGACAACATGCAGCAGGGCGGGGACAAGCTGAGTCCTGCTCACTGACACAAAGAAGTCAATCTCAAGGCTTCGAAACACCAACCTCCCGAACACCAACATGCAAGCAAGGTGAACACCGGCCGCCCTTAAAATGAAAAAGATGATGCCAAGTCGCAGAAGCTGTACTGCAGGGTCCGCACGATCACCAGTATCCAAACCATCACCTAGGATCCTTGTACTGACGTGTTGCTGTTACTCCTCTTCTGCCGGACATGCGCCGGACAGCATCTCACGTCGTGTAACCTCTGGCCAAGACGGAACTCTTAATGAGCTTTCCCTACGACATGCATGGCCTGCAAGGCAAGCCTCGCGATTTGTCATCGTCGGTAGTGATAGTAGTGCTTGAGGTATGGAGTGTCGATGGGTCGTTTTGAGGCCAGCCCCGAGCTACCACACCGCACGACGCGTAAAAGGTGCGTGAACCCTACCACGAAGGTAGAAGTGCAAAGTTCCTAAATCCTGCCTAGATGCTGTGTCTTTCATGCCGGCCAGGTGGATCATTGCCCCAAGGGCCGGGTACACCAGCAGCGCGACTAAATTGCCTCGGAGCTCCGGATGCTGAAAAGTTTCTTCCACAGCGGTTCGTTTGGCACTTGTCGAGCTCCTGACCGGCCTGGGCCTCGGAGCCTGTAAACGCTGGGAGCACCACTCTGACGACTTGACGCTCTCTTCTCGGCTCAGCAGAAGCCACTGCTAGCCGACTGCTGAGGAAGCTTTCAGAACTCGTGCTGGAAAGCTGCTCCCAGCGTATGCCTTCGTTGCCAGACACGCCAGGCTGCGGCTGCTTATTCGCATCCCCTCCACACGAGCGTGTATCAAAGGGGTGAGCGCCGAGGCGATGAATTCCACCTCAGGTTCAACGGGTGCGAGGCTTGGCACGGGTTGGCACCGGATGTCGGGGCCATACTTCAGCTTCAGATGACTCTCCACGATTAGCCCGGTCTGATACAGCCACTCGCCACACCCTACCGACCCCCACATGCACCAAGGCGCCACGATCTCTGCAGTTGTAGTGACAAAGGAGATCAAAAGGTAGCACCATCCAAGCTCCTGTCAAGTCTTCGCTTCACTTCGCGAAGGGCTGGGCCAAATCGAGCACATATGGAGTCTTCTTTGGTCTATTCTTGTCGCGACCGTTGCACGACAGCGCACAGCCGGCAATCGCGGGTCCTCTGCAATGAGCAGAGCCTCGTACCTGCACTGTGCAGAACTTGACGCAGAAGATGTCACAGGCCGAGTTCGCTTTCTGCTTCATGGGCTTTCTTGCAGGGTCAGAGTGCCCAGGCCGGCTGTGCAAACGGCCAATGCTGCAAAGGATGCTTCACAGAGGAGAAAAGGAGACGGCCTACGGGCATCGGCCGAGTGGCTGGAAGATCTTGCCAGTGGCCCAGGAGAGGCTGTCCAACGCAAACATGCCTTGGACAGAGGCCCGAGGACTGCACTGAAAGGGCTGACTCAGTGACTTCTGAGTCCATGCCTCGAGCCTCCAGGTTGAAGGGCACAAGCTGTCTCTAAGGTTTCTTCAAAGCATTCACAGAGACTGAGATCAAGAAGTCACTTCCTGCCACTGGCAAGGAGACCCAGAAATTCAGGCGTGTCATGTGACAACCCACTGGCCTATGGAATGGGTGCTAGGGATCTTCGAGTGGGAAAATTATCACTCCTGCGCTCGCTCCCCTCACGACCCGTACAGTAGACTCACACAGGTCCTGAAAAAAAGTGGGGTAAAGTGCTTGGGAGAAAAAGCGCAGCCCAACCTCGACTTCTTCAAGCCTGATGACTCAAAAGGAAGCGGCACGAGATGATGCGGTCATGGTGGATTTCCTCTCCGCGAGCTTCTTGGCTTCAACGCCGCTAAGGGTTGTAAGAGATGCTGTCGATATTCACACAAGAACTTGAGACTTGGGGACACTGCAAATCTGCAGTCGAAGCTTCCAGGAAACTCCCTCGACCCGGAACTTCAAAACCTTCGAAGCGCCGACCCTGAGAGCCTCCTCACCGGCTTGGGGCTCAGCGGTCACAAGGGCTGTGAGTGCCTCAGAGAAGGCTCGTCGACTACTTCGAAGGACGGACCTGCAAAAACCCACTAGCTTCCCTTCAGCTGGCATCGCCCTCGTGGAAAAACTCTGGCTCCAACACACCTCGTGGCCAAATGACTAAGTTAACTTAGCTTGGACTTATGATACATGGCCTGTACCTCGGTCCTACATTGAATCGAGCTTTCAGACATAGCGCTAACTTAAAAGTTCACTGTAAGCTCACGCGTTCGGTTGGTGCGCAAGGCTTTGTTCGACTGCACACCCCCTGGCCAGGACTGCATTTTGCTCATGTTCAGCAGACAGACAGTTTGTGAGTTCTCCACGAAGCCGCGGAGGGTAAGAAAAAAATCGTTGACCTATGAGTGAGAAGCTGCCTTACATCGTAGATCTCCTCTTTCGAACAGAGTCGAAGGCTTTAGGACTTAAGCAGGGACACTCAGTGCCTGCTGCAGGATTTACCTTAGCAAAGCCATGCAAGAAACTCAAGACTCGGCCGGCAGCTGAGGGATTTGGTAGGCCAGACCCCAAACCTCACGCTGGAGCTTTTGCATCTCGCTGACAATAGCGCGGCTACCACACCCGAACCTCAATACTAGAGCCACTAGAGTTTTCACAGCAAGGGTTCAACAGGGGCATCCAAACATCTCAACCCGAACTTGAAAACCTCAATGGTAACCAAAGCCAACCCAAGCCAACACATGAGCAATCCGAAGAAGAAACCGCCCTGAGATCAATGACACATTCTCAAAGACCAGAAAGGCCTCTCAAGGAAACTTGTAGAAATTCTGTAGTAAAAGATCCTTCATATTGGAACCGCCCTTCTTCGGCCAGTCGCAGAGAGAACTAGCCCCGTGGAGGCTGCTAACTCATCAGAGCACCTTGCCAGTTGAGCTTCTGGTTCAGTATCGTGCAGTCAAGGCCAGGCAGTGTTCGGAGGCTGCAGGGCTTTGGGGTAGCGTTTCCGATGTGTGCTGCCATCCAAGTGCCGTCTCTGCTTAGTCACGCTTAGTTCCCAAAACGGCAGCCTCGAGACGGCGACTAGAGAGGAAGATTCTCGCACAGCCGGGACATTGTGGGGCATGTGGGGGGATAGATTCTAAGAAGCCAACGCTGTGCTCGCGTTGTTTGCTGATGCTTCAGCAGAGTGCCAGGACCTAAATGCCACCGTCCAAGGGCCTGCCAGGCGGCAGCTCGGCGAGGACCTCTCAAAGTCAGGCGCGAGTGCGGCCAGGACAAGTTGCTTTGCCGGGCTACGCGCAGCTTCTGAAGCACCAGCCAACAAGGATCCCCTGCTCAAAATCTTCTTGAGCCTCGCTATCAGTTGCGCCGAGCACCGTCGGTGTTGGGCTGGTCTCTTCCATGACCTGCCGACTGCAAGTTCGACTTAGAGATGCTATAGCACTAATTAAACACGGTAGCTACGCCAGCTAAGGGATCCCATGCGACAAGTATGCCTGGCTGGGCGCTGTGCGGCTGATGTCCTAAATCGCACCTATTCTTAAAGAAGCGTGTGTGTGTGCTTGTGTGGGTGGGTGTCAGCACTGGCACTCGGTGTGGTAGGTCCCATCATGAAAGTCATGAACGTAGATCTCATCGGCTTGTTGAACCGACGGTCGGGCTTCGACGAGTGATACGTGCAGTGGCAGAATGGCTTTGCCAGTCTGTGGTCCGAAGACACAGGGTAGAAGATTTACAGCTGCATATGCCAGCTCACGGCAACTTCTCGATGATCTCCTTTACTGTCACTGCCGGCTACACCTCCAAAGAAGCCAATGGTGGTGTGACGGCCTGTTGCCAGAATGTCCTGTCCACCAACTGGCCTCGCTTTGCCTCCCAAACGCAGAGCTGTCCCCTTGGGAAGGCAAGCATGCAAAGAATCGCACCCGTAAAGCAGCCGTCAACCTCAGCTTGGCCAAGCCTGGCTTGCCAGGCCTTTGCCAATACTGAAAGGAGGCACAAAGCCAAAAGGGCTAGAAGCACCGCCTCAATTCGAAGCAAAATCAACTCGTCTTGCTGCAAGACGTGGGCATAGCTGCGCATCCTCCACAATGAAGCCAGAAATAGGCACAGCACAGACAGCCAAAAAGGCATCACGACCACCGCCTTGCCTGGTGCCGGGCAGTCACCTTCGCAGACTGCAAAAGCAATCGTCGACACGAGCAGCCCAGCGCCCAAAGAGAGCCAAAGGACAGAGTTGTCCCTGAAGAGGGCACCCTGACAAACAGCCAGCAAAGCGAGCATGCTGAAGAGCACTGCGCAGCCAGTGGTGGACTGCGGCTGCCCTTGCTGGACCGACATCAAGTACGCACAGAAGCTGTGCTCCGCACAAAGGGCCAACACCACAAAGGTCAGCCCAGGAATTGTCAACACAATCTCAGGAAGTATCTCTGTCAAGATGCTGGGATGATTGTGCAGTCGCGGGGCGCGCTCTGCGAGGCAGCGCTTTATATACGGGCATGATGCACACCATGAGAATGTCAGGAGGAGAAGGCAGCAGGCGTTTCCGATCCAAGCAGGAAGGAATATCAGCCACCAGTTTGCCTGGCCTGCCTCGATGGTCTCCAAGGAGGCTGCAATGGACACGACCAAGAGGCCATGAGCCAAAAGGAAGAGAAGGCGGGCTGACAAGCAGCAAAGGTGGGTGCGAAGTGCGCTCACATCCTCGGTCGATGCGAAGCGCAGCTCCCTTGTCGATGCGAGAGTGTCATCGAAGCAGAGTGCCGCAGACCGTGACATGGCGGCCTGCTTTACTCCTAAGAAAATGTCCAAGCTGTCTAAACTACATTCGCGACAGTGTGTGCAGTTCAAGTCACCCCAACGAAAATCTAGTGGCTGCACACGACGTGCGACTCATTTTAGGAAGACGGTATCTTCGCGAAATCCTGGTTCAGCCTGAGCCTGAAAGCTCTTTTGCATCCATGTCACCTCACAAGTCTGGGGAGGATATCGGAACCCGCAGCAGGGCATTCTTTACAATAACAGTCTCACTAATTTGTGCTACCCGCCAATACATGCACCATCGAAACTTGCACAGCCTCACGGCTCTTTGCCTGGAGGGCATCGACTGCCGCCAGTCTTCTAACAGCACGGAGCTATACTATTGGAACCCTGAAGCCCGCCTTGCATCAAACCGGCCCCTTACAACCGAACCCGCTCTCTGGAGCCGAAAGTGCGACAGGCAGGGTCTTGGTAGCGAAGGGCTCTTCCAGCTTCATAGATCTGAATGGTCGCAGAACTGGCCGCAGAGCCCGTTTCGAGCAGCACGGCTCGTGCATTGTCTGCCCAGCGCTGGGCGACTCCCGCTTGTGGGGAATCCTGAAAGTCTTGAGGTTTGCCTCGTTTGCGCGGTTACCCCGCCGGGCTCCGGCCTCCAGGTGCGCTCACCTGGCAGAAATCGCCCTATGCCCAATCTGTCCGCGAGGCTCCCTTTCCATGTCGTCGAGTCCGAGCAGAGAGTCATCTTCGGGCAGTCCGCCGCCGGGTCGCCCAGCGACGCAGCGACCGCTGCGTCGTCGGCATATCCGTTGTGGCCGTCGGATGGAGCGAAGGAGCGCACAAGCCCCCCGCAGACGGGGTGCTTTGTAGGCAAAGGCGTCGCCTAAAACTCTCTTTGTCAGCCTTCACTGGGAAACCAGTTCACGGGGTTCAACAAACCTCGGGCTTCGAGACTCTGAGATGAAAAGTCCCTGCAATCCTGTTGGCAGAGAAACGACTTGCACTCAAGGCCGAACAAGTAGCTGTGCGAAGAGCCACACACCAACAAGCAGGTAAGTGAAGCGGTCACATTGTTCGCGATGTAGTTCAGTGTCCTCTGCACACAAAATTCGAGGAGTATGAGCTCTGCTCTCTGTGTCTGTGTGTCTGTGCGCCTCCGTGTCTCTGTATCTGTGTGTGCGTGTGTAAGTCAGTAGAGACCCGCGCCCATCATGTCAGACATGCACCTTTGTACAAACTATCTCTGGATCCTTACAACCTCGCCGGTCTAAATCACCCGTCCCAACAAGCACCTCTTAAGCTGCCGCCACGGTGTACCGGTGGATTTATCAAGCTCAGGCTCATCACGAAGGGGGCAGATGGGCCAGTGGATAAAGGCCAAGGGGCCACATTGGGCTGGAGGTTTTCCCCGTGTACCCTGCAGTGCTAAGCCCTAAGCCAATTCAACGAGTGGCAGAGTGAAATTCGGCGCGATGGTCAAGGATAGTGGCCCGGAAACACCTACCTGGACGAGAAGCTTGGTTCGACTTCCGGTACAGCAATGACATTCAAGTTCAATGCATGGAAAGTACAACAGGCCTACAGAGGGTTCT
Source organism: Symbiodinium sp. CCMP2592 (assembly GCA_905221615.1). NCBI lineage: Eukaryota > Dinophyceae > Suessiales > Symbiodiniaceae > Symbiodinium > Symbiodinium sp. CCMP2592. The sequence continues at coordinate 365,294 of CAJNDT010005613.1, forward strand.
GGGCTAGACTGCGCACAGCACGAATCTGCAAATGGCTCTCGACGGCGACGACGACGTCCTCATCATCGTCGTCATGATCATCAGCTTGCAGTCATGATGAAGGACACGACTACCACTCTACCACGCTTGTGATAGGAAGCACACGGGCAAAATGCACTGAAATTCTCGTACAAGAGCACAGCCTCATACGTCAGGACACAGGGTGCCCCACCTTTCGGGATCAGGTTCTTACTTTTGAATGGTTCCGTTGTTGGTTTGCTTGTGGGTTGCTGCGGTCTTGTTCTGCGGGCTGGGCGCAGCGAGAGAACACCAAACGCAAGGCTGCTAGCTCCAACGTCTTGCACAGTGCAACGGCGTAGTGGTACCTAGTGGGTTGTCTCTGCATCAATTGTGCCGAGCAGGCTCAATCTCTACTTCTACTTACTGACATTTCCCACCCAGCTGACAAGTCTCACCGCATGTTGCTGGTGTTTTGAGATTGCATCGGCGCTTCACATTGTCGTCGCATTGTCGTGGTACCGTCTTGCATATTCGTCGTAGCATCGTCGGTGCACCGCCTTTACATCTTCGTTGCGCTGCGCGATGTCATCATCACAACGCAGTCGTCACACCATGCGACCGAGGTCGCGGCTCTGGCTATTAACCTTCAGGTACCCTACCTGCAGATATGCAATGAAGAGACGGAACCTTAGGATGCCATACACTCACCTATTGTGGCTCTTATATGTAGCGATTTCACTGTGCGCAGACGTTAACGGTAGCGCATTTCGGCGACGGTCATGGCGCTACTGACCCAGCATCTGTTAGAGTAACTGGTGCGCCGAGCCACCACGACGGCTCCGTCGACAGCGTCCTCGATGAGGCGCGCGATAAGCAGCGGGTCCTTGAGATCCGCGTCCAGAGTGCCTTGGGCTACGTAAGCTTAAGTGCAGTGCAGGTGACAGGCTGCGAAGGCGCAAGGCACAAGACGCCCAAAGGACCAAAGCATTGGACAATTGTCGCGCTGCGAAGTGCACCCCCACACTGCCAAGCTAGGGCGCTTAAGGAGAGCTTCAGCTTGGAGATGGCACTCGGCTGCAGAACTTGCCCTCCGAGGCCTCGCAGAAACGTCGGGCTTGCATAGAAAGGAAAGTGCATGGAATGCTCAGGTAGTGATTTTTGTTCTTTTCAACAAATGGCCTGAATCTTCGTCGCCTTTCAAGCGAAAGATCTGCTCTCCTTCCCGGGGCATGGCGGGTCTGCAGTCCGGACACCACTAGGACTCTACGACTATAGAAAGTGCCGAGCTGTCTTTCGAGATGAGCGTCCTTCCACAGTGTTCTCCCGCACAGAGAGGTCAGTTCCACCAATCTCAATCCTCTGAGGCAGCCTGACGCAACCCCGCAGGCGCATGCCTGAACTGCCCCTCGCAGCCCTCGCATCGTGATTACAAGGCGAGCCCGAAACCCCTCCAGGGCCGAGCAGCGGATTGGCGACCTCTGCTGTCACCTCGCTGGAGCCAACGCTACGCGACGCGACGCGATGGCGTGGCGACACGTATAAGAACACTGGGTCTGGCGACAGACACAGATAGATACATCATGACGTTCTGGTGGGGGGCTCGGAAAAGTGTATTTTTAAACATTGGCTCTGCTAGATTCATTTATGATGGTGCTAGAAATCCTCCTGAAGCCACAGCCACGGGGAACCCAGCGACTTCCAACGTAAGGGAATCAAACAAGCCCAAAAGAGCATGGCCCAATGCTCTGACTCTTTGGCAACATGAAGTCCAAAAGCCTGGAACACTTGCCGCGCCTGCAGCCCGATCAGCCCCAGGTTTGCCGTGATATGGTGGATGAACCTTGCCTGAGCTTTGGGCAAGAAGGCGTTGGAACCGCACGAGCAATGGCTCAGCCAGGACCTGGCTTGCAACTCCCTTGTGGCCAAGTGCTCACTGAATTAGCTTCTGTTTGTTGTGTGGACCATTGCACCCTGAGGCTAGTCTTGGTTCCTCTGCCTGCAACTTCTGCTGGGAGTCACTGGTCATGCACATTACTTAGGACTCCTGCTTGGCTCACTCATGACTTAGCAACGCAACTCAAACACTACCTAGCAAGGAGGGTAGAAGCCTTGCGGGTGCGGTCTTGATTCGGCAGTCAAAAGGAATTGTGGCAAACTATCTGGAGGTTTGGTTCCGGGTTGTCAGGTACGAGTTCGGGATTTTCAGGCTGAGCTTTCGTTTATGGCACTTGCAGAAGTCGACCGCTCACACCTTCTGCCAGGGGGCTGCAGGTGGCTTGAAGTGGAAGCGGAGATCGAGGCCGTCCCTGGGAAACGGCTGAAGGGTTTGGGATCGCGACTACAGTGGCAGGCTATGCAGGCTCTTCGGATGCAAGCTTGCCGATTCGGCGCCCTGTACTCGCTTAAGACAATGATCGATGTGATTCCTGCTTCTGCTACCAGTGCTACGTCTTTCAAGCCAAAGCCATGCAATGTTACTGGTAGCCGTCCAAAGCAAAACCCTCAGCCCCTGCTTTTTCTTCCACGTTTGTCACATGCATGAACCTTTCATATCTGGCGGATTGGACCCACGCCCTTCTACCTGCAACAGACCTCAGATCGCCGAGGTACAGCACCACGGCCAGGAGGGGGTCGGAACAGGACCTGGGCATCAGTGTTTGGGCACTAGGAGCATGCTACCATTGCGTTTGTTCGGGGGTGCTGCCTGATGGGGAGTTGTGGAGTTTCTCTTGCCCGTACGTCTCTATGCCCTGAGCTTACCAGAGTTGACTCGTTAGCTTGCTGCCATGATACAAGTGATAGGCGCTGGCACAAGTTCAGACTCCTACAACCCCTTCAAAACGGTCGCCATGGGGTGCACAGTGTCACTCGCTTCTCAACCAGTCCTGGCCTTTTGGTGCCGTGCATTGTCACCATCTGCATGTCGGCGCGAATGTAGCCTTGTGGCTCAGCGCACATTTGCAAGTGGAAACTGTAAAAGTGGAAACCACCTGCTCAACGATCCTGTCGTTTTCATCCTGTCGATACGTAACTCATAGCAATCAACTTACAACCACCAACCTCATGCCTGCTGGACAGTGCCAAGCTTCCGACGATGAACTCGCGCACAGCTTCCCTGTTGGAGCTGTCGTCTTGCAGCAGAAAACGAACCTCACTGGGCGAATTCCGAGGGATGGAAATCTCAGCACATCCTAATTCAACACAGCAGCCAAATGACACCAAAACCCGAACCCAGGAGGCGTCGGCACTGTTTCAGCTGCACGACGAATGTTCCAAAGCTGCTCGAGTGGAGGCATCTATGTCGCCGAGTGACTTCAACGGTGTTATGTCCAGGCTTGAGAATGACCTCCATCGCACCAGGCAGTCCGTCCATGCGTGTGTGTGTGTGTGTACAGATGTACTACGTACAACATGCACGAGGGTTCCATGCATGCGCTGACTGACCATCATTCACGTACTGTCTACACCTGGCCCACACCCTAAGATAAAGATGGCAGCAGCAATGCTCCATGATTCGTCGCAAACAAACGTGAAGGATGCGCTGGCTGCCGGAGCAGCTTGACTGAGGCTACGTCCCAAGCGCAGAAATGACCCATGAAACACTGCAAACCAAGCCCTAGTCATCTTGTGGCCTCAAGCACTTCGAGAATACGTCTCGGGTCGCACCCGACTGCGCCCATCCCGACAAGGCCAACGACTCGCATCTGAATCGTGAAAATTCTTAGTGCGGCTTAGGCAGGCCGGGGCTGAGCAAACGGCCTCTTGGACCACAGCGGTCCCAAAGGGATGCCCGCGCTGGGTGATGTTGAAATGAGTAGGCGTGTCCTTCAAAACTCGTCTTTGGGCTCACACTCGCGTAGGTTCACGGCACAGCAATGTACAAGAAGCGGGTAGTTTTGGGACAGCACCTAAATGAGGATGCTTTTGGGTGTGCATGCAGGCTTCTCGACACCACATCGTCACAAGAAAGCCATGCAACGCCAACACAAAACAAGCATGTGCTCCCCGATCCAGCTAAGCCCAGAAGAAGCGAGTCATGAAAATCCAAAGCACCGGCTCTTCAATTTCCCCGCACAGTGGCAAGGTGTGCAGAAAGGTAAGAAGGGTTGTAGATGCTGATCGCCACAGTGGTGTCAAGATGGTCGGGGTAGCCATACGCACTCGTGATCGCCTGCTGTTGCAAGCTGACAAGGCTTCTTGAACCCCACACACATGACATCACCCGTGCTCTGCACTGTTTGAAAGTCTGAACGTCTGTTGCGCTACACCCCAAGCTCTGGTTCGAAACCTATAACTTAACCACTGGGATGCTGAACCACAAGCCCCCAAGCCAATGCAACCATGTACAATCATCGTCTGGCTTGGTTGAATGCTAATTTTCCTGAAAGCTCTATTTATGTACCCTCATCAGATCTGGCACAACCGTACTCAAGGTGGTAGTATATGGCACCGTAATCACTGTGGATGGACACACCCACTGCATGCTGGCAGTATGCACCATGCACCACACAACGCTGCACTCTTGCATTGCGAAGGGATGTTTGAGAAGTGTAGGGAAATCTGGCTCATGAAGTTTTCCAGGAGCACCTCCATGGTAACAGGATTGGCATCCTGGGAGAAGCTCGCCATACCTGCTTGGGAAAGTGACGCCGGAAGCTGTTCTGGTGCTCTGTCCGTGCTGTTCCACCCAAACAAACACAGGTACTGTACGACTAGGCTTAATGCTGAGGCCGACAGGGTCGTTCAGCAAATGATGTGGACAACTACGCTGAACCGTCAGGCCCCCAACTCCTCAAGACCCCATTTGCAACACTTCTCACTGACCTTCCGAAGGCCAGGCACCTTTCAGAGCCACCTCCCGCTCGAAGGGTATGTCTGAGAGATGCGCCGCAAAGAACGGTAGTTCGCAGCGGACCTGAAAATTCCGAAAAGCGTGAGAGTTTTGGCCTTGGGCGTTCTGGCTTTAGGTCGGCTCGGTCACTTCATGTCGAGTCCAAGGACGGCATGATCTCAGCCAGCTGCTGGGTTTCGAGTTAGACAGGATAAGATGCGCACCATGAGACCCCTCCAGACGCTACTTACTGCACCTGGCAAGCGCCTGGCAAGCACCAAGCTAGCCGATCTTGTTATCTTCTATGCTAGCTCAGCACTTCTGGGCTCTCTCTGTCTCTCTCCTTCCACAGACAAGGGAGAAGGCAGTACCCTCCCTCCACACTCAATACGTATATTTGTTTGCATATGTATATATATATATACATATACATATATACATATGTACACATATATTTATTTATTTGTATTTATATATCTGTGTGTGTGCGTGTGTGCATGTGCATGAGCATGCGCAGTGCATGTGTATGCGTATGTGTCGGTTTATGCAAGTGTATATGTACATGTGTATGTGTATATGTGTAGGTATATCTGTATATGTACATGTATACATACCCCTCCATGTCTCCCTGAGCCAGAGGTTCCTCCGCTTTCAGGTTTCTAGCAGGGAGGATGGTAAATTCGATCTTTTCGTTTCGCAAAAGAGTGTGGGCTGTTGCTTTCTGGCTCTTTGTGCGTGTCTCTAGACTCCAGACACTACATCCTGAAACGAGGCTAAAGACTCTGGCAAAACGCCTTCGAGCACCGGAGCGCACCTGAAGCTTTCCTTCCACCACCCAGGAGGAATTCGGCTCCCTCACCGCATGCTTGCCTGCTTACGCACAACAAGTACTGATCACACACCCCTACATGGTGCGTTGAATTTCCAAAGTTCAGCATCTTTTCTTCCAAGGGCATCCACCCCCATCTGACAATTTAAGCACATCCGGGCCCTTGTCCTATGTCCATGTCAAAGCTGAATACTTTGGAAGGCCTGCGATGAATCCAAAAGCTTTCGGGTTGCAAGCTCCTGGCAGATTCTAGCGACGACAACCACCTGACATCAAACATGCGGCGTACAAAGGAGGACTATGTGGGTGGCGGTTCTCTAAATCAGCCGCTAAACAGCTTTTTGGAAAGGTGCCGTCTATTTGACCCAAAAGCGTACCCTAATTTACAAAACTACCCATGTAAGATGTGTACTCCAACAAAGCATTGGTGCTCGCTTGCCTGCGAGGCCGAAGACGTCCAGGTCCTCGATGTGAACATGGGCCGAGATGTTGATTCGCATATCTTGGAAAGCCTGGAAAACAAGCACGCAGGTCCACAGCATCCGGAAGCTGCATAATCAACACCCCTAGCCTGCCATGGCCCACACCAACCTCGCCCAGTAGGGCCCATAAGAATGTAAACCGAAAGCGGGATCTCCAACCCATGGCCTGGACCCGCAGAGAAGGCATGGTCACGGTGCCCACGCGCGCCAAAGTCCCGGATGGGAAAATGGGAACTTTGAGCACCAACCGGGACATCCTGCGCGCCAACCGCGTGTGTTGGACAATTGTGGGGCTTGCGATAACTTTTTGCTGCCGTCTTGAGCACTCATTTGTCTCTAAGGGCTGCCCCTCGAAAAAGAGAAGGTCCACGAGTTTGAGCAAGGCACGCAAAATCCGAACCATACATGCGCAGAAGCTATCACCACAGTCCACCATCACAACATAAGCTGCTCACAGCACACATACTGTCGACTCCCAAACAAACCAATCAGCCGTCAGCCTGCGAAACCCGGCGACACCCATCACCAGAACCAAGAATGCTACGGTTTTCAATGTCCGAAAGCTCTCAAGCCTCAGTCCTGACATCGGCATTCACCGGGCTGGGGTTGGACACCGATGCGAGGATGCGGGGGCTCAAAGTCTGAGAGTTGCGGATCGTTCCCACATCGACAGACTCGAACCTGGTCAGTTTGTGAGGCACAGTCTCCTGTATAGGGAGGCTCTGACATGTGGAACCATCCATCTCTGATCATCTGATCTGCAAAAAAGATATCAAACCCGAAGGCGCTCCATGCCTATGCGACAACCTCGGCAAAGCTGCAATCGGGAAACTGGATGTGGGCCGCTGCGATGCCTGCACTGTGTGCAAGCATAAACCCGCGCATGCCCAATCGCGTCCGGACGCACAGACACACGGACACGAAAGTATGCCTTGCACCGTACAGCGGCGACCAGCAATACAAATGACATTGCTTCGACCGGATGTGGGTCAACTTAGTGACAAGAAAAGCCTGTATAAACCCTGGAGGGTTTGCAAGGATGGCCACGATTTCGACTCTCCACGCTCAAGGCAGACAGGGCTTTAGAAGTCTAGGCCTCCAGGCCAGGCAACGCTCATCTGCGACCAGCTCGCTTACAGACAGTGGAGAGATTTGAGCTCCTGCCTATGCTCGCCAGGCGCGCTACCAGCGCTTCGTGGAAGACGGCACCCGCAACCAGAGCGCAAAGGGACAAGAGGACGCAAACCTCACACGACAGCTTTGTATGAAGGCTCGCAGGGCTCCCTGGTCCCCAGCGGCCCTATAGCGCAACGACGCAAATCCAAACCAAAACTGCCGTCATGTTCACCTGAAGGCCCTAAACGTTGGAGCGCGGTCTCCTTGCCTTGCAGCACAGCCCGCAGCAGCCATGGTCAGACCTCCTGCGCAGCTGGATGGGTCTCTCTTCTTCCCCGAGGCATGAGGGATGTTCGACGACCCTCGGCCACAAGGGCTTGGATGGGTCTCTTTCTTTCGCCAGGGCTACAGTATGGTGTAGGGGCTTTGCCCAGTTGTAACCTGGCCCACTTTTCAGTGAACCACAACGTCTCGGTGAACACCTCCGATTCAACAGCTCTGGAAAGAAACCGACTGACGATTTATCTCCTGAGGAAATCACATGCTGGAGCTTTTCCTTCAGTCGGATTCCAGTTGCTGAGGGCAGCTCTCGGTGCTTTTTACACGTCCGAGTGCTGTGGTTTGCATTTCACTTCAACTCTCCTCCGCAACGGTCGGGGAGGCGCTTGAGCGTGTGGATGGGTCTCTCTGTCTTTCTGCCGGGCATAAAGGTCGCGGTGCGACCCACAGGCGCTAGGCCCGCCCGATCACTCTTTGGACTATTGAGTGATCGGCTGTTGGGGTATTCCTGACTATGGCGTCTCTCTCTCTCTCTCTCTCTCTGTCTGCCGGGGATGGCTGGATAGGTACAATAATGAAAAATAATCTGGCGACAGTGTACTGTGTGTATATACATATGCATATATGTATGTATATTATGTGTGTGTGTGTGTGTATATATATATATATGTATTTGCTTTTGTACCACGGCATCTGTGTTAAGCGGTCATGTTCGGCTCCTGCTTTACTCACGGGGTTTGAAAGGCCTTGCTCCCTGTCCGCATTCTGGAGGCCGTGGCAAGGGGATGTTACTGAAGGAGCCGTGAGAAAAGAAATGGGCCGAGGGACCAAGTACAATACTGTTTGAGATCCAGCCGCAACCCTTAACCCTTCACCCTAAGCCACAGGGGAAAATCTCAGGCCTTCCGGTCTCGCCCACGAGGGCGCGGCATTCCGTGTCGGAATCGCTGTCCAGGTCCGAGGTGAGGCTTTCATCCATGCTCCGAGTCTCAGAGTTTGGGAAGCAAATCCAAGGCTTTTGGGCTGCAACGTGAATTCGAACAGATAGAAGTGGTATATGAGAAGTTTACTCATCTTGCTTCTGCTCGTCCATTTCTGTCGTCCCTGGCATTGCTGAGCGAGTCGCCAGGTAAGGCGGCCTGGTTCTTAATTACATGGCTGAAGGTCAACCTGGTGGCAACAGCTAAATTCTGAATGCCTGCAAGCCGCCATGCTTATCCACGCTACAATTGACCTCAACCCTCAGAGCCGTCGAAGAAACTGAACGCTGCCCACAACCGAGAGCTAGATGTTGCATCACGTCCCAGCTCTCTTGCAGCGGGCTTTTTTCAAGCGCCGGCAACCCCACGCGGCACACACAAAAGCGGTCCTTCTCCTGCAGCAGCAAGCCTTGGGAACAGTTCAAGCTGCGATCAGGCGCTGGCGAATGAACACCGATCAGGCAGCTGGGGCCCCGTGACACCCCAGACTCCGGCAGTGACGCTACTGACAAGCCTTCCTGCTGTCCGTGGGACGGACCACAAGAAAAAAGCAACCTCTGCCTGCCCCCAATGTTTGAACCCCAAAATTGGTGTTGACGGTCTCTCGTGCATTGTCGCGAGGAGCTGCGCCCATCACTACGCCACCGAAGCTTCCCGGCCACCATCCTTCGCGTGAAGCCCAGTTGGAATGAGGATTCAATTATGGTAGAAGCCCAAAAGTTGGAAACCCAATAGCCTCAATCCTTAAGAGTAATGTATAGGACACTATTTGGCCTTCATTCGGTTTCCAACTTTCTAGGGTTTACTGTACTCGTCCGGACTGTACCGGGGGAGGCAAAGGACGAGCCCGAAGCAATCTTCCTACGCTCGCACACTCAGCAAGAGTCATACGCTGGGCTCGGGGTACGGCAGGACTTTATTGCAGCACATGTAACTCCACCAGACGATATCAAATGCGATCGTTGTACATCTGCTCGATCCAGCAGAATATCACGGGAAGGAGCACTAGTCCCACATGGCACTTCTAATTTTGGTCCCAACCTGCGACTCGCATGGCGAACTAACACTACGAAGGTCTATTCTGACCCGGTCCCATGCCCGTCATGGTCTTTCGTCACATGACAGACACATCCCCTCAGTGATTGCGTCGGTCAGCCAATCATCCAAATCCTATGGTAATACCAAAAGCGGTCTCACAGGATGTCACAGGATGTCCTGCGGCCAAGGCACGGTGCCACTGAAAGCGTCGCACCACGCGGAGTCCAAAGCAGGAGGGAAGCTGTGGTGCCTCAGTTTCTGACGTTCCCTTTGGATGATGCAGAGACTCCCCATTTCATCCCCCAACTGGCATCTGCCACTAGAACTGACACGTTTGACCCAACATTGCTAAGATTTACAGAGCCAGTATTAACCCCGGCCGAAACACTTGGGGTGGCAACGACAGCAATCCCTGCTCCCCTTCCTCAGCAGCGCGCTTCCTGCCAGCCGGTTCCGCGCGCCGCGCGCAGTGGGGTCCCAAGCCAACGCCACGACCGGGTTACGCTGCCTCTGCCGACTTCGTACAGGAGCTACCAGCACTAGGGACAGTCAATGGCTAGATGGATACAAGAGGAAGACTCACCTGCCCTGGCCCTGGCCCTGGCCCTGGCTGCCCTGCCCGGCCCTGCACCCTGCCTGCCCTTGCAAGACTAATTGGAGATTGAGTCTGAGCCCTCACGACAAAACTTGCGCGAGAGAGAGAGAGAGAGCGGGGAATCGAGAGAGCGAGAAAGAGAGAGAGAGAGAGAGAGAGTTACGTTACGAAGTTGCTAAGGTTGCTCCTGTCGCGCTGTCGCGGCGCCCTCATTGCTGTAATCGGTCTCATTGTCACCGTTTAATCATTGATATATCGGATACTATTCAGCTCCACGTACGGAAGTGCAGCGCCTGTAAAGCAGTTTATTCGGGCCCGGGTACAATCGACGCCCAAAGACGGAACCAAACCATACCAAACCCATGTCTTGCATGGAGATAGAGCTCCAAGGACATTGTGCTTTGAGCAATGGACACCTGCAAAAGTGACAGCAGCCTCAGCACCGAGTGAAGTACGAGTCGCCCCAGATCCCAAATCCAGATCGCACCTGAGCAGACTCTAACCCTTGGGCCATACTTGCTCACCCAAGCTCCCTTTCTAAGGGCCTTAACCAACGGTGGCAACCCCGAGCATCCTGGCGTGGCAGAAGCTCATGGACAGGAAACGCATGCTTGAAAATCGCAGGAGCCTTTGTACGAATGCTAAAATCGGTGTATCATCTTCGTGACGAGTCCGGACCTAAACCCAACGGTTTCTGCGGCCCACGGCACAAGGGAAAGACTCGTGCTTCGTGGCTAAGAAATGCTCATCCGGGCTCCAAGCAGCCAGTGTAATTCCTTGCCTGGCAGTGGCTCTGCATTTGCTGAAAAGATCATGTTCCTACATGAAACGGTGACTGCTTGCGGGCTCCGAGCTTGTAGAAAAAACAATCAGGTGTCAACACATGAACTTCCGAGGTTGGAGATTCTTGATTTTTGTGGGTAGTCTGGGTAGAACGACATAATTGGCATGGTGCTCCCGATATCCTAGGTCCTATTGTGTGGCCCGAACGACTGAGCCCCATTTCCGCTACTCTACCCTTCTGGTGCATCAGAGCATCTTCGGGATGCCCTCCGCATCCAAAACCTCAGGCACCGGTTTCTCCTCCAAGAAGCTCGCAGAGTCCTGTCGAGCGGGGGAACGTTTGGTTTCAAGCTGCGTGCACAAGGGATCGATAGGACCATAGGCTGCGAGGCTCTCTTTTTTCCGAAAAATTGGCTTGCCTGCCTCAGTTCCCTCTAAGAAAGCTCGGACTCTACGCTGCACTCTTGCGGCTGCTGCCACCGGCTCCGGCCAAAGCGAAGATGGTGCAGACCAGGAACACCCAAATGATAATGCTGGCGGTCTCGCCGTGGATCGTGCCGATGCCCAGGTCCCAGTACCAGTGAATGCCCACGCTTGGAGGCTCGCCCGCAAGGGCTGGCAAGGGAGCTGCTGACAACGCTGCTGCTGCGGCGACCGGGACTGCCTGCTTGGGCGTCGGTGCCTCGACCTGGAGGAAAGCCGTGTTCCACACGAAGAGGGCCGCCAAGAGGCCGATGGTCAGCAGCTGGGGCGCTCGGCGAGCCATGCTGTCTCGCAAGGGTTTCGTAGCCTGGGCTTCCTTTCAGGCAAGGCTACAAGGCATTGAGCATTTTCACGGCCAAAAACGGAGGAGCATGTGTCCGGCACATCCTGATTAGAGTCCTAGAGCAGTTGTGTCAACGCTGCAACCTAACATGAATGCATCAAACGCGTGCTGGACGCACGGTGCATGACCTGCCATCATCCGAGCATCGGGGGTGCCTTCATTCAGCCCCACCTAAGCAGCTCCTGCATCTTACAGCGCACACCCCTGCATGATCCTGCATGCACTGCAGGCGTTTTTTCGTACGGGACCGCCTGGCCTGACGCTTTCATGAATCTGGGACTCTACGCCGCACTCTTGCGGCTGCTGCCACCGGCTCCGGCCAAAGCGAAGATGGTGCAGACCAGGAACACCCAAATGATAATGCTGGCGGTCTCGCCGTGGATCGTGCCGATGCCCAGGTCCCAGTACCAGTGAATGCCCACGCTTGGAGGCTCGCCCGCAAGGGCTGGCAAGGGAGCTGCTGACAACGCTGCTGCTGCGGCGACCGGGACTGCCTGCTTGGGCGTCGGTGCCTCGACCTGGAGGAAAGCCGTGTTCCACACGAAGAGGGCCGCCAAGAGGCCGATGGTCAGCAGCTGGGGCGCTCGGCGAGCCATGCTGTCTCGCAAGGGTCACGACCTGCCTGAAAAACGAGCTGTAAAGCTGCACATGCATCAGGTCCATGCCAAAGGCTTGCCAAGGGATGCAAGCCGTCAAGAAACCAAGCCCAAGCTGCCCCGCTGCCCAAAAAAAGTAACACGTCCGAACATTTGCATGAAGGCAAGACTTCAGCACGCACGACAACACGTCTTGCCCGCTTAGACGGGCCTGTATTCTGTTGTAGCCTCGCTTTGCATCTGGACTGCCGTCGGCCAGTTCGACATATTCCTCCCACAGGAATACCTGAAGCTTTGGAGGCTGTTTGGAGGGGTCCAGCCGCACGCATGTCGGTCGATCCATGTTTTAGATGTCCGTAACTGACCAATTCATCGAACTGCCTGCCAGACTGTACCCATGTGCTATCTATCTGGGGAACAACCATCCGGCGGCCTAGTTAACCTATACACAAGCGAAGACAGGCCAGGCTAGGAAACAAAAATGTGTCGGACTGACGGTATACACTGACTGCTTGGACTGAAGATTGGGAGCCTGTACCGGCCGCTTTCCAACAGCGGTCCTTTTAAGAAAACCAGTGTCGCGATTGGAGCACCCCTGACGAGGCCTCAGTAAAGACCCAGCCCTGGTCAGACGATGATTCGATGTCGCCGGGAACAACTTTCAAGCGTCTGATGACTTCGTGATCTGAGCTGGTCCAATAAGCTCTGAGCTCTGAACACCTCATGCGCAGATGTGGGGGGGCCGATGAGGATGACGGCACTGGGCTGGTGTATTATGACGTAATGCGATGTCTTGCCGTCCAGTCCTGTGCTACCCCGCTGTCGTGACCTGTGCGGCCACATGATTCTACCGAAATCTGTTCCGAATATGTTGCAGTGCATTTAACAATTGCTCATGTGTGCAGAAAACCGCAACACCAAGATGCCTCGCCATCGTCACGCTGCATGATTGCCTCCACCTCGCAACAACGCAATGACAGCGTTCGAAGTCACCGCGGATGCAGGGTGCGTGTCTGAACATGGGGAGCCGACGAAAAAAGGTTGAGCTTGCTTGTCCGGAAGAGTGAAGGCTTGGCGCTTCAACCGCCTATGTGACACCGTGACACAATTCCTTCGAAAGACTACAACTACAATGCACGGTACTACTAGGGTTTTAAGCGGCTTCATGTGCTGCTGCGAGAATGGATCTGAACATGTCGTACCGGACATGCAGTTTTTGACCATGTGCAGGAAAAGCCTCCGGAGACCAGACGGAACTCTAGCATACTTACATGGTAGACAAGCAAATGTGAGCTTGGCTCAAAAACCACAAACTATTCAAGGAAAAGCACGAGACTACAACCGTGCGCCACGTGTGCACTCACAACACACTCGCAGGGTGTGCTACGTATTGCTACGGATGCCCGGGCGCTGTGTACTATACTGTGCAGTAGCTTCCTTGGCTGTGCAGTATGATGGCACCATGCGCTTCAGAGACAAACCTTTCTTTCACGATTCTAATGCGTGGGTTGTCAAGACAGAAGCTTACACTGCCGCCGACCTTGAGTCCCGGCTCGGGGAGTATCGGCTGAATCATGTGATGACATGATGAACATGGCCAAAGAAACAACCCCTGAAACACAATCGATCATCACCCTCAAAACCACTGCACACCTTCGCAGTCTAAGCCCGGGCTGCAAGGCTGTGGGGCAGGTTGGTGAGGATGTGTCGGCTCACGGCACTCAACCTCGTTGAAACAATGATTAACAGTTCAGGCACCGTGGCAAAAGCGCATGTAAAGTAAATCACAACACACTATCATAAAAACCTCATCAAACTCCTGTCCCGAATTGTTAAGAGCAAAGAGCATTGTCACATGACGCTGCCACGGACCCTCGAACCTATGATGGCTGTCCCATCTTAGTCTTCACTGCTTCCACATCTATCTTTCATAGCGAAGACAACCGTTATCAGGTCCGGCTTTTAATTTTTGAAAGCACAGGTACACAGCGATGTACCTGTGTTAACCAGGCCATTATACTTGCCATTTTGCATAACATGTACTCCTGCATGCACGGCGGGCAGTTCGCCGTGCAGGCGGTCGGAGGGGCTTGAGGGCGGGTGGGGCCTGTTCGGATACTCACATGCCCAACCTCTGGTTCGGTCTTTGCTGAAGATCTGTTTCTTCCTGGATCACGCATAGTACCAGTCTGTCAGCCATTGCTTCCCTTCGATGCGTACGCGCCTAAACTTGAGATGAACTGCTGTATATGGTAACCAGCGAACGACAAGGGACACATGTGCACTTCTGTCCATTTATGTGTGTGTGCGTGTGTCCTCGTGCGCCGTTACAGATGATGTTTTTAGACCTGCGGATCCTTGTCAACTGTAATTAACAGTGCACCTGGCTTGTCTTTTCTTTTCGCTTTGTGTGCTTACATACCTTGAAATGTTGCCGCGCTTGTTGCTTTTACCTTCCACGTTATGTTGTCCCGAAATCTTTGCGAAGCGTTTGCCTTGGCGGTGTTGCCCGCAATTAGGATGGAATGATGTTTGATCGGGCGATGATGTGAGGCTTTCGTGAAGTTTTCGCTTTATGAAACTTAGCCGCCAGCATGTTGCAATGTTGTTAAGCACCCCCGCATGGTGTGGCACCGGAAGGATTCGAGCTCGGATCTGACCACCTTCTCCTGACACCGGCGCATGATATGGCGCTGCTGCGAGTGTTTTGCCGTGTTCATTTTAGCCTCGGAACTCGGAATGTCTGAATCCCGCAGTACATGACACAAGCATGTTGGTCCTGTCTGTGAACCTCGCCAGTACTCGTGGGGAGTATTTTGGCCGTGCGGCTCAATCCGGCTAGCACATAGAGTCATGTCTCCGAATCCGCCAGTACAAGTGGGAGAAGCGTTTCGGCCCGGATTCCTGCCAGTAAGTGGTGGGAAGCACTTTCTGGTCGAGGGTTTATTTATGGGAGTTATTCAAACGTCTGTTGCAAGGTTGCAAGACGAGTTTTAAGTAGAGAGAAGTTCAGAGGAAGCTTTGTGGGGTCTGTAGGAGGGTTTGTCAGTTTGTCAGAGGGGCTTGTCGAAGGGTTTATCGAGAGGTTTGTAACCCAGTTTATAAACCAGCGAATGGAAAGCTTATACGAAGGCTTGTAAAAGCAGGTATGGTTTGTGGAGATAGAAGAATGGATGGATGGATGGATTGATGCCAGAATAGATGGGTGGGTGGATGAACGGGTAGATCATTGTAGGGAGGGATAGGTGTATTGGATGGACGGAAGGGTGCATGCAGGGAGGAGTGGATGTTATATAGGTGTTGCTGCTGACTGCATCGGTGCTCCGAGCGCTTTCAGGACACGTCTTCTCTAAAACATAACATAGCATAACATGACGTGATGTAATATGGTATGTATAGATTTTTAGAAGTGGTCATTCCTCGCCCCGGGACAGCTGCAGCTGCCCGTCGAGGCCCAAGGCCGCCAGCAGCTGCATTGAGGGCGATGGTGCAACGGACCTCGTGGGCCACATCGGCAACGGCATGCTTTGGGACTTTAGGGCCAGGCACGGGCTTCATCGGTGATAGGACATGTACATGACAGTGAATGATAACGTATTGGTCCAAGATCTTGTATTCCGAAGAGAACTTCAGCAGAATAGCAAGAGAAATGAATGAACCGTCAACACCACCACCACCACCACCACCACCAGCATTCAAAGGACTGCTGCCAACACAAAGCTTGTTTTGTAGGGTGCTGGTCATAAAACAACTGAACCGCCGATCGGACATAAGAGTCCTCTTGCATATTGCATTTTGTGTTGTGCGGGCCTCTGGGTGGTTACCACTCAGATTACTCTAGGTGCATACGCCTGTGCACTAGATCGGATTGTCAGGCCGGACAGCCAGCAGGCTTTTACCACGGAGTACATGTTTCGGCCAGCCCGGCTCTGCAAAAGTGAAGCTCAAACGTTACACCCTCCGCCCACGCCCGCTTCACTGCAAGCAGCCCCGGCCTTGGCAACGCGTCTCCGACCTGTGCCAGGCACTCACCAGCCAGCGAGTACCTAGGCTTGGTGCACCCGACTATGAATGCACGTGGCTGTATTGTGTGGCCGTGGGCCGTAGGTAATGTCGTGTGCTACAATATGCTAACTGGGTGTCGCAAACTGCCGACTGGAATCCAGGCAGATTCTGGAGAGCAGCCTTGCGGCCAGGGGGCATCCGACACCAGGGCGATGATGCGGCGCGCTCCCAAACGAGAAGCCTCAGATTCTTCCGGGGTTAGAAACTCACGATTCCACATTACTTCGCATGACGGTAGGACATGACAAAGTCCTGGACCTTACCATAGTCAGATCATTGATCCCAGCAGGGCGCTGCATGTGCTCAGGCCCGTTTGGCCGGGGCTTCTAACTTCAAGGCTGCCGAACATAGCAACGGAAGAAAGAAGGATGAAGGCCTAGTACAATACAGGCTCTGTAGCAGCTGACCTAGAGGAAAGAAAGCAGACTCTAATAGAAGCAACACGGTGAAGCCAACTCAAGCTGAGAGTCGTGTTGTCATCCGGTGCCCACGCAAGATCCGAAGCATCGCCAGCAATGGCCACATCCTCGGCTCCATGCTTGGAGAGACGATGCTCTCCGGGCATGTGGCAAGGAGGCGCCGCCATTGGCCCCCAACTTCGCTAGTCGATACATCAACTTATGCGAGAGCATGTCTCCGGCATAGTGCCTTGTCGAAAGGCTTCCGAAACGATTGTCTGCATTTGGCGTTGAGGACCGAAGACAAGATTCCTGAATCTTCTTCAAGAAGATGAACTGCACCGGGATGCAGGATTCGGGTCACGCTTGGTATATCCAGAGTGAGTCATGCGGGATTTTGACTAACGTCGAGGAAACGAAATCCCAGGTCCCGAGTCCCAAGTGATATGAAAGAGCCGGGCAACAGTGAGGCGCGAGAAGCTTTCCTCGCTATTGTAGATGCCCAACCGATCCTGCTTTCGATTCTGAGCCCGGCTCCACGATGCGTCGTGATTCTGATTCTTCCCATGGTTGCGGATTTCTGGTTTCCGTCAAAACCCATCGACGGTGACACATCACAAGTGGCACCCTCTGAAGACGGGCGGATTGCAAGACCCTCGACCCTGAAGACTTCACCTGAGACCGCGAACTTTCAACCGTGAGTCTCAGCTTTCAGGTCTAAATGTCAGGCGTGGCTGACTCTCAGGTGTAGAATGTCACACACACACACACCACCCGACGAGCCACAGATCTAGCACTGCAATACATGACGCCATGAGGATTCGGACGCATGCGAATTGTGCACCAGTGACTATGACGTAACAATCCTGCCGTCGTGTGCTACTAGAAACTTCTTCAATGTTATGATGCCAATGTCTGCCGTGCAAGCAGCTGCAAGCATGTAAAAAGAAGGCAAAGTCCTTGCAGTCTTTCCGCCGGAGGACGGCCAGCCAGCAAGCATCCCGACTGAAGGCAAAGCCGCGCCGTGGGAATTTCGGGTATCGAATCTGAACGGCCTGAGTGAGGCCGGCCTTCGCCAGTCAGCAGAAGCCCAAACCATGTCGTATAACAGCAATGGCCACTGGACTAGACAGAGACAGGCAGAGGGGAAAGAAATCGAGTCATTAGCGAGCAGCGACGCAGACACTACGCAGACGCAACTTGGGAAAGTGCCGTGATGACAGCGCCTGGGCCTGGACTCCAAAGACGCAACGGGACGAGTCCGGAGTCCTACAGCTGAAAAACGAGCTCGTCCCGTTCCCCCGTTCCCGCTTCTGGGCTACCCGACAGAGGCTCCCTCCTGCAGTGGCCAGATTGATAAATACAGCCTCGGCCGTGGCGCAAGTCTGTCCGTGATCAAATTTGGGATCTAAACTGCCGGTAGACTCGACAAGTGGACCAAGGGGCTGGAAGTCCACGGCCACGAGCACCCGATCTGTGCCAGGTCCCCATCGAGCATGGGCAATGCCTGGGGCTTTCTCACTCTCTGCAAAGCCTAGCTACGTGGCGAAATATGCCATGCTGATGCAATCACAAAAATCTGCGTTGCCCGATCGAATTGGAAGCCCTGTTAGCCCCAAGATCTCCACTAAATTCAATAATGTCATTGAAGATCTAGGCACCAAGGCGCCTGCGAGACCTTCGTAGATTCGGCAGGTCCATTCGCTATCCCTGACATGTTGCAAGTTTAATTGGGTGTCGAGCAGACGCGTTCTAGCGCCCTCGTCAGAGAAGTGCAAAGCACGAGCTCTGAATCAGCAACTGAGCTGTCGCAGACAAGTTTTCGTGCCTGAGGCTCCAGATCTGAAGCAGACCTTGCCGCGCAACCTCCGTGAGCAGAAACTGCGAATCTGGCGACCACTCGATCCTGCCAGCGGCCCTTCGTTTTGCAAGCGAACTCTTGCCAAGCTGTCAACAAGACGACCAACGGCCATGATATGCTTTGAGGGTCCTTTTGTTCACCGGATTCTCGCACAGGGGTGACAATACAATCTGCAGTATTGAACGCTGGGTTTGTGAAGATTCCCAAACTTCGCTCCGCCTTTTCATCACAACCCAGCTTTGAGGAGTCCTCTCGACTTTGTCGATGCAGATGTAAACCTCGGACCGCCGGACACACCAACTCCAACACAGTTCAAGTTAAAGCCCTCTGGACTGAAACCCCTCAACAAGCAGCACGGCCAGAGTATCGACCAGCTCCTGGCTCCTGAGAAGCCCATTTTCGACCTTCTCGCGTTTGCTCTTCAAGGGTGCCGCAAGCGTAGCCAACCACGCAGCTGCACCCAAAGGTCAACTTTCAAAACTGTCATGAAGCCAGTGCTGGCACACGGGCACACCCACGCTCAGGGCGTCGCGTGGCCTTCTGAGCCGGAGCCTGACAGCATCCCAAGGATGCCGCTGCCCTCGGCGAGGGCGAACATGAACTGAAAGGGCTTTGCGTTGTCCAACTTGATCATGATCTTGATATCGTCCGGGAGGTTCTTGACCTCCACGGACTCGACGCTCACCAGGTACTTGTTCGTGGCGTTGAGAAGCTCCACGCCCAGTGCAGCCAGCGGGTGCCCCGCAAAGTTCTCGAGGTGATACTGCTGCGCATTGAGCCTGTACATGTCTTGCAAACTCCGGAAGGTCATGTTGAGAAAGGGAACAGAGGCCATGAGACCCTGGACCATCTCCTCGTCATAGGCCACGCGCACATCCATAGAGCCACCTGCAAAGAGCTGCACCAGCTTCTCGGCCAGTGCCTGGGAATAGTCGTGGCCCACCTGGTGCTCTGGGCACAAGGGCGCACAGGTGAAATTGTAACGGCACTGGGTATCTTTCCAAGTGCCTTCTGAGTCTTCAGAGGAGCCATCGTCATGAAGGCAAGTGGCCAAAGAGCAGCACATGCCTTCATCTTTGTCCAAGCATGGGGCCTCCATGCTTCCGCAAGAGCTTGAAGGTGCTGAGGGCCTCTTCTTGATGCGATCGAGGATGGCCTTCTCGACGGCTTCCGTCAGCGTTGCATCCAACATCATTCGAGTTCCGGTCTTGGCCTCTTTCCAGATCGAGTCATCCGGGTGCGCCATCATCTGCTCGATGTTGTTGTTCGCCGACATGTTGAAGGTCAAGTGACCGACGTGGCTCATGATCATCTTGATCTGCGCATCTATGGCAGCTTTGTTGGGGGGAAGCAAAGGCTGGCTCAAGATGCTGACCTGGCTGCCATCGTTCCTGACCTCAACGACGGGGCCCAAGGGTGCGCGTGCGAGCAGGCCGTTGCACAACTCCACGAAGCTAGCGGCGGCCTCTGCGTCGGTGGCTGTGACGTTCAATTCGATTCGGTAGCCGGCTGAGGGGTCGGAGGACCCCTTGTCTCCATGGAAGAACATGTAGGAGACGTTTTCATTAGTGTCGAAGTGGCCCAAACTAGGGCCCATCGAAATCGTAGCCTTCATCGGAATCAACTTCTGCTGCTCACTGGGCATTACCTCAGGGAGCTCACTCTCGATGGACTCCACCACATGCTCGATCGGTGCTTCAGCCTTGAGGACGGCCTCCTCCACCGCTTCTTCCGCTTTTTGCAGTGTCTCTTCTGCCTCTGCTGCCTTGTGCATGAGTTTCAGCACGCCGAGATCCTGAAGCAAGCTTCCCAGCACTTTGAATGGATGAACGTCTGCAAACGTCATCTGCACCTTCACGCCGGGCAGGTTCTTGATCGACACAGAATCCAGCGTGTCCAAGTCAATGGTAGCCCCCTCCAAAACATCCGCGAGCGGGCCCAACCAAGGCTGTTGGGCTGCATTCATCGACATCTTCACATGCTCCAGCGGAACGGACAGCTTGGCGACGACATCGTTGAAGCTCATGTTCAGGAATGGAACGGTTCGGAGCAGCTCGCGCCGCTTACTGTCGTCGTATGACAAACGAAGGTCTGAGGAGGCTCCCTTGAACATGGACACGACACTCTGGACCATCTCCTTGGTCGCCTGCTGTTTCATCTGGAATCTTTCCTTGCAATACTCCCAACACTCGGTACCGTTGAAGAGGCACTGATCTTCCTGGTAGCGCGGGTAGTTCGACTCAGGCGACGTCGGCTCGAGGCAGCTGCGAGTGCTGCAGCACGGGCCCACCCACGAGTGGTACCTGCATGGGCTCTCCCCGACACCGCAGGTGCCCCTGTCAACCGAGGGTCCTGAGGGGGAGGAGTCGTACCTGTGCGTGTACTCGGTGAGTCTCGCCGCGATGACCTCCTCGAGAGCCTTCGTTAAGGCGACATCCATCTCAAAGCGGAAGCCCTGAAGAACTTCCTCAAGGATGGGCCTGTCCTTGTCCTCCAGCATCGTATCTGCATCCATCAGGGTCGATTCCGTGTAGTTCATGTGCTTCAAATGCCTCGCAAACATCTGCACCGCCGCATCCGCACCGGGGGGCAGAGGTCGGTGGACACTGAGGATGGTCAGCTGCTCCTCCCAGCAGTACATCTTGAACAATTCGGGTGGGTTCAGCGGCTTCAGCGCCTGCATCAACCTGTCGACCTTCGAAGTGAAGGCATTGCAGCTGAATCCATCAATGGCAGACAGGTTGGCTTCCAGCCAGTAGTCTCCCGTCGAGTCCGATGGGGCAGCACCTTCCGTAGTGATGAGGTAGTTGACGGAGGCCCGTGGCACAATGTCATCAAGAGTGGGGCCGATCTGGCTGACGCTGGAAACCGTGGCCCAAGTTTCGGCTTCTGCCTTCGGGGCGTTCGTGAGGCTAACGTCGACGTCTTCGACGATCCTCTCCACTGTCCGCTCCGCCTCCGTCAAGCCATCGCCACCTTCCACGCCGAGGTGGGCCTCATTGATGCCACTCCGCCTACCTGCGGAACTGGACACCAAGCAAGAACAAGCAACGAGCGCCGCGATCGCATTCATGACGATCCAGGCGAAAGGATTGCGCAGAAAAGCGGCGAGTTTAAGCTGTAGTGCTACAGGGTTCTCTCTTGAGCCCAAACACACCAAGCGCCTGCTTCTTGCTCCTGGCCGACCCTATGGCCCGAGAAACATGCAGTGATTTCCCAGCATTCGTCCGTGGAGGGATCGGATCACCCGGGTGTCAGATCAAGTCAAGGTCCCATCCAGTGCATTCCAAGCAGCTTGGACAAGCTTCAAGGAATCGGGCTCACGCACTTGGACGCGGTTCCTGCACTTCGCACAAGTTGAAGCAACACTCGAACAAAAGAACCCGAAGCAAGAATCACTCAAGCCCAAGGCCACGAACTGCCGCCAAGGGTACTTGTCTGCCGCAGCCACATATTTGGCGTTGGGGGACCACTGTGCCAGAGTCTGCCCCACAAGCACATCGGAGAAGTCCATCAGAGGCAAGCGAACAAGCTAAATGTGAAATGGGATTTTGTTGAGGAAGTGTGGAATCTTGCGGCCTATCAATTAAAGAGCGAAGGAACAAAAAATCTGGCGCGGATGCATCTGCAGTTGGTATGCCACCTCATGCTAGAACCCACACTGGTTCAAGCATGCTTCTCAATGTCATATCGGTCCGTGCCAAGCTTCTCTCAGCCCAAAAAACTGAGCCGTAATGGCTACAACAACAGCCGGGAATCACATGTGTCAGGTGTCTGCATATTCGAGAGATTTCGAGAGGCGGGAAACACTGAACTTCGAAGAAGCTTGCGGGATCTGGATCAGATGATCCCGAGTCTGGATGCGCTGCATCGATCCCCCTTGCCGACAGGCAGGCAGCATGCAGACACGACTGCATCAGGACAGGAATGATCAATCTAGGACTTCAGGTCTTTAGGGGTTCGGGCGGTTCAAGGCTTGACTTCTTCTTTTCCAGACACGGCCTTTGAGTATCGGCACTTCTGCTTGAATTGAGGTTGCGGCGCTACCTCACACAGCACCGGCTGACCAGTTTGGCGTTAAAACGTTTGTGCCTATTCACGCTAAATACGGAGCTACAAAACAGCCATATCAACCCTATCTTTTCAAACCCTCGACTCGCAGAACGGAATCACAACACGCTCTGCTGGGTTCCGGCATGACCGAGCAAGGGCTCCCTTTTCATCACAACCCAGCTTTGAGGAGTCCTCTCGACTTTGTCGATGCAGATGTAAACCTCGGACCGCCGGACACACCAACTCCAACACAGTTCAAGTTAAAGCCCTCTGGACTGAAACCCCTCAACAAGCAGCACGGCCAGAGTATCGACCAGCTCCTGGCTCCTGAGAAGCCCATTTTCGACCTTCTCGCGTTTGCTCTTCAAGGGTGCCGCAAGCGTAGCCAACCACGCAGCTGCACCCAAAGGTCAACTTTCAAAACTGTCATGAAGCCAGTGCTGGCACACGGGCACACCCACGCTCAGGGCGTCGCGTGGCCTTCTGAGCCGGAGCCTGACAGCATCCCAAGGATGCCGCTGCCCTCGGCGAGGGCGAACATGAACTGAAAGGGCTTTGCGTTGTCCAACTTGATCATGATCTTGATATCGTCCGGGAGGTTCTTGACCTCCACGGACTCGACGCTCACCAGGTACTTGTTCGTGGCGTTGAGAAGCTCCACGCCCAGTGCAGCCAGCGGGTGCCCCGCAAAGTTCTCGAGGTGATACTGCTGCGCATTGAGCCTGTACATGTCTTGCAAACTCCGGAAGGTCATGTTGAGAAAGGGAACAGAGGCCATGAGACCCTGGACCATCTCCTCGTCATAGGCCACGCGCACATCCATAGAGCCACCTGCAAAGAGCTGCACCAGCTTCTCGGCCAGTGCCTGGGAATAGTCGTGGCCCACCTGGTGCTCTGGGCACAAGGGCGCACAGGTGAAATTGTAACGGCACTGGGTATCTTTCCAAGTGCCTTCTGAGTCTTCAGAGGAGCCATCGTCATGAAGGCAAGTGGCCAAAGAGCAGCACATGCCTTCATCTTTGTCCAAGCATGGGGCCTCCATGCTTCCGCAAGAGCTTGAAGGTGCTGAGGGCCTCTTCTTGATGCGATCGAGGATGGCCTTCTCGACGGCTTCCGTCAGCGTTGCATCCAACATCATTCGAGTTCCGGTCTTGGCCTCTTTCCAGATCGAGTCATCCGGGTGCGCCATCATCTGCTCGATGTTGTTGTTCGCCGACATGTTGAAGGTCAAGTGACCGACGTGGCTCATGATCATCTTGATCTGCGCATCTATGGCAGCTTTGTTGGGGGGAAGCAAAGGCTGGCTCAAGATGCTGACCTGGCTGCCATCGTTCCTGACCTCAACGACGGGGCCCAAGGGTGCGCGTGCGAGCAGGCCGTTGCACAACTCCACGAAGCTAGCGGCGGCCTCTGCGTCGGTGGCTGTGACGTTCAATTCGATTCGGTAGCCGGCTGAGGGGTCGGAGGACCCCTTGTCTCCATGGAAGAACATGTAGGAGACGTTTTCATTAGTGTCGAAGTGGCCCAAACTAGGGCCCATCGAAATCGTAGCCTTCATCGGAATCAACTTCTGCTGCTCACTGGGCATTACCTCAGGGAGCTCCCTCTCGATGGACTCCACCACATGCTCGATCGGTGCTTCAGCCTTGAGGACGGCCTCCTCCACCGCTTCTTCCGCTTTTTGCAGTGTCTCTTCTGCCTCTGCTGCCTTGTGCATGAGTTTCAGCACGCCGAGATCCTGAAGCAAGCTTCCCAGCACTTTGAATGGATGAACGTCTGCAAACGTCATCTGCACCTTCACGCCGGGCAGGTTCTTGATCGACACAGAATCCAGCGTGTCCAAGTCAATGGTAGCCCCCTCCAAAACATCCGCGAGCGGGCCCAACCAAGGCTGTTGGGCTGCATTCATCGACATCTTCACATGCTCCAGCGGAACGGACAGCTTGGCGACGACATCGTTGAAGCTCATGTTCAGGAATGGAACGGTTCGGAGCAGCTCGCGCCGCTTACTGTCGTCGTATGACAAACGAAGGTCTGAGGAGGCTCCCTTGAACATGGACACGACACTCTGGACCATCTCCTTGGTCGCCTGCTGTTTCATCTGGAATCTTTCCTTGCAATACTCCCAACACTCGGTACCGTTGAAGAGGCACTGATCTTCCTGGTAGCGCGGGTAGTTCGACTCAGGCGACGTCGGCTCGAGGCAGCTGCGAGTGCTGCAGCACGGGCCCTCCCACGATTGGTACCTGCATGGGCTCTCCCCGACACCGCAGGTGCCCCTGTCAACCGAGGGTCCTGAGGGGGAGGAGTCGTACCTGTGCGTGTACTCGGTGAGTCTCGCCGCGATGACCTCCTCGAGAGCCTTCGTTAAGGCGACATCCATCTCAAAGCGGAAGCCCTGAAGAACTTCCTCAAGGATGGGCCTGTCCTTGTCCTCCAGCATCGTATCTGCATCCATCAGGGTCGATTCCGTGTAGTTCATGTGCTTCAAATGCCTCGCAAACATCTGCACCGCCGCATCCGCACCGGGGGGCAGAGGTCGGTGGACACTGAGGATGGTCAGCTGCTCCTCCCAGCAGTACATCTTGAACAATTCGGGTGGGTTCAGCGGCTTCAGCGCCTGCATCAACCTGTCGACCTTCGAAGTGAAGGCATTGCAGCTGAATCCATCAATGGCAGACAGGTTGGCTTCCAGCCAGTAGTCTCCCGTCGAGTCCGATGGGGCAGCACCTTCCGTAGTGATGAGGTAGTTGACGGAGGCCCGTGGCACAATGTCATCAAGAGTGGGGCCGATCTGGCTGACGCTGGAAACCGTGGCCCAAGTTTCGGCTTCTGCCTTCGGGGCGTTCGTGAGGCTAACGTCGACGTCTTCGACGATCCTCTCCACTGTCCGCTCCGCCTCCGTCAAGCCATCGCCACCTTCCACGCCGAGGTGGGCCTCATTGATGCCACTCCGCCTACCTGCGGAACTGGACACCAAGCAAGAACAAGCAACGAGCGCCGCGATCGCATTCATGACGATCCAGGCGAAAGGATTGCGCAGAAAAGCGGCGAGTTTAAGCTGTAGTGCTACAGGGTTCTCTCTTGAGCCCAAACACACCAAGCGCCTGCTTCTTGCTCCTGGCCGACCCTATGGCCCGAGAAACATGCAGTGATTTCCCAGCATTCGTCCGTGGAGGGATCGGATCACCCGGGTTTCAGATCAAGTCAAGGTCCCATCCAGTGCATTCCGAGCAGCTTGGACAAGCTTCAAGGAATCGGGCTCACGCACTTGGACGCGGTTCCTGCACTTCGCACAAGCAGCACATCGGACACATCCATCAGCGGCAGGCAGTGCGGCTAAACACAAACAGGTAATATGTCCTCAAAGTGAGAAATCTATCGCCTTATCAATTGAAGAGGGAAGCACGTCCAACAAAAAACCAAGAGCGGCAATCTGCAGCTGGATGCCTCGATTCTGCGTTTAGTTTCGTACGGTATGCGCTCAAGTCTGAACTGTCTTTCTTCAAGAGTGTGGATCGCTTAAGGTTCAGTGTCAAGTTGTTTCTGTGGGACATTTGCAAGGTCAATCTCGGGCCGCTCGAACAAGTCAACAACCGCCAAAACCCTGAAGGCCGACCAAAGACGACCAAAGCACCTGTCAAAAGCCATTACCTGCAAGATCCGAATCCACATGAAACTTCTCCGCCAAACTCCCGTGGCTGTCCTTGCCCATGCGTCCCGACACGATCACCAACGCAATCCCCCCGACTGCGACGATTATGGTGATGACGATGGCGGCCTATGACTTTTGCCTCAAGCATCCTCAAAGTAGTGGCTCACTCCTCATGTAAAGAACCGGAATGGAATGAGCCGGACACGCGCCATGCAGAAATCAGATGCCGACCGGGGCTTCCACGTTCTGCCACACTATCCCAAATCTTAACCCCTTCGGCTTGGACCAGATTGAGAGGGTCATCGTGTGGTTAACGTTCTACAATTCTATTTATCATGTTGTGCCTGGAAAAACTGCATGGACCCATGAAGCCATATCAAGCCCAGGTGAAGCTCCGAAACCGCATCAAAGGACCTGAAGCAACGACAGCCGTTTCCCTTCCTGTCCAACGGATGCACTCGCTGAAAGTCTGGAAGACATTAAGATGAAGGAGACAAGTTCAGTTTCGAACACAGGTGACCTGGAGAACATCTTCGCAAAGGGCCTCGTGTGCATCTCAAACATACAGTCCAACAAATTGTGAAACAAAAAGCCTCCCTCTAGCCGAAGTCTCGTTCTACTGGCCGCGACCTGGCAATCATCTCGCTCTCTGCCACCTATGCCTAGGGTCATATCCTCCACTCGGCTCCGCTTTCTTTCTACTCGCAAATGCGCACAGGAAGGCGCAGGAAAATCCCGCAGGGTTGGGTGCGTCGACTGCGCACATCCAACCAATGCAGGGGCAGGGCGCAGTACCCAGATCTCCAAGTGTTCGTAGTGCTGGACAACCCCTGCAACAGATATTGGCTACTGGACTACTGAGGACTACTGGACCACATATCGCGTGTTGCACGCACCGACTCCGCAGTCGATGCAAGTCTCCGATCTCGGTTCTGCGTTCTGCCATGAGTCGAATGTGGCAGCCACAGACTTGATGCCGTGGCAGGGGCTTGCCGTCCGAGATTTTACATGACTTTGTGAAGAAAGACTCGGGCCCGCCCGCATTATCTGCACTGCCGTCCTTCGTCGACACTTCAGTGCGATGAACTGCTGTTGCGGAAGGAGATCTCTCAGATGGCCGCCCAACTAGGTACAGCTAAGGACAGGTGCCAAACTGCTGTCCCACAAGGGGCAACGTGTCAAACTTTGCATGCCCCATCTGTGAAAGGCAATGCTGTAGTCAACAGACATGCCGAAATTGGGCAGGTTCCTTCCTT
The DNA here is from genome assembly GCA_905221615.1 of Symbiodinium sp. CCMP2592. Lineage (NCBI taxonomy): Eukaryota > Dinophyceae > Suessiales > Symbiodiniaceae > Symbiodinium > Symbiodinium sp. CCMP2592. The sequence goes on from CAJNDT010005613.1 coordinate 392,937, forward strand.
TCCAGACATTGGGAAGACCCGATAGGGGCTGCGACGTCTGCTCCAGCCGGCCCCCGGCCATCCAAGCCGTGTGCAAGGATCTCTTGTATTTCTCTGTTGGTTCACAACGTCCGCCCCTGCTACAAGTGATCGTGCTGCTAATGGACATCGTGCTAAGTGCTCTTACCACGCCGGGCGGAAAGCTTGGATGGCATCCACCGCGCTCCAAACAGAGCAACGGCGTGCAGTGAGCCAGGCCAGGGGCCGCCAGGGTGACCATGAGCCCAGTACGTAGCCAAATGCTCTTGGTCTACAAGAAGTTGACCGTACAGGGTTAGGTGTCAAACAGCAGGGATCCCAGGGTTCGGGTTGGAGTATTTTCTTGGAGCACAAGGCTCTAGTTGAAGGCTGGATGCGTGCACTAGCTGTCACACACAGAGGCACGCCCGCACACCACGCAGATAGCTACTTAGCTAGCTAGATAGATATAGACGCGGAGAGACAGAGAGATAGAGAATAGAGAGGTAGAGAGGTAGAGAGATAGAGAGACGGAGGAATAGAGAGATTGGGAAATAGAGAGATAGCTAGAGAGATAGAGAGGTGGAGAGGTAGAGACACAGATATAGATATACTCTGGTTACAAGCGGTAGCTACCACCACACATGCATCTCAGGATTCGGAGGGACAATCAAAATACATGACTTGAAGTCGGATCGACCGTCCGACACTGTCCAGTTGTCAGCGATCGCTCAGCAGCATACTGAAGTCAAAACTGAGTAGAGACTGCATCAAGGAGCTGTCGATTCCAGACCTACAGCTCTATCATGCTCTGTCCTTTGCGTGTGTTCGGGTTGTAGAAGTCAACAAACGACCTAGGCGACGATATTGACGACCGAACAAGCTTCCAGTGAAGGTGCGTGCTTTAGATTCTTTGAATTGGGGATGCACTCAGCTACGTGGGCGCCAATGGCTCGACAACATGGTGGATTGGCTGCCTGCGCTTCTTGCAGGCAGTTAGCTGGTCTGCGAAGCATGCCAGTGGACGGCCATTTTTAAAATTGGGAAACCATGTAGAGCCAAGGTTGGTAACGGGCTTGACACCTCATGATTGCAGAACCTCATTTAACGGCGATGTCGTCGCAGTATCATTTCATGCACGGCATAGACGTCACAAGCGCAACCATGAAACATTCTGCCGGGAGGCTGCTGCTGGAGACTGCACGTGTCAGAACAGAATGTCAAGCCCCGCGTGTTGCAACGCTGCCCCTTTGGGGCGCGAACATAAAACTCCCAGGTGTCAAAGAAGTCACTTCAAGAGACGCCATTCCTCTTGACTTTGCGTTTCACAGTTCACATCTTCGCACTTGCAACAGTTCCTGACACAGGTGATTTCTTGTTCCGTGTCGGAACAGAAACTGTGCTGCTTATTCAAAATCGGGCCGTAGTCGTGGTGCTGGTGTTGGAACTAGCACTTGATGTCTTTAGTCAGCAGAGTTGCACGAATAATTTCCGAACGGCATATATAGTCATAGAAGAGCCAGATTGAATAGTCACTTAGTAACCACGTCTACTGTCGCAAGATCCAACTATATTCAAAGATCCGGCGCGGGCAAGCTCAACCTCATCTACACAAACGTTGGTCGATCTTGGAGTGGCCTGACATCCTGCTTTAGTTCACATGCACTTCGCCCCGCGGCTCTGTTCTGAAAACTGGGTGATCCTTGCGATTAAACTAGTTCTCTAAACGAACCCCACATCCTTAGAGCCACGAAGGTCCAGGTAAGCATCCCGGCCATGTTTATGGGCGAAAGCCTCCTGTAGGGAAGAGCGTGCAAAGTTCGAGTCCTCCGGGCTTGAGGAGCTCTGGGTCCTGACGCGGCTCTTGGGATACAAAAGTATGGGCTCTCCAAAGGCTAGATGCGGATAGCGGGTACTGATAGAATCCTTACGAGAGGACACATACAGCCTAGGCCAAAAAAAGCTTCGAAAACACTTCTATTCGATGTCTACCTACTCTACGTCATCTCTACAACACATGCACAACAAACGCTGTGGAATTACTCTCTATCACATGCTGACCCATTATCGTGCCACACTCATGTCTTGAAGGGCTCGACATTAGTCCCTAGTACTGCGATCCCTGAGCCCCTTATCCACTCTGAAATGCCACTTTGAAGAAGCGCCTCGTCAAAGCTCAAGCCCTCCCACAATGCGAGCTTTCTGAGACCGAGCGGCTCAGGCCACAAAGCTTCCAAGATGTCTCCGGAAGGACTCAAAGGAGACGCGTTGCCGCCCTTCTCCGCCTTGGCTGCTTCTGCTCGACAGCCCCCCACCCCCCACGTCGAATCCTTTCCAACGCAGGAACAGCACTCCAAACGGCTGTTCTTTCCAAAAGTTTGGCACTGACACTGCTTGTGGGTGCCTGCTCCCCTTTCCACCATCCCCCGTTCGCGCAAGGGTTTCAACAGTCGGGCTCCCTGGCTCCAAAGGTTCAGAGGCACAGCCGAGTGGACAGGTTCTGGGGCTTGGGGCAAGAATTGCTGAAGCCTGACCTTGCTTTACTACCTCTTCGACTCGCACACTCGCTCCGGGCAGGCATTGCAGGGGTGAGCTTGCTACTTTGACCCCGAGTTACTACCCTTTGGGAACCGACACCTTGGTACCCAGAAGATCCCCGCGAGAGGACTGCCAGACAGGAAACTACTCATGCCGGCTCTTGCCTTGACTTCCGGCCGAGTGAAGCTTTCAAACATCCGAACAGCTGAGCCTCTGGCTAATTGCGTCGAAAGCCTTCTGTGCAGAGCGCGCGGCCTGGGGGCACAGCTTGAATTTTGAAGCGGTTTTCCAGCCCTTGGCCCAGAAGGAACTGGCAATCGACTGAACCAGCCCTGCTAAAAGGAATAGCACTGCATGGCACAAGGGGCACAAACTCTACAGAGTCAGGATGCAATGCCGTGCCAGACGTGTTGAAACGACTATGCCATTGCACTGCAGCCGACCTTCTCGCGCCGATTGACATCGACCTTGTCCTGTCCGTCATCGGATTTTCAAAACTTTTTTTTGTCTAGTTGACTTCGGCTTCAGATTTGTGTGTAGGCTTCAGCACTTGTTTAGGAGTCCCCGCTTGAACATGCGCCATCTGTACAAATGGGGAGATATGAGCAGTGGCAGCCAGTCTACAGAATCTGCAGTTGAACCCAACATTCCAACGCCCAAACCTGCCCTTTGTGACTGGCAGTAAACATCGAGATCTTGATTCCACAAATCTACGAAACCTCCAAAGCTCCACATGACCCCCACAGGATCCTCTGGCGTGGAGGATGCCTTGGATCCTCGCTCTAGCAGCCGCTGGAGCTCACCTGAGAGGGCTCCGGATTAGGCAAGCGGGGTGACTTTGGCAGAACTGCAAGAGAGAAATCTTGGCTGACGGATGGTATTATCTGCAATAGGCCTCAATACAATCCAAGGAGCAACCAGACCCTGAATGACTCCATCTACGGCAAAAATCGGAACGTAAATCCAAATAGCCGCAACCCGCTAAACAGATTTGGAATGTAGACCAGAGGAACCCAACACGGCCAGATCCCCAAATCAAGGATGTCATGTACAGCGCAGATTCCGATCGCATCTTGCCTTGCGTTTCGCCTCCTGTACATTGCATGGTCGGCTCTGTGCTGCAGCCAAGCGACAGCGACTCACATAGCCATCGCCGTTGGCCTGCGACAAGCGGCGTAGGCCACTGAGGTGACTTCGCTCTGGGCCACTGGGCGACCGTGCCGATCCGGGTGCGCACTGCCCCAAAACTGGCACTCTCTCACCGACTGCTGCCACGATCCATCAGGCTATGTACATATATCTGCAACAAGCGAGAGAAACATCCTGTCACTGTCACTACAAAGCCCCGGCTCTCAAGCCTTCACCAGATGAACCCCGTTCCTGTGTTCAACCCGCCTCATTCAAGCAACACCCTCCCTGCATAGATCCATGCCAAGAGGCATCTAAGCGATTGAAGCTGCTGCGAAGGTGCTCGTCATCTATGAGCTCCTGCGGGATTCATGCTGCCCTTGGTTCTTGTGGGACACGTGCATGGGGCCCTCAGACAAGTCTTCCAGCTGGGCGGGTTGATGGCAACGTCCGAAGCTCAGCATCATGACAACCGCTTATGACTGAACGATGCTGGCCACCTCGCCAAAGAAAGCCTAAATTCCTAAATCAGCTTGTTGCAAGTCGTCAGCCTGAAGCCCCAGCCGGTATGCCAAGTTCCCCTCCATTCTAAGCTGCCCTTCCTCGCAGGACGGCGCGAGCGCAGCCACGAAACGCGAGAACTCGACACGACCGCCTGAAGGAAGGGGCCGATTGCAGAAGGCGTGGACTGCAGGACTTCCAAGCTAAGAAATTTCGGGGAGTTCTATTACATAGTTTCCAAGCAAACCCGCTCCTGGACTGTGAGCCCCGCTGACACGCAACATCCCGCAACACTGCCTCATTTCAGCCGAAACAGAGACTTGGCTGCTTAGCTTGGGAACTGAAGACAGACAGAACAACTCCGTTTGTTGTGTATCATCTGCACATCCGGCGTCGCATTACGAAGCCGCAATTCCAAACTTGGATGAAGAGCTGCAACTATTCGTCGTTCTCCTGCAAAAAACCAGAGGCATCTCACTCGTCTTGGGGAGAGACTCTCAGCTTTCCCTCGTGAAGCCATCTCAATTCTACCCGCACCAATCTTCGCCCGATTCGATCACTCCTTGGACTTCGACCCCCAACAAAGCTCCAGCAATCACCCAAAACGCACACACAGGATCCTTCTCCGGCCGCACAAAGCTCGCATAGCACGTAATCAAGAAGGATAAAACGGCACGACAACTCATGAAGTAGCACAAGCATGAAGAACACTACCTCAGTCAGGATCAAAATCCATGGACCGACTTCTAGTAGAAGCAGCCCGCCTGCACCCTTGGCCAAGCGCTCGGCCGTATCTGCTGCTGCCGCGGGTGCCAATCCTGAACAGTTTATGACCTATGGAGGCAGTGCTCAGCATGAAACCCGGATCCACCGTCCCTGCAACAAGGAGATCCAAAAGGCAGGGGCCAAGGGAGGGAGACTTGGTTCTCGCATGCACACACTGCAATGAACAAGGGCCTCCACACACACCCTGGAGAACCCGAACCTGAGAACCTGACTGTCAAGCTTTGGATTGAGGGGTGCAGTCAACACCTCGCAACCCTGTCACGAACCGTTTTCTCCGAGCCTTCCAGAAAACGGCTCGCTTTACGCGGTGAAAGCCCAAAGCTCAGACAGAGAGCCCTAAACCCGAGATCATGCACCATACACCATAATCATCCCTGAACCCTGACGGAGTCGAATTCTGTGCAATTCGGCGGATGAACACATGCGCGGCCTCCCAGCCGCAGGCCCTCGGCCAACTCCGCCTGCTTTCAGATTCGAGCTGTCGGGGGTCTGTAATATGGACAAACACACAGACAGACGGACAGACAGATAGATAGATATGATGCAAAAATTCTGACAGACTGATCCAGATATAGATGTCGATGCAGGTATAGCTGCAAATACCGATCATGTAGGTGTAGATTCACGTGTATTTCATTAAATAGAATTACAGGTAGGTCGTTGGGAGGGTTCAACACATACATACAGCTACTCTGATTTACCTTGATCTTGACATTTGCGTTTGCCTTGTATACCTATATGGATGTGTATGTTTATGTTTACGCTCATACTCGCATGAAGTTACTTGTTACGTGTATATGCCTTCTGTATATCTATATGGAAACTTGTGAGATTCCGTATACATGACTACACCAATATTCCTGGATATGTATGAACATCTGTCTCTCCATACACATATATATATAGACATAACTATACTATTTACATACATACATACATGCATACATACATATATATATATGCGTTCGCATGTAACCTTGCGTATTTCGCTTGAAATCAGCACTTGCTATTGTATATCATTTTCTTGTTGCTATGTGCATGTGTATGTACATATATATATATATACATATGTGTGTGTATGTGAGATGTACATATGCAAACCTACATATATATATATATATATATATATCCATATATATATATATGGATATGTATATATGTGCACACATATGGATATAGTTTTGTATCAACTGTGCCTCGTTACATACTGCTATGTAATGATGCTGTACTACAGTATCTGATGCTATACCGGTCTATCTACTGAAAAAGTATATCACTGCAGACATAGTTTGCTTACCGTTGCATCAACAACTGAATATTACTCTGTGTTGCTGTGTATTCTATAGTATATTACTTTACCTTACGCTGCACTACTATCAATGTCAATATACTACTAGAAAATGCTGCATGTTAGCCTTTCACGGCTCCAATGAATTCTGATCTTAGTCATGCCCTGTTACACTCAGGAAAACGCAGGGGGACCTCAATTTATCCAGCAACTGGGATTACGAAGTGCAGGCTTCGGTCGGTGAAAGACTGTTCAGGGAGATTCTTTGGAGAGCCTGGAGCCACTGGCCCTGCCAGCTTTTCTAGACGATGAGGAGCAGCATGGTAAACACTATTGGATCCAAGCAAGATGCCATCAGAGTTTGCTGACTGAAGCCTCGGTGCTGAAGAAACTACTGTGCGACAAGGAATGAGTTCAGAGCCTGATCGAGCATGCCGTTCCCGTCTTTGTCCATGGACTCGAAGAGACTCGACATCTCTCCTAGGCATCGGAAACGTCGGAAACGAGGGAGCTTACGTAGTCGGCACGGCGGAAACAAACCATGCCAAACACGACAGCGCCCCATCTACGCCCCGAAACGAATTCAATGCCCAGCTGCGCAGCTGCTTCAGCGGAAGCTGGGAGGCAAGGTCCAACAGGACGGCCTGCCGACATCCCTTTCAAGGCTCAACTAAACTTTCTGCACACGCATATATGTATAGGCAGACAGTCACACAGAGATATGGGATAGATTCATGTCGATGACATGTATACCCGCGCGTATGTGCATATGTATGTGTATGTATGTATGCATGCATGCATGTATATATATATATATATATATATATTCAAATACATTAGTTTATACATTCATACATACACACCTACACAGACACATACATCTACGTCTACATCTACATATACATATAAATCTACACGTAAATGCACATGTACGTCGGTACGTAGGTCTCTGTGTGTCCTTGCATGTACATGTTTATGCATGCGTGCATGTGTGTAGAAAAGTATGTGTGCACAGATCCACATCTGACGACCGACCGCACCTTCGGAAAGGGGGGCCCTCCTGGGGAGGGGTGAAGGAGACCTCGAACGCCAGCTGCTCAAGTATGTACACCTGCGTCATATACATAAATGTATGCATGTACGTATGTACGTACGACTGTACGTATGTACAAGTGTATGTATGTATGATTCTATGTATGTGTCTGCGGACATGCATGCATGTGTCTATGTATATACATATCTCTCTCTAAGGCTCAGCAGCGACTTAGACGACTCAACCATTGAGTCGATTGCCCCTGGAGTGGGGCTTGGTGTGGTGTGGTGTTGTGTGTTGTGCGGGGTCCTGCTGCTTGCTGCTTGGTGCTGTGCTCTTCAGGGCTTACGTACTTGTGCCATGGCCCCTGTGCCTCCTGGCCATGTACGGCGACTTGCCTTGAATGGCGACTACTTCGTTACCCTGCAGCACAACAAAGTCAACGGCCGACACTTATGCAATGCTGCTGGTGAGGGGCCTAGCTCGGGCCGAGTCTGCATTCTGCTCCGTATGCTATTACTGTGCATAGCATCTGCAAGCATTCAGGGCAACGGGCCAACGCCAGGCACATTCGGTCCACTCGGCTTGTTGGTACCGCGGAGTTTCTCTATGGATCGTGATCTACCAAGGCTCGCTATACCGACCATAGCTCAGAGCTCGTTCCAATGGCAAGCAACTCAGAGTCTTCATGTGGAGGCAGGTGCCTCTACTCACTCGCAGGCGAAGCTGTCAGTCTCAGCACGTAGTACCGACATGCTGACCGCACAGCCTCGTGCACTGCCGCGGCCTGTCATGCTCCACACATTGGACTACGACTCTGACTTCTTACCGCCGCCGTGGCCTCACTATCGCACAGAAGCCTGCCTAGGCAGCAACAATAGTGTGAGCGCAGCGGTGCCTCAAGGTTACCACGAGTTATTCATCTGGAGACCATGGACTGAGGATCAGCACGCGGTGATGCTCTTTAAACATATAAGCAAGTTGCAGCAATTGCAGCTTTTGCCAAAGAAAGGAAGCCCTCTCCGTTTGCCGATAGAGCCGTGCCACTTTTCGTCATGCGAATTGTTTGCTCCAAACTGCTTGGGCGGGCTAGCTCCCTTGCATGGACCCTGTGACCAGGGGACTTGTGCTACACTCAGCTTAGGGTGTAATACAGCCAAGCATTTGGCCTGGCTTCTTGCTTACTCCAGGTGCCGAGATCTTCTAGGTGACAGCCTTGGCCTGATTTGGCTACCATCAGCTCCGCTACCAAACTGGTATGCTCGGTCACACGACTCTACGCTCAGGTTTGAGGACTCCTCGCCTTTGGCCGCCGCCTTGGTCACCCCTCTGTGGCCTTATTGCTCTCGCTGCTTGATGCCACCAAGGTTTGAGGCTCCCTCGCCTGGTGTGCCGAGCTCAGCTCCTGGTAGTACCAAGCCTTGGACTATGATACCAGTATCTCCGTTGCACCGCCCACGGCTTGAGGTCTCCTCGTCGGGCGTTCCTTCCTTAGCACAAGGTCGATCTGCATCGCAAGCTACTGATACCAGATGGCTACCCATGCACCCAGGTCTTTCTGACTCTGCTTCCGCATTACCTGCTTGGACTCCCGTCCACAGCTCAGCCTTTGCATCGCCACTTTGGACTAGTCCGACCTGCCATGTGTTTCGCTCCCTTGAGCCAGCTCTGCCGCATTCCAACGTGACACCTCTAGCACATTGGGCTCTGCGTAGGGACTTCTGCGGCCGATCCCACTCCCTTGAAGTGAGCGCTGGGCAATGGCGAAGAGACGAGTGGCCGAAGTTGGAAGCAGTCGAGGTCGTGGCAAGGCCAAAGCGAAGGCTAAGGCAGCCCCTGCAGTGGAGGAGTCATCTAGCGATACCTCGTCTCCACCTTCCCCAGACTCTGAGCCAGAGCCAGCCAGCGGCTCCGGTGGATCCGCAGCGCCCTCCCTTCCTGCTGGACCTCCACCACCCACTCCCGTCAATCTGCCTGCCAGGCTGGGTGGAACTTCGGCTTCCCACTTGCGACCGGCTGGTCCCCCGCCACCTGATCCAGCTACTTCGACAGGATCCATCCCTGCTTCCTTCACAACGGATCCAGGACGAGCTCTACGAGCCTCGGCGGAGATGGGAGTCTCAGTTGCGGATGCCGTGGCTAGGCCTTCCTCTACTGTGCCACGGGTCTCCACTGCGGCGGCTCGAAGCATGTCGCCTCAGCAGACCGCCCCTGTTATGGTGCCGATACCCCCGCCAGGGATCCAGTACATCGTGCGTGTCAGCGCCCTGGTGGAGAGGCCACGACCACCACCGCCGTGATCTAGCAGATCTTTCTTGGCAAGTGTTCTCGCAGCACATAGCCGCTGTGGAGGCTAGGGCCTTTCTCTCTTCCCGGGATCCAGGGAGGACGTTTTGCAGGGACCTCTTCCTGCCGTCACTAACCCGACTTCATCCCGCTGCCGATGAAAAGAGCACTGGCCCACCATGCAGGGACAATGCACTGTCGAGCACATGTCATCTGTGCTCTGAGTTTGCATCTTGTGCTGCTCCAAGGTCTACCATTGGCTTCTCACGTGCACAGCCCTTACTTGGGTGGACGCTGTACACCCACAGGGCTCACGCCTCGCTAGCCTTCAGTAGGTGCTGCACCCTCTTCCACCAGGGGCCAGTGTATCACGTCGGGGCCTCACAGCCTGTCACATTGCAGCATGTGCTTCTATCTCCGGTTGGAACTGCCTTATGTGCTGCTTGGCACTGTGCCTCATGCCAGCTCCATATTGACGCTAGGGCCCAAGCTCGCCTGGAGGTATTTCCGAGGCTATCCTGGATTGCTGTGAGTGGTAACTCCTTATCTCTGTGTGTGCCATGGTCAACTCGGATCCCTCCTCCTCGGAACTCGACGATAGGGCACCGCTCACGGACCTTGTGGAACCCCCGACCACAGCACCGGCCGGCCCTCCGACACCGGTACCAGTGGACGCTGGTGGTGTCCATATGCCACGCACACCTGAGACTATGGCCATTGGTTCTACACCACCTGGTCCTGTACGGCGTACCAGACATAGCTGGAGTGGCGACCGGCGCTCACGCAGCCGCAGCCCTCCGCGCTCTCAATCCATGTTTTGGGAGATCCCTCCTGCAACGTCCAGGCCTGTTCGGGGGCAAGTTCTCACTAGCTCCGAGGGCAGACAAGAGGTTACCCTGGAGATACCCATTGATGTCTCGATGCTGGAAACGGCGACCCCCAGCACGGTTCTGGCCATCACCATTCGGCTGCATCCGTATGACGGCTCCTCCACATGGTAGCGGTACACCTCTTGTCCCTTCTTCTTCCTGCAGGAGCAACAGCCGACTATGCCGCATCCATTATGGTGGGTCGAGACTACCTCTTATCTGCCCCATGCATCGGATGCAAAAAGCGCCGCCAATTATTGAGTACCATGCTTGTGATGCACTCCTTGCTCGGTGTATGGCAGCCTACCCAGTCTTGTCTCCTGATATGCTCTATAAGCCAGCCTCCGAGGTGGACACGCCATATCGAACGAATTTTTGGACGTCGGCCCCTTGGTCCCTCACTGCTCTTCACCAGTGCGGTTCCCCAATATCTCAGCAGTCTGTGACACGGCGAGCACGGACATCTCCTCGCGCTAGTCGTGTGGGCCTCAAAGCACCGAGCTTGCCGAAGTCAGCCCCAGTAGCCTCTGGTGCCACCTGTACTTGCGGCTCATGGCCGAACAGCCGGGTGCGACCATGGCAGGGACCAATCAAGAGTCACGAGCCGATACAACTACCGATCTCCCCGTGTTTGCTGCACCTGACAAGGAAACAGGGGCTGCCACTCGACAGGAGGATGTCAGCTCCGACTCCCCTACAGAGAGCGACCTTCTCTATGCAGCCCAAGTCGCAGAGCAGGCTTATCGACGCTGGCAGGCTCAGCTCCGTTCTGAAGCTGCGAACTCGGCCTCGACCCAAGGCCTACCATCCCAGCATCAGGCGAGTCGCAGTCGAAGTCCAAAGCGCTCCCTACAGGCATCTTCTACTACTGATCAGCGGTCTCGATGATCCAATTGGCTTGACAATAGGCTGTGATCTCCCATCACTTTGTGATGAAGAGCCCATGCACTTGAAACGGACTACGCACCTCTGTGTGCTAGCAAAAAGTAGGCCTGCCTCTGTGTGGCCAGTCACTGCACTCGGCCCATTGTCATTCCACTCTCGCTCAGCTTCTTCAGGTCTGATTTGTGGACTGGGCGCGTACCAGCCTCCGTCGTGGCATCTTCTCCTTCTGGACGTCGGGCCCTTGAACCATGGCCTGCCTTGCTTGCTGCATAGGTATCGCCCATTAACTCCTTCCGCTATATCACAGTGTACTGCTGATGTCGGCTCAATGGACTCTTACTACAGGCTTTCTTTTTCCAGCTCCCCCGGGAGTCCATGGCAGAGGTCTGCCCTGCCCTGTCCTGACTTCTTGTCTGAAGCCCTTCGGATATTGTGTGGCCACGACTTCATGGACCGACAAGAAAGGAGGCGGAGGCGACAAAGCAAGCGACCCTGTCAGCTCAACCGTCTCTACACTGACACTGAGCTCGAGTCAGCGGCTACCAAGGCTCCCTCTGAGGAAGTGATCAGTGTTGAGGAGCAACCTATGGGCCGAGCAAGCAGAACCAATGATGAAGCCACCTCTGCTGCAACTGCGGCCCTCTCTGAGACAGATGGTGCTCATCTCCCGCGCAGCTGTTACGGCCTACCAGCCAAACCGGCTAGTGGCGAATACTGGCTGGAACCTTTTGGCCCTCCAAGTGCGGCAGCAAAGCTCACGACAAGTGAGCTACAACGACTCAAGTTTATTCGGTGGAAGACGAGAAGGCCTCCTCCTACCACCGTGTACCTTCGTCCCTATCTGCACGGGCCTGCCAGCTCCTCTCAGGACACCTCCTTCGCCGGTCTTGGATGTGCAGCAATCATGACAAAGGCGACTGGACAACCCTCGGATGCCAATCCAGGCTCCGAATTGGCCTCACCACCTTCGACTCCTACGGGCACCAAGCCAATGGAGATGGATCACACAGCTCGACCTGAGTCTACGATGCCCCCCACTGCACATGGTGCGACTGCGGCACGCCCTCCGAAGAAGAAAAGCAAGCGGACCGAAAGGCTCGAGATCTCCAGTGACAGTGCCTCAACCCTGTCATCCTTTTCGGATGAACTTGGAGAGTACCCCAGCGAAATGACGGTGGGCAGCTTGGTTCTTCGTTCTGTACGACCCTTGCCGCCGCCACTGACACCGACAAGCTCATCTGTGGCACCTGAGCTGGCACCTCCTGCAACTACTACCGACAGCCTGGAGAATCCCACCACTGCCTCTGAGGCTTTCCGCTCTGAGCTCAAGGACCCGCTTGGTCGCACCCCCCTGCCTCGACGACGGCTAGCCCAGGAGGTTCTTGAAGAGACGGCCGAAGGCACCACTCCGGCTGGGATCGTCTACCGACTCCCCAAGACGGTGCCAAAGAAGAAGCCAGCCTCAGTAAATCTATCTACCAAAGGACCGGCCATCTCCACGTCGCCTCCGATGACCCCGACCTCAGATGGAACCACTCTGCAGGCTTCAGGCAATGCTGGATCACAGCCCGTTGCTGCTGCTGTGGCCCCAGAGGCCCAACCTCTTAACCTGGACACCCTGGTCACTACAGAGCCGTTGCCTACCACCGCTACTTTGACTGACGAGAAGCAGGCTAATCCTTCAGAGACGGTGAAGAAACTCAGGAAACCGACCAAACACGGGGGTGACAAAGCCACCCGTGGATCGTCTCAGCTCTCGAAGAAGAAGCGTGGACCAAAGGCCAAGCTCGGCCAGAAGCAGCGCCCTGCACAGACGGCCGATGTGTATGATCCTGACTTCAAGCCTGACCCGGCCAGTCGCCCAAAGCGACGTAGCAAGTGGTTGAACATCAGCCCTGATGAGAGTCCTGTTGAGACCCCAAAACGGGGAACTGCCTTAGGCCCTATGAGTTCGGCCAGTGCAGGGTCTAAGGAGGCCCTGCCGTCGGCCCCAGCAGAGGCAGGCACCACCGACAGTGCAGTTGCGATCGAGGATTACACGGCATGCCCTTGCGGTCCTTGCACATGCTTCAGTGCCGCCGCGACCACCCGCTTGTGCTTTGGTCGTCAACTACGTGTTTCCAAATTCAGACTGCCTGCTCGACGACCAAGGTCAGTTCGCCGGTCGCGCTTTCATCGACATGCCTGCAAGCCCAGTCTATGTCAATGCCTCTTGAAGCACGCTCTGTTACTCCCTTATAATGTCCTCCAGGTCGGCAAGTGCCTCGCGTCCCGCAGTCGTGGTGCGAACACAGTTGCGCCCCTAGCTTGTCTGCACTTGTGGTGTGAGCTCAGCTCAACAATCCTGCCTTGGATTTATTTTACACATGGACACACTGCACCTACATGTACCAATGTATCAGTCGCTGAGCCCGGTCCCAAATCCGGGCATGGAGAAGATAATGATTCTGTCCCGGAAGTCACCGCATTATGCAGACACCTTGTCCATTCTGGGACCTCCAGGGATGAATTTTGCGACTTCTCCACTGAGCCGAGGGTTGAGTGCTGGAACCCACCGCACTCTGAACCTCCACTGTTGCCATTCAGGTTGATCTCGTGTCACCATGATTGTCCAGATAACAGTGGAGGGAAGCTCGGGATCCCCCAACCTGGTGCTGCTTCGCGAAGCCACCACTTTAGTTGCACTACCTCTACTTTTCTTCAATGTCCCAGGCGACCTGTAACTGCACAGGCCTCAGTCGTAGATACGACCTCTGCCTCTTCAATGTGCGTACCACAACGACCTCGCCCTAGCCAGGAGCTACCATTCTTTCTCCGCTTCCTTGGGCGGCTGACTCTTGCATGCCATCTCTGGACCACCCCTGCATATTCTGCTGCCGCTGCCAACTCTATAGTGCCCCACCTTTCCGCGCCCACCCCACAGGGGAAAAGAGCTTACAATCGTGCAGTTCAACGAGCAGCAGCCAGCCCGCTGCAGGGCACATTCTATAGGGGCCGATGGCACTCTCTACATACGCTTCACACGCAGGCTATACACCGTAACCCCGCTCCGGCAACCGTGGGTCCCCCAACACAGCCCGAGGCCTCTTCCTCTGAGGATCCTACTCGCCTCCGGTGTGTTACGTATAACATAGGAGGCCTCAGCCAGGATGCGTATGCGGAGTTGATGCACTTTCTTGCGGAACAGCACCCATCTGTTCGACCTCACGTAATCTTTTTGCAAGAAACGCACTGGCAATCAATTTCCGATTACTCTACTGACCAGTGGCATGTTGTATCCACACCGGCAGAACCTGCGGCGTCAGGTGGTGTTGCGATATTGATCTCTGTTGATCTCTGCTCCTCCGCTTCCATCCTCACGGCTTCACCCATCTCAGGCCGGCTACTGCACGCCCGAGTTCAGCTAGGCTCTACGTGCCAGCTTGATCTGATAAACCTTTATCAGAAAGTTTGGACCACAAGCCTGACCAGAGGCAAAGATCCGCAAACCAGCGATTCGCGCCAACTTCGACGCGCAGTCTGGCGATCCTGGCGTCAGCTCCTTGGAAGCCTCCCACGACGAAGCCTTTGGATTGTTGCTGGGGACTTTAACACCAACTTACAACCTCATGCACAGCGGGTTGGTGCTAGAGCTGCTCCCTTCATGAAGAGGTCACAGCCAGACTCTAAAGAAATGATGGATGTCGTCCAAGACCTTAGGCTGTTGCATCTCAATTCGTGGACCAGGCGTGCGAGGGCAACGTATCGGTCGACACAGGGAAACACCCTCATCGATCATGTATTCCTGCGACAAGACCAGAGTGACACCAAAGCTCGACAGGCTGGTCCCGTGGACTGGCCCCTCACGCGTTGGCGAGGTGGTGGTAGGCATTGGCCAGTTCTCTTCAGCGTTCCAGTCCCCACCAAATGTTATGTTGCAAGGCGACCTCAGCCCCAATCCTCCATCGACAAAGCGGAGCTCCTCCGAGTATGTCGCTCAGATGCAGACCCCAAGGCTAATGCCTTTCGACAGAATGTACGGGACTGGCTTGCTGCCAATCCCTGCCGCACCATCTCTGAAGTCAATCAGTACCTGCATGATGCGTCTGTCCGACTCTTCCCCTCTACCAAGCACACTACCAAACCAGGTGCCTGGCAGCACCCCACCGTCTCTCTATCGGTTCGGCAAATGTGGGCTGCCTACAGGGAGTGGAAGCAACCCCCACCAGGCCGGCAACGACTCTTCTCTGCCTGGCGAGCCTTCAGTCAGTTCAAGCGAGCACACCGTGAATTCAGGCGAGCTACGCGAGCTGCCAAGACGGCGCAAATGCAGGCACTCACACAGAGCATGCAAGAGGCCACGGACAAAGGAGACGTTAGAGCGCTCTTTCGCCTTGCCGCCAGTCTCTCTCCACAGAAAAGGCGCCCGCGCCTTCAACTGCGAGGGCCCCAGGGCGAGCTTTGGACGCCCCAGCAACAGTTGGATTGCTTGAGACAACACTATGAGGCCCTGTACGCCTCTCCGGACACTGACACCACGATCTCAACTACAGGTCCACCATTACCTACGATCTCTTCCACCATTTCCTTCCCTGACTTCACTGTCACTGATGTGCTCGAAGGCTTGCTGAAGCTACCGCCGCACAAAGCTGCACCTCCAGGCAAGGCGACGAGCAGTTCCTGGGTCTTATGTGCTCGTGAGCTTGCACCCTGGCTACATCACACGATCTCCTCACTTGACCAGGTGCCATCCGATTGGCGCGATGCTTGGATGAGCTTGCTACCAAAAGTGACACATCCCATGAAACCCAAGGACCTACGCCCACTCGGTATCACTGAAATTTCTGGACGTGTTGCAGCTGGCCTGGTCCAAAAAGAGCTGCGACCCTACTTAGTCGCGCTCCTCGAAGCTGAACCGCAGTTCGCATACTCACCAGGACGATCCACAGACGCTGCTTTGTCGCGAGTCTTTGCACATTGTGACAAGGTCATCGCAATGTGCACTCCTGCACCCTACAACATTCTCGATTCTCGCTTTGCGCCCGCAGCCAAGCCCCTAGCATCAGGAGGCGGCCTACAACTGAGTTTGGACCTTTCGAACGCATTCGATGTTTTACCCTGGGCATTGATTGATCGGGCATTACAGCTAGCCAAAGTCCCGACATCAGTCCGCGAGTTGGTGATTTGTTGGCACAGAGGTCTTACCTATCACCTGACGATACAGGGTATGAAGGCAAGGATCTCAGCGGGGCGTGGACTACGCCAGGGCTGCAGAATCTCCCCATTAGTGTGGAGCATGGCCACTATTGTGCTGCTGCATGACCTGGGAGACCGCATAGGTGATCGTGATTGGGTTAGAGCCATGATTACCGCTTTCGCGGATGACATACATGGTGGTGAATTGATTACCACCACTGCACAACTCGACAAGCTTCTAACCAATCTGGGACACCTGCTTGATGTGCTGATAGACGCGGAACTTAACATCAACACTCTTAAATCAGCCTTCTTGTTGCGGTTCACTAAAGGCTTTGCTGCACCATGGAAAAGACGCCACGTTCGTCAGACCAAGGAGGGACAGCTGCTCACCTTCCGGACACCTGCAGGACGCCTGTTCAACATCCCGGTAAAGGATGAGCACAAATACTTGGGTCTTATCATTTCCTATCAACAGCCAGTGGCAAGCTCCATCACACATCGCATACAAGCTGCGTGGATCGCATATGGACACCTTCGGCCACTTCTCACATGTGCTAATGCCCCCAGACTGAGTCTTCGACTTAGGCTCTGGGCGGCTTGTATACCTGCAGTTCTCACCTATGGCTTACATGTGTTGAATCTGACGGAGAAACAGATCCATCAACTCCAGGCTGTTGCCACCAGACAACTTCGTGCCGTTGCCAAAGCCCCCTCACATCTCACACATGAAACCACCGAGGCACTTCACGAACGCCTCAGAGTTAGATCTATGCGCGACGTTCTGCAACAGTCACAAAACAGACTACTTGCCAACTTGCAGCAGCTGCAATGTGGAGGAGCCATACAGCGAGACACCGTGCATTGGTTGCAACGGCACCATTTACTTGCAGACTCAGCTACCCACTCCGAATCCATTCCTATCCCCTCCACTACACACACTTTCAAGTGTCCCGATTGTTCAGCAGTCTTTGAAGACTATCGGATATTCCGTATGCATCAGTCCTCAGCTCATGGGCTCAAAGCCCCTACACGCAGGCATCAGGTCAGTTTCGATCGCTTGCAACATTCCACAGCGGGACTCCCTATTTGTCAGCTATGTCACAAACGCTTCTCCAGGTGGACTGGCCTCCGTGCCCACATCGAGCAGGGATGGTGTCCGCAACTCGATCCGGATATCAACCTCATGGCCTCGACACCAATCCCTGCCCCTGCCTCGGTTGTCGAGCAGCTGGAGACCGCTGGTCCGGCAATCCATTCAGGTACGGCCGCTGTTACATCCAGTGCGCGACTTGCCCAGCGTGGGTCCACCCCCAAAGCAGAGTTCGTTGCATCGGCTGACATCCCTCAGGAAGTCACACCCACACAGCCTCCGCCCCAGGCTGGTTCCGCTGTCGAACAAGCACCCTCCTCAGGATCGATCACAGCACCCAAGCTGCCAGCGGATGTGACCGTTGCGCTTGGTCTGAATAAGCCTGGCACTGGCACTCAGGTCGAGATCCGTAACCCGCAATGGCAGAAGCGAGTTGGTCCAGCCGCCGCTGTCCCAATGGTGCAGCGTGTCGAGCTGATGCAACAATTACGCACCCGGGGATGGCAGGCTGTTATGCAGGATCCTGAACTTCGTGATGAGGTCCGCCATCATTGCCCTGAGTGCTCGCAATGGTGTTCTTCTCCTGCTGGTCTTAAGGTACATTTGACACATGAACACCCCCAGTGGCTTGCCTCGCAGGACTTTATTCTCAAGAGGGCGCGCCTGCTCCGACGAACCCTCACGAAACCTTGTCATTTCTGCCTCGCCACACGCTTCGATCTCCAACAGCACTGGAAGCGTTGCCCTGTCATCACAGTTGCCTGTTACCTTGAGCACAGAAGCCATGACCTTGCCTGCCGCGACCAACATGGCGCCCCCGACTCCATCGCAGACGGAAGGACCGCCCAGTGCCAGACAACAGGAATTGGAGATGTTCGGTCACCTGTTCTCCTCCTTCAACACGGCGACGAGCGGCCAAGCTGCGAACAAACGTCCGAGGCCAGAGCAGAAGGACACCGTGATGACTCCCGTGCCCAGCGAGTCTTCGCAGCCGCGGCAGGCAAACATGGAATCAGCTCCGAAGGGCAAAGGCAAAGCCAAAGGACAGGGGAAGCACTCGGGCAAGGGCAAGGGCAAGGGCAAAGGGAAATCCAAGAACAAAGGTCAGCAGCCCGCCTCCGAGATGTCTGCTCAGAAGGATCCCTGGAGCCTCGACACCTGGACGGACCCAGACTCCTGGAGCACAAGCAGCTGGACAACGTCGAGTCACACGTCCACCGAGTACTCCACTGGTCTATTGATGCAGGTGGCAAGGATGGCACTTCGCCACGAGCAGCAGCTCCACACTCTCCAGCAGGACACCAGGCTTTACATGTATTTCAAGCCCAATCAGGAGTACTCCGTTCTTCCCATGATGCTCCAACTCGCGACGGAATGGCGCCAGACTATGGAGAAAACTCCGGAGAAACTTACTATGTCTCTCCGAGAGCTCATGATCAGGGGTCTGCTCAAAGAATGGAAGACTCGTCTTCAGGCCTTTCAGCGAAGCGAGGAGACCAAGACCACGGCACAGCGACTCCAATGGCTGGACAGCCTGGGCCACTGGAATTACATGCACTGGTGTCCGACCAAGCAGGAACTGGTGCTGACGGAGCGTACCGAATCTCGATCAACGGAGGAGCTCTTGAACATGATTCAGGAGATGGAGGAGCTGATCACCGGGGACTCCATCAAGACCTTCAAATCGATGAGGCAACTCCGGGAATCCTACCAAACGGAGTGGGTACAGTTCCTGGTGGAAATTCAGCTTCGCGGACCCGGAGACAAATTGTGGACTATTTTCAACGATCTCATCGGCAGTGCAGCGCTCCACCTGCTCGCCGCCCGGCTGCGGCGCGACCGTCATCCTTACTCGGGCCTTGCTCAGAGCATCCAGGCCCAGATTTGGTGAGGTCGACTCCTCAATGCCTTCTCCTTGACTTTCCTTTGCAGTCCATTAGTCTTGCTAATCCGAGCTCCACCACATGTTACATGAACAGTGCAATCCATGCCATTCTTCATGTACTGGCGATGCTCCAACCGAGTGATAAGGCTGCACTTGGACAGTTGTGTCACCTTTGGGGAGCCATCCAGCGCCAGCCTCAGAATTTCGATCCAAGTCACAATTTGCACTGGGTGATGCTGATGAGTCCTTGGCCGCGTTTGTTTGTCCAAAATGATGCTGCCGAATTCCTCGCTCATATGCTGTGCAGACTGCGGCTACCCTCCGTCGAGGGGAGGTGGGAAGCCCGCAAATTGGATGAAGGCCGAGATCTACAGTTGCACGATGAAGGTAGTTTGCATCATGCTTTGCCATTGCCGATTCAGGGGCAAACCAGCTTGGCCGATTGCATTCGGGCCTGGCACAAGCAGCCGAAGACTCATGCACTTGCACCATATCAGTCCATCACTTCTCTTGGTATACAGCTCCTCAGGTTTCAGCATCGTGCAGCGCGCACACAGCGCCGAAATCCTGTTGGCAAGGACCTCAGGCCGATCACTGGCCTTCTTGATGACATCACAGTGCCGCAATTCTGCAACACTCACAACCTTGATGTCCGTCCTTGTCGCTTCAAGGCAGTGGCTCTGATTTTGCACCGGGGCGCATCAGTTGATCAGGGGCACTACGTCTGTGTCTGGAAAAGTGCCGATGCCCTGCTGCTTCTTGACGACTCGCGCACTTCCCGTATTTGCACTGCGTCAGAGCTCGCCGCTCTACCAACTGAAACATACCTGATTTGGTACATTGCGTGCCAGGCTGACGACAATGAGATCTTACAGAGTAGAGAGTAGTGCATTCGCCATTGACAAACTTGTCATGGCAAAGTGTCCAACAGAGGCACCGTGCTGCAACAGGCAGCATGCTACGACCCGCTTGGCGAAGACTTTCCCTTCGTTGCGTCCGCAAGAAGACATATCTCTCTCTCTCTCTCGCTCGCTGCCGTTGCATCCAGAGAGTCTAGCAGCGCCAGGCAACGCGTGAGGCTGTGTGTGTGTGTATATATATATATATATTTATATGCTAAACCCCCCCCCCCATGAACTACTGCGAAGTGCCGCGATACCGCCGCCAATCCTCCTACGTTTGGGCTTCTGGTGTATGATCCAATTTTGAAGTTCCGAGGGGAGAGCATATGTATGACGGCAGCCGGCTTCATTTTCAAGTCTTTGCGACGCTTCACGCAGATACTCCGAGAGATGAGAAACGATGAAAAATGCTCCGAGAGATGAAAAACGATGAAAGATGAATCAACATGCTATTCGCTCTGGCGTTGCCGAAATGATGGCCTTTAGGTTTTTGGGGTTATAAAATCTCTTCTTCTCTCTCCCTCTACCGTTGCATCCAAAGTGTCTAGCAGCGCCACGCAACACATGCGGCTCGGCCCCTCAGGCCCCTCATGAAACATGTGTGTATACATAAGAGCATGTTCTTCATCTTTGTACTTGTATATTTTCATTTATCTACACGCGCATGTTTAATTGTGTGTGCATGCTTCCAATACTTGCAACTGGTTTTTTGATGATCCTACGCATGCACTTGTACAGACAGTGGGGCTACATAATGAGTAGAGTAGATGCAGATACATGTGTTCATATATGTTTGCTTTCAACGACCATGCCCTTTGCCTGAGCCAGCGGGTTGATTCGATGGAACTGCAGCAAGCTCTCCTGAAAGGAGAGAAGAGCTCATTCGGTTGCCATCACTTCGCTTTATCCGCACCGTGCAATTAGTCGCTCAAGTTTCAGATCGGCAACAACCCTGAAAACACGGACATAATCAAAGCGCACGCCACGAGTCAGTAAGCGTTACTTGCCCGAGGCACTGCACCCGAAGAAGTGCTTTGACGTTAAAGTCGAATAATCCGTGTGCAATGATGTCAGGAATTCACGGTTGCACGGTAAGGCATTTTCTGTTCCAGTCGTTTGCTGCTACTTGTTGGGCATGTGCGATGTTGCACCGCACAAACTCAAACCAGAGTGAAGCAAGGTGAGGGTCGATGATCGCAGGAACCGTGAAACGACAACGGCCACAACTCGTCCTTCCATTCCCTCGCGCTATGCCGCCCTCCCAGAGCCAAGATGAAGATTCAAGCAAACAGCCTTCTGAAATCGCTTGAATCTTACATCCAAACCCTTTCCTTATTTCCTGCCGAGGCACAAGTTGGTGCTTCGAGAAGCGGCTGGAGGTTCTGGATAGCTCCAGCCACTGATGACCTAAGAAGTAGCCGAGCGATAGCTTGAAGAGCTGCTTACGGTAGTGTTGATGGTGAAATGAACTAGCTTGGTATGGCCCTACGGCTTCGATTCTCACAGCTTGGCATGGGCAAGGCGTCTGAGTAGCACGAGGCTGATGGTCACCTTCGGGGTTTAGTGCTTCTTTCTGCTTACTCTCGGGACTCTGCTTGATGAGACCGACACCACTAGGTCTAGGTCGAAAAAACTTGGAGTACGTGCTACGATTGAGAAGTTAATCATCAGCAAGCCTCATCACGCCTGCTTTCCGAGTGGGGAACACAAACATGACACATGAACAGGTGTGAATGCTTGGCTGCTGATAATTCAGCTCCGGGAGCAGAGGCATGTATGCAAAGGCTCGATCTCTCTCTCTCTCTCTCTCTAAAGACTAGACTCAGAAAGCTTCGGAGGAGTGCTGATGAAACGTATCCCGCCACATTCCTCCGATTTCGTGCCTGCATTCTGAAGTCAGCTGAACCCTGTTACTGCCAGGTTCCCGGTGCAAAAACGGTGGAAGCAAACATTCGTTCATCTACCAACAACGCGGATTGATTTTCTACTCCGAATAGAAAGTTGTCGCCACCCCTGCAAGGAAAACGTACAGCAACTATGTATATATAACTAAACGAGCTATCTGCTTCATGCTCGGTGTAAGCAGGCATGACGGAAAAAAACAGAGTCACCTGCAGCTGCGTGCCAACAAACAATGCCTACCACTGCCGATGCACGACCGTTTTGCTCCGTGCCCGAGGGTGCAACGTGAGTTGGTTGTCTCTTCGCCTACAATTAGAAACAACGATGTGGTGCTTCTGTTCGCCAGAAGTGCGTGGAAGCGGGATGTTCCAGGCAAGTGCAATACGTAGCTCTGCATCGACTGATCCGATCAGGCAAGCTGCCATTAGCAGGATCTGCTTCGAGCATCTAGGTTGTCTTCAACTCCACAACTTCCGGAACGGTACGACATGTTCCTCAAGCAATTCTGCACTTGGCTTGTGCCCCGGCACGACGCCTGCAAATGCCAGCAGGCTCGGTTCCGTTCGTGCTCTCACGCCTCACAGCAAACTGTCGGAGAGCAGCCTCTGCTTGATGGGGATCATCCAAACAGTCGTACATGAAGTGCTCACCCGCTTTGAGCGGCCGGGAAGGCTGGGCAGCCGCGTCCTGTCGGCATGCTCCGTGCTGCAGCAACAAGGTCGCACACTGTCCCTGAGCAGAGTCCAAAGCTGAACCCCAGCCCGGAGCAACGTAGTTGGGGTCTGCGTGCGCCTGCAGCAGTACTTGAACGGCTGCACTGTGTCCGTAGTGGGCGGCTAGAATGAGAGGGGACACCTCATCCTCGTTCAGTGTCTGAGGGTCCGCCGAAGAACTCAAAAGAATTTGGATGACGTCACTGCTCCCACCGCTGGCTGCATGCAACAAGGCATCGCTGCCGTCTTCGGAGCGTACAGTCAGGTCCGCCCTTGCCTCCAAAAGTGCAGCGACAACTCCGACGTGACCGCCACGTGCAGCAACCAGAAGTGCGGTGCTCCCGTCGTAACTGAAATAAGAGTCGGGTGACCCTCCGTTTGCAAGCTCCTCCCGGACATCTTCCAGTTTGCCACGTCGGCTGTACTCGAACAAGGCCCGACCCTCTTCAGCCATGACACTCTGACACTGACTATGACTGAGAAATGCGATGCGATGCGGCACACAATTGTTGTCGAACTCTTGATGACGGCTCGAGCAGCTGCTTCGAAACAGTGTGAAACAAGGATGCTCAGGAATCCGTGGTAGGTTTTTCCTTGCTAATCTTCCCTGTATATCGTTCGAATTTTACCGGATGATCCCCGAAGGTAATCCGTGGTAGTGGTGGGGGACGGGGAGCTTCCTGGGGAGGGTGCGCAGGACGGTAAGGCGCTGTGTAAGCTCAACTATTGGAAATAATGTGCGGGCATCCCTCGATCGCCGCGCGGAATGCGTCGCGACACGATGCGACATCTGCCATCCATCCCAGGTGAAGCAAGGAACGGGCAATCACTCAGGATCGGGCAAAGCACTTTCTGCATCGAGGGCCGCGGCTCCTGCTGCATTGGATACTGCCCCCACAGGTAATGCAAGGATATAGAGCCGACTATCCACTGCAACAGTCTTAGTCCACTGATCAAGTAGTATTCTCGTAACCTCGCGCAGTTGAAGGATAAGGATACCTGTGAAGCCCCTAAGTCATGCAGTCGTGCAAGATACTGCAACACGAGTCGGTTCCATGATTCTGGAAGTCACGGCTCACGTCTGCTCGTCTTCCTGTTCGCATTGACTTTTTGTCACTCGTGCTCGACAAGTGTTCGCATTGACTTAGTACTGCTAGTCCGCGCGGGAGACTAACTTCTTCTTTGGTTGAGATCAGTCATGGTAAACTCATTGCTGCGCTGGTGATGTCACTGGCTTGCCACCTTGCAGTTTTGATATCTTGCTATGATACGACGAGATGACAATATTCTGAATGAGGCCGCACTGTTGCATCACTTCATGACTGTGATCTTGAAGTACTATGACATGCTGCACCAATGCAGTCCCATGTGGCTCTGCTGCTTCACAGTGAAGCAGCTTCACTGCTACATGTATGATAACTTGTTGCAATGTTGTTGTACTGCTACGCTATGGCGATACTGATCGAAGCTGCCCATATTCACTGCATCTGCTGCCATCTTGTGTGGGGTCATGTGTCTTCAATATCTTGGCACCTGCTTGTCTCTGCTAGGGTTTGGCAATGCTGCGGGTTCAATAATTAACTATGTTTTACTTACATCGGGACACCTGAAGATGAAATCGTTTTCGACGTTATGCTCAGCTTAGCAAGCGCATTTGGCGCAACCGATGCTCGGCCGCACCAGACTACGGTTGCTACAGCAGCCCTCTTCAACCCTCGACCGACAGATGCGTGGATGTGTTGAGATTCCGCAGGTATATAGTACATACATACATACATGTACTGTATATGTGTATATGTATATATACACACCTTCACATGCAAAAATGTAGATGCACATGTTCACATGTATAATGTTTCCACGTATTCATATGTCCATATAGAAGTTTGTATACACACTGTGTACGTATGTATGCATGCATGTACGCATGTTCGACATGTACTTACCAACTCCAAACCGCGACCACATCTTTCTGCTGTTCCATTTCCTTGTCGTAGGTGAGCAGCAGCGTCAAGAGGTTTCGGACATCTTCGGAGCACTCCAGCCTTTCACGAGCTGCCCAGGCCGTGAACGTGGGATTGGAATAGCATGGCAGAAACAGCTAAAACAAAGAGGGACCTGCCAACTTTTTCGCCAAGCTCAGACAGGAGGAACTCCGGCCCTCAGGGCATTCAGCTCCTGGCCGCAGCCTCTGCATCGCTTTCTGCATGGAATGAGCAGAAGGAAAAGCTCGAAAATGAGCTGCCCGAAACGGTCCGGGCAGACAAGATGCATGTGCCTTGCAAGATGTGTTCAACCGTGCAAGTGTGAAACCGATGAACAGGTGACAATTAAGTGTGTGCTCTCTTCTCCTGACCGGGTCAACCTGTAATCCAACTTCCAGCCTACCACCAGCAACAGTGAGGAAACAAAGGAGCGTGACGTCACGACACTATGATCTCGCTCCGCCAGGGATTGCGAAGCGTGTTGTAACTCTAGACTCTAGGCTCTAGACTACAGCGATTCGTCGGAATCAGAATTAAAACTAAATTAAATCAACATTCAGGCCGAGGTCTAGACGACCACGAGCTGCTACGTTCAAGTCACTGCCGTCAGCACGGCCGCAGATCCCGCAGCTTCACACTTTGTCACGCTTATCGCCGTTGGACGCGCTGCGATTGCATCTCCTCAGCGAGGATCCTTGGATGCTCCGACATGGTCATGCAAGAAAGCCAGCATAGAACCACAACGACAGAACACTGACATGACCTACATCTAGCAGCCCAACAAACCTACATCGCGTGCGAAAGGGGTGCCGGTGTGGCTTGAGAAAAGTTGATCCCAGATCAAGCCACAGCGCACGACCTGAAGGGGTGGGAGTGCACAGACCGTGCTTCGATTGGAGGCGGAGACCACAGGGCACGCGGTCGAGACCACGCCGACCCCGAGGAGGTGAATACCGTGACGGTGCCCCGACTGTAAGGACTTCAATCATTAATTAGCAAGCCAAGTTAACCACACAGGACCCTGGCAGGAGCAACACATCCGTCCCGGAACATCGCAGAAAGTGCGCGGTGCTGTTGCGAAAACTGATTCACCAGACTCACGAATGAAAGCCCCAAACCGGCGGACGGGGCCGAGCGGAACCTGACCTTTGCCGAAGTGCACCCACTGCGGGAGCCTCGGAACCGCTGACCGTGCCTGCCGTGTATGCAACGCGCTGCGCCAGCAACCTGATCCCTTGACTCCGAACGTAAAAACCACAGGGTCTAGAGTCTTACCACGCGACTTAGACCTGTTTACCTGCGGAAAGGATTGATTTCCCCAGTACAACAAAGTTCCGTGGAAAAACGCAACTATACAGCGAGAATGCTGCCGGGATACCATTGAAGGATACGTAGGCCGCAGACAGCATCACTACAGCCCAGGCAAGGGCCGTAAAGATGCCAAAATAAGCCGAAGCCAGACTAAGGCCTGCGAGGAGGAGGGTTACCAGCCCGAACCTGAGGCCGACTCGAGCAGTGTGACCACAGCCGGAATAAGAACGGTGAAGTGGAAGACTGGAAGAATAGTTGACAAAACATTTGATCCTCAAGCCCGGCGTATCAACACGGACAAGGCACGCCAGGAAGATCAGGACAGATGCGAGACAGTCCAGGCACATGCGCTGTCGCGGAGCCGCAAAGCGCTCGCACTGCTTGAACAAAAACTTTAAGCTGAACATCACGGCGATGCACAGCCCGATGTTGTGAGCAAGGGCATGAGACAAGACGACTTTCCAAGGCTCCCCGGCCTTCAAAAGCCCTAGAAGCTCCTCCAGGCTGCTGGCCTGCCCCGGGGTCAGGATCACGAGGAAGTACATCAAGGGCATTTGGAAACTGGAGGACGAATCCAGCAGCTCCTGTCGCAGTGGTCCCTGCACGTATGCGTTAAAAGCTTCGACGCTTCCATACCATTGCACGATAGACTGATGCACAAACTCCTTGTCAAACGCGACCCTGCACTGAGCAGTGTCCAAATCGAAGTGCTCAAGGTTCATCAGGAGCATCTGCTTGCTGTACAGGCTGCGCCGCAGGAAGTGTGCACAAAGGATGACGGGCAAAAATGCAAGACTCCATTCAACGAGGAGCAGATCCAAGCTTAGTGGGAACGCGAGACTCGTCCAGAGAAAGAAAGTCGTTAATGCCGTGAAGAACCAGAGACACAAGGCCGCAGCTTCAACGAATGAAGGTGCAAATGTGATCCTGCCCTTGGGGTTTGCATAGCGGAACATTGCAATTTCCTTGATCCGCATGCATGGGAACAAAATCAAGACCCAAGGAGACCCAAGCCACAAAAACTGAAAAGGATCCCGGACACTGACCAAGTGGCATATACGCACCATAAACGTGTTAAATACAACGGACTCCACATCACAAGTAGCTCATCGGACACCTTCAGGAATCCGCCGATTCCATACACACCTCGCTCTTGCAATTCAGAATCCGCCTGGTTAATGCTAACCGCGTCCAGGAAGCAGGCACACTGCTTCCTGCACGGCAGATAAGGTGACGCAAAAACAGCCACTATCACGGCCGCATTGCCCAAGAGCATGACCCAAAATCCCAGTGGGCAGCTGGCCTGAACGACGACATGCTGTGGCTCGTACTCGAACGGGAGCTCAAGGACATCAAACAATGACAGTGCAAAAGCCAAGCCGGCCGCACATGTCCATGCAAGCAGAACCGCCGGGCTGCCCGAGCGCAGTAGGAGCGACAAATACTTCCACCACCAGGAGGACTGCCACGTGTGTGAGAGAAAAACATCAAATCTCTCGGCCGGACAAGATTTCATCCAGAGCCCATTCCGTCGGTCGTCATCCAGATCCACCGGAGACGTACGCCAAAGCTTGCCGAAGCGACGCAGCGTTCTGTGCAAGGGGATTGCACGGATGATTTCGGTGTCCACGGTCACTTGCTGCATGTTCTGCATTCTGTCGTAGCGGCTGAAATGGCTCGACTGCCGCGTAAGCTGTGCCTGGGCCTGAGT
Source organism: Symbiodinium sp. CCMP2592 (assembly GCA_905221615.1). NCBI lineage: Eukaryota > Dinophyceae > Suessiales > Symbiodiniaceae > Symbiodinium > Symbiodinium sp. CCMP2592. The sequence continues at coordinate 420,925 of CAJNDT010005613.1, forward strand.
ACGGTTGCTCTGCCTCTCATCGGAACACGCACTCCCCAGCTGCGAGTCGCAAGAGATCCGATCCGCCTCAACAGTCTCCTTGGGAGGTTGGGAGGAGGAGGACACATCGCCGTTCGCTTCGTGGCAGCAGCCAGCAGCGCTGGCGCTGGCCCCCATCACTATGACTATGAGGTCTCGCAAGCTTAACTGCTGAAGCAACCGCATGCACATCCAAGTCCTGGGACAAGTCTGTACTCACAACTGAGTCTTTGTCGCCACTGCTGTTGCTGTCGCGTGGTCTTCTGCTCGTCGTTACCGTGCTCTTGTGCTCTAGTGCTGCACGACGACGATGACGACGAACAGCAGCAAGACAAGTTCGCATCAACAAGACTACGACAACTGCTCAGCGAGCGAGCTCGCTAGCTAGCTACCTGAAGTAACTGTAACTGACTAGCAAGCTAACTCACCAACTCACTCTCTCTTTACCTGACTTGTTGACTAACTAACAGCTCAGATATGTTCTTCCTTATTGCTGTAACTTTGCATTTCATCCGTACCGTCAGCGACCTAGCATTCAATTGCAACAAACAGACAGACGTAGGGTCTGTCCACCAGATATCGGACGCCTGCCGGAATACACGAAAAGAGCTCCCACCCAAGTAGTTCCTGCATAGAGGTTTTGCCTGCACTAGCACTTGAAGGCTTTCACAAGTTCTTCGAGATTTCCACTAGAGTCTCTAGAAACGATACAAGTAGCCGACATGCAGACACCGCATTTATGATTTATGACTTCTGCAATACCAGTAGCGTTTAGCTTAGAGCTACCGGCAATACAGCAGCCTAACAGGCCCGTCGATGAAAGAAACCCGAAAGCTCTGATGGCCTGGTGAAGTCTGGGCCTTCCTTCTGCCGCGCAATGTATGCCTTCAGCTCCTTCGGCAGATCTTCAACTAGCATATTTACTTTCCACCGTTGCCCTTGACGCAAGACTACGTGAGTCACAAGACAAGCAACCTGCCGCGGCTATCGTGAGCCCTCCAAAAGCTGACCTCCTCAAGTCTTTCGTGTTTCATATCACCCTCGCGTGGCTCCGGGCGGGACTCATCCGGAGGCGGAGAGAACGGATAGAAGTAATCGTACAGCTCCACTTCGCCTTTTCCTTCCAGGATAGAGATAGAGCTTCCCAGACTGGACCAAAACACATCCGAAACCTGCCGGCATGGTCAACCTGAACCGGGTTACGGCACGGGCCTAGCTGTGCCCCGAAGCCTGGGCGGAAGCTCCCAACATCTCCCGCCTTCGCCCTTCACATCCTCAAGGCGCAGAGGCTTGCGGCAGAGCAGTGCGTAGAGACAGCAACCTGCGCAGTGCTTGAAACTTTTGCTGGGGCTTCTAGCCACGGCAAATCGCCCCCAAGAAGTGTCGGCATGGAAGTACCAACATCCAGAAAAACAAGGGCCATGGCCGCCATGGCCGTCCCAACAGCTGAGAAGAGGCGTCGCGCCTAGAGACCATACGTCACACTTCGCGTTGAAGTTGCCGCGGATCACTTCCTTGGGCAGGGCTGAGGCCACCGAATTTTTCGATCCAAGCAACGACACCCACTCTGCAAACCACATGAAAGCACCAAACAAGCCTGCCAAGCCCTTGCTTGAACTCCCGAAGTCCGGCCCCGGCAAGAGGCCGTCCAAAACGCACTGAGGGATGCAGCGGCACACGCCACAGGTTTTGCCCTGTCACTCTCGTGGATTCCGTCTTCTTCTCTTCTTAGCTGACGCCCTTTCCCCCAAATCCCAGGAGGACCCCAAATTTTTGAACTCTGTACACAGAGGTGCAGGAGCCATGGTCGCCAGCGTACCAGCAGGGTCCGCTGAGCCTGGGAGATTGGGAGCTTTGGTGTAGGGCAGTTACAGTTGGGGAGACTTGGAGCTCAGCTTCCTTGCACATGCCCCGCTAAAGCTACAGGACGACCACCACAAAACACTGAGAGCCTACAACAAGCATGGGCCCGGCTCGTTCTGCTTCGCAGTGTTTGCAGCAAGGCATCGGCACTCACAACTTCCCATACTCATCTGTGACATGACAAGGCACCGACACCGGGAAACTGCAACAAGACAGAGAAGTCACAAAAGGTTCGGGAACGCCAGCAAACACAGACCCAAACTCCGTCATGCCTGTCGGGCGAAACAAGGGAACCGGCTACCTTGCACAGCACTTTCTGTAGTACAGCACTCACCACTTGCCACGCTTGTTGCACTCTGACTATTGCCGTTCTCCGTTCTCCCTGATCTCATCTTCTTTTCCGGCAGCTTTTATTCAAGAGCCAGGCCCAACAACAAGACACAGAAACTGCCTTGGTGGACGCAGTGACATCGTCGCTTCAGAGCTCTGTTCACAAGGTCACAAGGCGCACTTGTTGCCCCAAGCAGCCCATACCCTGCGAGCAAAAGATTGACTAGTGGCCCTCGCGCGGCGGGATTTGGGCTGATTGACCGGGCCGGTAGCTCTGCTTCTTTTTCTTCTTGCTGTCGCTGCTAATTACTGTGCTTGAGGCCCTTCTAGCAGGGTCACCGTCTTGCTTGTTCTTACTGTCGCTGCCGCATTTGCCAGCCTCGGGCAAAGAAGAGATTCCATTCATGATCAGTTGTGATGCTCGACATGATCATTGATTATCACCTTCAATTCTCATTTTCATCAGCAGCATCAAGGTCACTGCTATCGTCACGAAAAACTCATGCTTGAAGCAATGTCATTCAGCGCCCGGGAACTGAAGGAGTCAGCTTCGGAGGGCGGGAAAAGCTCGGCAAGGCCCACGTCGATGACCACCGCCTTGAAGCTGAAGAGCCATCCACAAAGCCACTCACAAATGGCACGCTTAGCTGTGTTAGCTGTTTAGCTGCTCTTACATGGAAGCTGCACACATGCAGGAACGGCAAATGTCGGCCGCAGCAAGGGTTCGGAGTGATGAACTATTTCCTGTCGACAGGCTTTCAAGGATTGCCTGCCATATATCTGCTGCCCATTTCTTCAGGCTCGCCCATCCCACCTCCGGTGGTTGGACCGAGGCCAGCATGATATTTTCCAGCTTCAAGTCCTTGTGCATGACGCCTCGGCCAGGTCTTTTCAACGGCAGTTCAAGATGACCTACTTGCAGAACCATCATGTGCTACCGCCGCGACGAAGAAACACCAAGACATGGAATGCGACTCACTACTCACTCCTACTGCTGCCTGTCCGTCTTCAACTCTGCAAGAAGTGTAAAACTCAGATCCGGCACCTTTGGCGTGGCAGTAGGCGACTCCTTGGCCAGATCCAATCTACCCCCAAGTTACGCAATGCCCGAAATCAGGTTTCGGGCAGTCAGTGCACTGCCACCGTACAAAACGAGGGGGGTTGGTAGAATCTCTTGGCACTTGTTGTGCTCCTCTATCGAGGCCTACGAAGAATGCCAGAACCAAGCAACGGAGCACCTGGAACATGCAGGTTGATTCACACGCGAGTTGTCGCCCGAAATGTCTGTGTTCTGTTTGCGTGTTTCAGTGCCACCTTACGTTGCATTACATGTCGGTCACCAGCATTCACCAGCCATTTGTAGGTTTCATGCATCAGGGTCCATGCCCTCGTCCCTACGTAGGTGGCTTCCTGGTGGAGTATGGGCGGTTCTTTGAATCGCAGGAGTTCTCTTGCCTGGTGCCACATCGGCAGCACAGCTGGAGGTTGCACCCGAAAGCCTCTGTCCCCATTCCCCTACTGGCCTTCAGCCGCCTGGCGAAAGACATCCCGCACCCAATTCTCCTGGCAGATGGGCAAAATCCGCCGCAATAGGTCTCAATATCACAATCATGCCAATCATGCCGATAGCAAGGTGCATGGGGATCGCACGTACAATGGTCGGCGGTGGAAATGCGCAGGGGCAGGCCTTGTTCATCCAACCCACGCCTGAACTGCCGAACCCGGGCTCCTCTATTCGCCGCTTCTTGTTGTAAGATCCCTCCACGATGTCGAGCAAATCACCACCTTCCAGAGGGAAGCCAGAGCACCGAAACAAATGATGCCGGCAGGCATGTAGGCAGCAGCAGCAGCAGCAGCAGGTTTCAAGCCACTCTGCCTGGCAGCATGTCGGTAAACAGGTACAAGTTCAGCGCGTCAGCACAGTATTCCTCGGATCGCGGGCTTCTCTTGATTGCTGTTGATCGGGAGGATGTCGCTCATAAGGATGATGATATTGATACCATGATCGTGTTGGCGGGGTTGCTGGAGCTGCTAATGGATTGGGCTCAAGTCATTGAGCTTGATGCTGATCATGTTGTGCTTCCTTGCATTGGTGTTGCTGTTGCAGTGCTGCTGCTGCCACTGCCGTCGTTGTCGGTGGTGGCCGCTCTAAGACAAAGTGTGCAAGAAATTCTTGCTTGCGTGCTGAGGGGTTCAGAACTTCTTCAGCAGGGCGAAGGAGGCGTGCGACGCCCCCCGACCACATGGGCCCCCCATGTGTTATGGGGCTTTTGGAAAGGGCGTGAGATTTACAACGAGTCCCCCTGACAGAGAGAGTATCACTAGTTTTCAGCATACGACAGGACAGGGTTCCTCAGTTGCACGTCGTACACATGCACAGTGTCGCATTTCCCCGGCTTTACAAACATCATCCCAATGTGTTATCAACAAAAGGTCGGAGCATGTGCAGGGGTTCAGAACTCTTTCTTTCTGCCGGGCTAAGGGGTCACCTTCGTGACCCTCGGGCTGAACCTCTCTCTCTCTCTTGCTTGCTTGCTTGCTAAGGGGTGTGGGTCTGAAGGGAGGCCCTAGCCCGAAGACCTACCCCGACTGTCAGTCTTCAAGGCCCCTTTCGGGGTTGCCTCTCTCTCTCCCTCTCTCTCCCGCCTCAAGCAGCCGGCAATGCCGGACATATGCCAGGCACACACACTCACAACTCAAACAAGAAACCTCAACTTACCACTCCAGCCTCACGAACCATCTTGAGACCGGTTGCATATGCATCTTTACACGAACTAACTGTTGCAGGCTCAGTTTCCACCAGCAGACGCACATTTGGTTGAAATTGTCGTTGTCTTTTGCTGTTTCTTCTTCGTCTTTTTCTTCGCCGTCTTCTTCTGCTTGTTCCGCTGGTTGTTGCGGTGGTGGTTAGGTGCATGGCTGGTGGTGTTTGTGGTGCTGATGGTGCCGATGGTGGTGGTGCTGCCAGCGGTGCCCGTGCGCAAGTGTCGCTGGTGATGCTGGTGATGCTGCCGTTGCTGGTGCTCATGCGATCGATGCAGTTGGTGTTGCTGCCACCACCACCACCGCCGCTGTTGCTGTTCGTTGGGGCTGCTCCTTCTGATTGCCGATTGGCTTCGATGCAAGGATGACCTAGCTGTTTTTTGTCTCTCGGTTCGAGGCGTCCTGGGCAGCACAATCAATATATCAAAGCTACAAGCCCTCAGTCCTCCTCGTAGAGTTCGGGACTTGGGCCGCTGGAGAAGACAACATGAACTGCAAGACCGTTTCTGGCAAAGAAGAGGTTCGAAGAGCCGCAGCACGGACGGGTGGTCAAGAGCCCGGAGCTTGTCGATCTCCTGCACTACTGAGAACAAGTGAAGTCCAGGCAGCGGAGCTTTCATTTGGCCTAGTTTTCCTCGCGGGCTGCCCTCATCAGTTGGCTCTCTGTCCTCCATGATGAGCTTCAGAGGATAGCCTTGGCGTCTCGACTGATAATGCAAGAGACGTCCTTTCCCCTCCATGCATCTTTAAACATAGGCAAGGGATCTCGCTGGTCCCTGAGACTTGGGGACGGGGGTTCGCCCTCCAGCACGTTGCACAAAGCTTGAAAAAACGACAGCCAGCAGCTCACAACCCCCCCTGCAACTCAAGGCACTTCACGAAATCCTTCCAGGTGCGATGCCTCCGGGGAGCCTCCATTGAGTGCCTTCTGCTTGTCGACCACCTTCATCACACGTGTGGTGCCGGTAAGCTTGCACCTGAGGCCAGCAGATGTCAATTAACTTCCCCTCTACGTCGGTGCACACACCCTGTCGAGGATTGCCCACCGTTTTCAAAGCCTTTGCAAACTCCTGCAAGCAGTCTTGTGGGCAGCGGCCTTGAAACCCTGATCATGCTGTGGGAAAGCTGGGAGCGAAGCCCTGCAAACTCAGAACCCTACATCCAACTGGGCAGGCAAATTCGTGCGTCAAAGCCATCCGAGTCCCCGACTTGACTTTCCGGACCACTCCGAAAGAGCCGACCCCCACGATACCTCGGTGGCTTGTCCCTTCGCATCGAGAGTGGGGTCGAGTTCAAACATGACCTGGAAATTCTGAAGGCCCCTTAAGTGTCATGTCAGGGCGGGAAGCCGAAGACCTCGTAGTTGTCCTCCGGTTTGCCCTGGCGTGAGCATTCGGCGAAAGATTAGCCACCTACATTAGGCGTGAAGAGATCGGGATTGAGCATCACCGAAATGAGGCACACCCGCATTTTGGGCAACTAGTGCCTCCTGACACCAGCAGCAGCCATCGAGTGTTCCAAACGCTCTACTTGGAAAGGCCATCATTGCTACAATCATACATACACATGGTTGTGCTCTCGTCGTTCTTCCACCCAGTGGTCTGAGGGGCCTGTGCGACGGGCTCCTGTTCAACAGAGAGACGGGGGGCGAAGGGGCGGGGCAAAGCTCAAGACCCTGGCCGTTCCACAAGGGGGAAGGGGGGATGATCACACAGGGGGGAGGACCAAATGGGGGCATACAATTGGGGGGGCCGGGGAGTCTGGTTCAATAGCCGGGGACCCCCCTCTGTAATCCTGCAAATCTGAAGAGCATGAGGGGGCGGATTTGGACAGACCACAAGCGGGGCCGGGGCTTGTAGTCCTGGTATGGACAGACTACAAGCGGGCTCATAGTTCTTGAAGGCGAGGCTGGTGCGTAACAACAGTACATTGGCGCAGCTTCTCCTTCTTCTCTGAGTCTCGGCAAAGAAAGAGGACATTTCAATAGTTCGAGACCGAGCCCCGCCTTCCGTCGGCCAATAAACATATCCCGCGAGAAGTCCGCAGGCTCCACTTCCTCCGAATGCTATCCGAGATTGAAAGGTGGACACATTTCTCGCTGTTGCGATACTCTTGGTTTTATGATTGTTGCCATCCTACCAGCTGAAGTTTCAACCTTATACTCCCGCTGAACGCCATAACTTACCTTCGGTGTGGCGTGGCTTGGCGAGATGTATGCTCAACGATCAGCGGTATAGGACCCAGGTTTCGGCTGTGGGGCGTTTATGAACGCAAGGATTTCGAATCATGTTGGTAGCCTGGTCAACCGTGAAGGAAAATTCTGCACAGTTCGGAGTAAATCAAACACTATGGCCCTGATAGCAGGCAACTGCAAACTTTACGCATAGCTCCCGTCATCACGCAAGCGGCGCATGCGGATTCTTAGGATACACGACGATACGAACACATATGATCTCTGCTTACCGTTTTGTATGGCTGTACGACTGTACGATGGATGGACGCTTCCCGGCTGCAAAACTCCGGCAAGATCCTCCAGCTTCACCAAGAGCAGGGCCCTGTAGAGCTCTTGGAACCTAAGGCAAAAGCTTCTCGGATTTGGCTCAGCTCAACCCAGCACATCGCCTTCGGATTCGGCCGAGGAGCTCTTTCTCATTTAGCAGCTCGTCCCCGTCGGTGTCGAATCTCTGGAGGTAGTGCCTTAAGGTTGCATGTCGGTCGTCTGGTAAGATCAAGGTTCCAGCGCCATTGCCCCTAGCGCACTCTTGCCGGCAAGAAGAGATTCGTCCCGATCGAGTCTGTTACCAGCAAACCGGTTCGACCATTGGCCTTCGATTAGTTGGCCCTGGATTGTTGGCTGCACAATGCACAAACTGAATCTTATGCACATGTGGCAGGTTGATTTTGTTGGGTCTGAGGTGTGCCTGTGACATACAAGACAGAACGGCAACCACATCAGGTGTAGCTGCTAGCAAAGGGGCAGTGTTGGGGATCTGCACATTGGATGCTCATATTTGGAGGGTTCGAGGGGTCAAGGATGCTTAAAACATGCCGGTGTCACGGAATGCAAGCACTGCAACGGTTGTGAGACTGCCCTCTGGCTTGTTGTTGCAACTACATTTGATGACTGTAAGTGAGGCTAAGCCGGTGGAAGCACTTTATTCAGCCCGGAGCACATCACATGCCGCTCCGTGAAATCTCCAATGCCGAGATCTGCATTCATCTTCTGCATGCCTGCGGAATCCAGCAGGTTTCAGGCCTACGCTGAAGATTTCGGGTATCAGTCTAGCCTGAACCTTCTCCACGACCCACAAAACTTTCCGAGCCCTTCAAACCTGGCATGTGACTACTCAGATGTGTCGATTTCAATACCAGCTCTGAGTTTGACTCATCTAGATCATCAACGCTCTGTCTGATCCGCAGTGAAGCCAAAAGAAGGCCAGCTTCGAAACAAGCCGAACCGGCAAGAAGGTGGTCCGGGAAGCCCGAACCCAAATCACGCTGCAACAGCAGACATGTCGGACGAATCCCCTCAAACACACACACACACACACACACCAAGGACTCAACAGAAAGCAAAGCAGACCGTCACATGAACACCCCGAGCCCCCTCGCCATCCCGTGCAGCCAAGGAGCATTTGCAAAGCTCCTCGAAACCTCATGCAAGTCTCACATCCCCGATTCACTCAACATCACGAGCAACTGTTGTGCCAGATGTCAGATGCTGCAGCCACGACAACCTGGCTGCAAAAAGCTAGCAACCCCACACCGAAAACACCCAGCTCCCAGCTGCAGACAGCGGCACTCACTTGGCCGTCGCCATTGGCGTCTGACGCTTGGAAGCAGGACCTGGAGGCGAGGAGCTCCCTTAAGAGATGCACAACACCACACCACGTTTTCGAAACATTTCCGCTCAGCCGGTGGCTTTGCATACTTCTGCAGCTTCTGCTTGCTCTCCAGGGCATCTTTGATCAAGCTGGCACTACCTCCAGGGGCTGAGAAACGGGCCTGCGTCTGCGCAGCGATGCAGCATGTCAAAACCCGGAGACCCGCAGTGAGGCACATGAAGCTTCGAGTGTACTCTCCTGGCCCGCAGTGAGCGCCAAGGCACCATGCAGTTTGTGGAGGGCGTCCTCGCCCTCACTGCACGTCCTTGTAACTTGCTGCGCAGCCTTCTCCTGCAATGAAGACCCACATGCTTGATGCATCCTCTGGTCGCGGACCCAGTCTACCAGAGAAACCAAAAACAACATCATCGACAGGGACACCACCGACTCTCTGTGCCTGTGCCTGGTGCAGGCAGCAAGTCGTCTGAACAAGAATCTACATGCTTTCCAGTAGATGCTGTTCAAGCATTTGGCAGATCAAGCGAGTGATGTGGATGGCAACATGCCCATCCACCCAGGCCAGTCCTTCTGACCCCGCGGGCTGTGAACTCGGAGTCGGCAAGCCGCCTGGCGAAAACGCTGCCGGTCTTATTAACACATGGCATCCCAGAGCTTTCAACGCATCCCAGAGCTTTTCAACGAACCATACGTTGTCGCATGAGGTCGTGCAAGCAAGATAAGCGTCGAGACTTTGCATTGGGATATGCTTGGCTTGCACAGGGCGAATCCTTTTTCAAGCGTACTGCAAGTACTGTCAAGCAGCAGCTTGTGTCGCCAGGCCACCCCCACTGTGCGGCTCGGAAGCTGTGGCGAGGGTGGAGCACTGGTCCTGGGTGGGACTGCCACAGGGCCAGATGCTGCCGGCATCAGCTGTCACTTCAGCGTTGGCAGGAAGCTGTCCCAAAGCCGCTGCAAGCCTTAAGTTTCTCCTGTCAGGGGGCTGCCCAGGCAGATGGCCGCCTTCTGGAGAGCAGCTCCGGTTTCCTGAAATCGCGAGTCGCGCTGAGGCCGCATCCAAATGAGAATGTCATCGGGACCCAACACACGTACCCTCCCAGGCAGCTCTGGAATGCACCCTCCCGCTCCTCCTCTTTCGGATCCCGGCGCCACCAAGCGGTGTCCCAGCACCGGGCTCGGCACGCGCCTGCCCGTAAAGGGTTTTGTCGCAACTTTCGGAATTCCAGTCTACGTAGCGGACACAATGCACTTCACTGCACAGGGCGAGGTGGCAGGTAGCAACCTGCGCATGGCATTCAGAAACTTCTGGAGCCCGTACTCACAATGAGGCACTTGCACCAAAAAAACCGCCCAAAAACAAACACAACAGTGTTAAGCAGGTCGAGGCAGCGCAGCCTTGCATTCAGGCCGGTCTTGCTCTTCACTAGTGCCGGGCTCCCCGTCGCTGGTGTTGGGGATGGCGGAGTAAGGTCCGCACCTAAGACCGCCAGAATCCAACAGTGAGAAGACCAGGCAAAAGCATGCGTATCATTGTGCGCAGGTGCAGGTGCAGGTGCATGTGTCTGCGTGTGCGTCTGCATCTGTGTCTGCGTGTTTTGTGTGTATGTGTGACGGCATGCGCGTGCGTGTGTCTGTGCTTGTCGATCTGCCTGCCTGCAGGCGTTACGATGTACGCACGCACAGACATACATTCCTACCTACCTGCATCCCTCCTGCCCTGCCTACTATCCCCAGCTACCTGCAGTACCCACCTACATCTACCTGCCCACCTACCGACCTACCGTCCCACCATCCTGCCCTCCTAGGTACTTGTCTATACGGCCTACCTACCTACATGCATGCATGCACAATGTCCACTGGGTACGGTGAATCTGTTCATTTACTTGATGTTGATCATGCACCACTAGGATCACCAGGTGTCACCAGCTCGATTCCCGGGATTGTTCTGTCGTTCTGACTTATTCTCGCAGGTGAAGGCATGAGAGACCGACTCCCTCAAACCCAAAAGCGCTCCATGCAAAAGCAGATTTGCCGCCCAGGGCGCCGCCGGTCTTAGCTCTGAGCAGCACCTTGTGCGGCTGGAGCGGGCTCCGGGCGCCTACGCAGGCGATCCAAGCACTTGGTGGGCTCTGGGTCTTAGGGAGGTTTAACTTCCAGCACCCAACACCTGTACGTTGAGATTTGTTCCAGAGCATAATACCCTTATAGATTGGTCTCTGCTCTTGGCCACAAACACCACAGTATGCAAAGCAAGGAGCCCCAAGTGTCCAAGGCGAAAAAAGCTATGAGGCGAAAAAAGCTATGAATGTGCATTGGTGCCACGTTCAGTACTCACAGACCGCTCTGTGCCTGGCAGCGGGGAGACAGGGGTCCTCGCCCCACCCTGTCCTGGAGGCCCGGGAGTGAGCACGCCGCCTGGCGGTGGCTTGCTGACTCCAGCACCACACTCGTGTGAATACTCGGTCTTGCCATCGCCTCCCCCCACATTCGACCAGAACAAAAGACAGCGCCTGACACCGGAGTGCGCACACCGCCCGGGACCGGCGTCCTGCAATGCTACAGAGCAGGGAACACCGTTGACTTCAGTGTGTCGCATCTGCCAAGTTGATTTAGCAATGGCTGCTGTGGATACTAAAGCATCCCCCACTCGGTCGCTGACGGGTAAGGAAACTTGAAAATTGTTTACCGCATTCAAGCATAGCCCAAACAATAATCATACTCTGAAGGGACAACAAGAAGAGTTGAGATCAACGTAAAGTTTTTGTTTATCATATGAGTCATATGAAGACCAGCATAGCTGTCATGTTCGCGATCGCTACTACCGAAGCATCACTACCCAGCATCTGCAGAATCTTCATGATCACAACTGATGTTCGCGGCTTCGCCAGAAGCCGATCCCAGCAATGACAACGAAGTTTCATGTCCTTACGCCCTGCAGTGGCGCTTTTGCAGCGTTGGGCATCGGCGTCTTGACAGCACCCTGCGCGCACTCTCCAACTGAGAAAGTCTAGCAACTGCTTCTAGACATTCACACATAGTAGACGGAACAGACGGATCCTGGTTCGGCCAGGACGTGTTGCAGTCGAAACCAGCTCCAACAACCACACTCAAACCCGCCTGACTTCCCGATGGATGCAAACAAAAAAGGATGCCGTGGCCTGTACTGGGATTCTGGTGCCGGCCTTGCCAAGATCACACTTGAAGGCTTGTGGCACAAGGGAGTCCAGATCTGCTGAAGTCTCCTCTTGAGCTGTTTGCAACGAGACTGATAGCATCGTCTGCATCGTGTATTGCAGCACCGGTGCTCCACTATGTCGCCATCATGAGCTGGAATCTCCGTCTTCAAAAATCATCAACCAAGAAAGCGGTGCTGTTGCCAAGTGGCACTTGAGGGCTATGCCTCAAGACCAAGGGTTACAAGTACTACTCTTACCTGGTGCATCTGTCTGTTAAGTCACCCGAACCACAATCACTTCCTCGCCGTCGAGTGACCTACCGGACCTACTGGGTTTGCACAACAACTATATAGGTTGTCTGAGTAGACTTCCACTTCCATCACTTCAGCAAGCGCCCAGGTGCCTGCGGGGCCATCTTCGTTCCGCCTGGCACCGGCGTTCGCGCACCACCTGCCCACACGAAAATCACAAAAACATAATTCGTTTCGAAAGGTTGCTAGGATCCAATAAGGTTGCAACTTGCCTCCCCCAAACACGCCATTGTTCAAAGCGTGCGCGAAGTGGATAATCATCAATAGTGTAACACAGTAAATCCGACAACCCCCTGGAAAGTCCCAACGAGAAAAACTGCGAGCTTGTGCGGAAAGCGTAGTGTAGTCGAGGCCTCCTACACATAGTATCTGAACATCCAGTGGGCCGGGCTGTTGGCCAGGGATCTTCTTGCTTTCGCTCTCTGCAGACGAGGTGCCGGTACTGGGCACAGGGCGACCCAACAGCACGGCATCAGGGGACCGGGCGCGGCCTGGCAGCTTGAACTTCCTCGCTCCTCGGCCTCCGAAACGCCTGGCCCTTCAACAGCTTCTAGGGCATGCTCGGACAGGCTGATGTGCCCAAGTTGTGCACTTCGACCGCACTGAGGCCGTTCTGTCCTCGTATTGAGGAAGCTCGAAGAGTTTGAGCTACCGAGCACCCAGTGAGTTCACCTAGAAGCGCGGGCCAGCGAGCCGGCGACCTATTTGCTCCCAAATTGCTGCCAAACACCCTTGCCAAGCCGTCGAATCAACAGAGAAACACAAGCACACCCGACCAAGCCTCTGAACACAGTTACTCGTAGAAAAGTTGAGGACTGGAAAACTGCATGTTTTCGTGGCCTGCAGGCTTGGGGCAAGCGATGAAGACTTTGCCCTGAGCCGAGCTCGAGCTTGACATGGCCAAGGGTTCTTTTTCTGGGTCTGGCTTCTGTCAGAAGCTATGCTGCTGCACTGCTGCCTTCGGACTGCATACCACAATTACCACGAGCAGGGCATGGGACTCGCGCGACGGGAAGGGGTGAACATCTTGTCTTGCAGAGCCCGCCTCGCCCTTCGTCGGCTTCCTGCCTGTGTCGCCAGGCGGTGCACCTCAAAGCATCGGCTTAAGCTCTCAGCCCTTCGATGCCATGGGTCCTGGGACGTACCTCAACTCCGGGGCCGGTGGGTTGCCGTTAGGTTCACGTCCATGTCAGCTCAAGACACACACACACACACATGGCCCTCACGAAATTGCGGGGCAACCCCGGGCTCAGAAGAATGAACTTTCAAGGCGGGATTGGCCGGCCTAGTCGAGGGTCTGCCTCGCAAGTTGCCTCACAGAGCAGGGACTTCGGGCGTGGGATGTGCGGTTCACCTCCCCTTTGTCGCACAAATGACATCTGCGATTCACACAGCCGGCCTGGGGAGCTTCAAACCTGAGCCGTATCGCAGCCGCCTCCTTGCACGTACTTCGACGTCTTCCGTCAACATGAGTCTTTAAAGAGGCGATGGACGATGAGAGCATCCTAAGGTACCCCCAAGTTCTCTCCAGGTTTCCGCAGACATGCAGCCATGTGTCAGCCCCTGTGTTCAGCTTGATGTCTGTAGGCCTGCCAGCGCACAGATTGGGCAGCCACAGAGAGGTAGTGCATCTAGTGTTGTGCAGACATTGTAATGATGGGACCTTACGCAGTTGATATCGTTTCATGCTTCAACTAGCAGCCATGCCGAGAAACAGCACACAAAGGCATCATGAGTGATTTTGCAAATAATGCCAGCCGTGGTCAGCTGCAGAAAAGTTCCACCCAAACCAGAAAAAGAGGTGTGGCTAAGCTACCGGGTACCGAAAACTCAACCTCCAAAACCCTCATTCTCAGATCCTCAGGCCCGCACGGGGCCGAGAGAGAGCTCGAGGCACTGCCGGGCATCGGTCGGCGCTCCGGACAGAACCTGCAAGAAAGGGCATGCAAAAAATAAAAGTGAGGTGTAGCCCAGAAGATGTAACGTGCTTTTTGGAAGTGTGGGGCCGGGATTGCTGTGAATAGATTGAAGACCAAGGGTCCGGGACAGCTACCTGTTGGTGCAAGTTAGAGACCCAGCGTCTATCCGTGAGATGGGCATGAGATCAACTCCTCTTTGGTGCCCGGCAAGATGGGTGTGGAGTTGGAGTCGTCGGGAGAGGAAGGAGCGGCTGTGGTCGTAGAGCCTGGGCCAGGGGCTCCCGCTGCAACGGCCAGAGAAGAGAAAGGGAAGCGAAGACAAAAGGTCAAAAGGAAGAGCTGGAACTCGGGGGTTTTTCAAACCGTCGAGCTCCCAAGCTCTCAGGAGGATTTTCCGCCTTTCGCGCCCCTCCAATCTCGACTGGCTCCCGGAGCTTCCAGGATTACTCTGATAGTTTGCGGATTTTGCGGGCTTGAGGCTTCGCCTTCGCAAGCTTGCACTTCGAGGATCTGCCCTGCACTTGTGCCCTGGCGGCCAGTCTGCAGCTGAGGAGCTCATGAGCCCCAGGTTCAGCTCAGCGACCTCAGACTTGTGGGGAGCTGTTGCTCGTTTGGGCATCGGCTCGAGTTTATGCAAATGCCGCGCGCAGCACCCATCAGCAGCCCTGAGGCTGCCACTGGCTTGCCACAGACCGGCTGTGCAGCGTAGGGTGCATGGACCGCCTGCTTCGGACTTCGGTGCACATTCCACAAGTTGTAGTAATTGCAGTGTCTTGGGACTTTGCTACCTTGCGGCTTCTGCTGTTCCCATTGGCCAGACTTGATGTCTTGAGACGTACACGCATGCATTTTGCACAGGGTCACATAAAGGCCTGCCAGCACATCCCAGAAATGTTCTGGCCTGTACCATTGCGTAGGGTGCTGGCTGCGGAGGCCACACCTGGTGCTAAGCCAAGCCACGCTTCATTGCCACCAGTTCAGGAATCCACCCGAATGAAAGCCCAGCTTGCTTTTGTCTTCTTGCTTGCACTCAGCCAGAGAGGGCACAGCTTCTGTTCTCTCTCTCTCTCTCTCTCTCTCTCTCTCTCTCTCTGCCGCATCTTCACGGAACAGGACATAACAATGAGTGGATTGTCTTTCTTGTCTTATGTTTCGACTCTGCGGATCTACGACAGCGTGGTAGTACTGGCCACGATAATCCTGAAAGGAAGAGCACCCTTGTCGTGGCCTATAACGATGGCTTGATTCTAGATCATTGCCCTGAGAACCATGAGAAACTCTCCGCAGCTGGCCCGTTCTGTGGGATCCGGGCCGCGGCCGGTGCAATTGACCGGGGATACGAGGCCATCTCGCCTGGGATTGTTCCAGGGAATGCCTGGCAGTTGTCATCGGCAGAGTTCGGGGCTTGCCATGGGCAGGATTGCTTCTTGTAGCGTGCAGCGCTCTCCAGCGACGTAGAATGACTTTGCAGAATGCTGTTCACATATCTGCTGGGATTGCAAGTATCGGCAGGAGCGTTCAAGGCAAAACGAAGTTTGAGGGCCTCATACGAGAAAACGTTGACTGCAGCAAGTGCAGCAAAGGCTGGCCTCTTTGTATCTCAAGCCTATCTATCTATCTAGCTACATGTCCAGCTCAATGCAAGCATCCATCCATCCATCCATCCATCCATCCATCATCATCCATCCATCCATCCATGCATTTATTATCCATTCATGTCCATATCCATATCCATATGCAACAGCACATGCATATCCACATCCACATCCGCATCCATATCCACATCCATCCGTGCAGTCAGCCAGCCAGCCAGCCAGCCAGCCATCCATCCATGCATGCGTTCATGACATGCATGCATACATGCATACAAAGCTCTTCGCTTCGCTTCGCAAGGGGGTAGCTCCGACGGAGCCCGCGCCAAGGCGTCCCCTTCCCCCGTTTCGGTGGAAGAGGCATTGGGGCCTCAAAACAAGGGGCTGTGTTGCCCCATTCGTTGATGAAGACTTCTGCGCCTTGGGCGTGAATCCATGCCGACCTCTTTCCCCACTGACTCGCATAACCAAGATGGAGACACTAAGCACGTGCGAAGCAAGCACATGCATGTAGTATGTGCGTGTATCTATGTGTATATAAAATTATGTGTATACATATTTTTCACATGTACACATCTTTCTTTCTGTTGGGCTGACAGGTCACGCTGTGACCCTGAATGCACTGGCCCGCCCAACCACACAATGTTGTTATTGAGTGGTTGGCATTGGGGTCTCACTGACTGTTGAACAGTATGGTACGGCAAGGCATGCTGTAGTGTGGCACAAGACGGCATGGGATGCCATAGGACGGCCTGGACAGACATCTGGGGCCAATGTCGGAGTCGCAGAAGTATTGAGGCCAAATGTTTGTCTGTTTGTCTGCCTGCCTGCGTGTCCGCCTACATGTCTGCGTGCTTGTGTGTTTGTTTGTTTGTTTCTTTCTTTCTTTCTTTGTTTGTTTGTTTGTTTGTTTGTGTGCCTGCCTGCCTGCCTTGATCCTTTATTCTTCCATGCTAGCTTGCTATGCAAATCACATGGGATGGCACGACACCATTTCGCACTACGTAACATTATGTATGTGCATTTTTCAATCGTGTGCTGTAGGTTTGCCCATTCGGGCCATCCGTACATTAATTGTTTCAGTAGCAAAAACCTGTCTCATGCACCGTACACCTGTCCACTAGTTGCTACACCGCGTCGACACAGCAAGCCAAGACTCCCTCTCCAGCCTTCGGAATCCCCCAAGTCCGCCAACCGTCAGCCAAGCTTTGGCCAGTTTGAGCCATATCTCACAAGGAGGGGTACACCACATGCTATCGGCGACCTGCAACTGGAGCCAAACTGCCTGTGCACCGCCCTGTCAACAAGATTCAAGCAACCCAAACCCCAGGTAGTCCACAGCTTTTGCGGCGAGAGGAGCATTGTTTAGCGAGGCACTGAGCAGTGGCGCGTGGCTGGAATAGAGATGCTGTGAGCTTGTCAGGTTGCCTGATGATTTCATAGGCATGTTGCAATCCAGCCTGGGCACTTCGAGACTTGCTCGTAGCAGCCGTCCGCAGATGGCTACTGCATCGACCACTGTCTGGGCTTAGCCCCGGCTCAGTGCCTCATTTATGAGTCTTGAAGTTTGCACAAAGCTTTTGCGTGCCGGCCAATCGTCCTGCATCGCATACCCAAGCTGACACTTGCAGGGCAATGCCGTCGGAACAGTTGCAATCCATTGGATGCACATACTGCAGATCTAGATAGGTGCCAAGAAGCTGCATGGTGCTCCAATCTTCTTGGTTCGCACTCCTAAATTGCAATTATTGCAGAAACCTTGCTGCGGCCTATGCAACTTCACTACAAATAACAAGGCGGGACTGGAGAGGCCAGACTGAGCGGCAAAAGCATGAATTGCAAATATACATGGCCGTCCCCCCTTTCCCTTGGTCAACTTTCCCTGCCGGAGGCAGTAAAGGCTTTTCGATTCCGTTCCGAGTCGACCAGGGGGAAAGGGGCAACGCCTTTTCGCAGAGTCAGTGCCTGTCAGCTGCACCCTCCACCGAAGGCACTCCAAGGCCAGGGCTAAAGACCCTGTGAGAAGGAGCAGTTCAAGGAGGGGCTCAGCCTGAATATGTTATGAGATGCGTCATGAAATTTGTCTTTAATTCGAGCCTTATGACTGGGGACTGAAGCGAGGTCGAGGCCCCCTCGATTTGCCAGTCTCAGGAGCGCTTCGTTTCGAATGCACTGCCAGTGCTGTGATCTACAAGCCTTCCCTTCCAAGGATGGCGCTCGCCTTTGCATGAGTTACCTAGGAAATGCATCCAGCGAGGCGTCCTTTATTGGTCCTCACAGTTTGGTAAACACGTGGTTCCAGGGAAGACTGCAAGCGCTGTGGGAGGCTGCATTTGTGCCAGGCCTTTCCAACCCACAAGCAGCATCAAACATCATCCAATCCACCATGCGGCATCTGCCCTTTGCCAGTCATGGCGGCGGGTGGAAAGATCTCCCTCGACAACATCGGGGGCTCCGGCTCTACCTCAACCTCTGACTCTAAGGCCCCGAGCATCTTAATCCTGGATGTTCGTTGCAACTCTGGACGCATGGGGATGCCTTTCGCTCGTGCCTGCGACACACCTGCTGTGCAGCAGACTGTGCGATTTGCTGGTGTTGATTTTGTCTAGGGCCTACGGTTGGGAGGGACAAACTTCCACTCTGTGGCAGCAGAGAGCTGCAGCTCAAGCTTGGGGTCACCAGACCCGTCACAAAGCCCTGAAGAAGGCTTCGAAGGACAACCAGATAGTCATATCGTTCAACATCTTTCGCTTCATCTGAGCTGCAACTTCCACGGCTGCACACGCAACACAAGCCGTCCCATCTTTGATGGGCGTAACAGATTGCAGACATAGCAGGGGACGCACCGGAAGCCTCCCAAACACTCTTGGAGGAAGACCAGGCACTTGACCTCCACATCTCAAGGCTCACATATCAGAGGCCCCTGACCAGAACAAGAACCTGGCAACTATGTCCACAAGCCTTCTCAGGCAGATTTAAAGAAATTCAAGGGCACTCGCATGCTCTTAGCTTGCGCACAAACAATGACTGGGTGCATTTGCCCCAGTCTGACACACATGCCCGGTGGCGACAGTACATAGCGAGATAAATCAAATCATGTACATGTAGCAGTTCACCATCCGTGCCGCAGGACACCGCCGTTGGCATCTGAGGCATGGCCACAACAGGTTCAGAGAAACTTGGACATTAAAGCTCGTGAACAACTTCGACATCTGAAAGTCCACATTTGGCAAGGGCAAAGCTGCTCAGCCTTCATGTCAGATGACAGCAGCATTACTTCTCCAGCCAGGTTCTGGCAGCATTTCTCTCCGCCATTCGTCTCAAGAGGCTGGACTGCTTTCGGTTGGAATTATCGAAAACGGACATCTGAATCCGGCCGCTCGTTCACCCCTGTCTCAAAGAAACTGATTCACCCGTGCCTCTCCGTGAAAAGAGAGTTTTGGGCTTTTTTTGCAATGCCAGTCGTTCGCCTCCCTCAGGCAGCGATTCGACCTGTGCACGCACTTCCTTTTTACTTTGCTGCCTCAATAGAGACCTTCCCATGCGAACCTACGGTGCAGTAGGAAGTGTATAGCTGAACTACATGGTGTCACGAGTGTGCTGTACCTGCCAGTGTGACGGCAAGATGGCCGAATGGCAAAGAACTGACAGCTGAAAGGGGTTGTAAACGATATGAACATAACTATCAGGACCTTCCAAAGACGATCATCTCCACGGCGCACACGCTTGTTCAAGGCCTGCGCCCAGGCCAAGGGAAAGCCGCTCCGCAGCTTCCTGGGAAGCATGCCAGCCGGGTGACATATCAGCAACTGGATGTCTTTCCTGGCATGGTTGATATCTGCAACATGTGTGCAAAATGCCCGATGTCACAATGATATGACACTTTAAGTAGGGCATGGTCCAGTACTGCAGAACGGCACTGTAGCACGTTATACTCCGGGAAGGCAGGTTTACTCTCACTAGATCTTCGACTCATTTATCACAGCACAATACTACCCTAAACTATGTTGTTCTGCTTGTTGGCTTGCGTCGGGTCTTAGCCTGGCTAGGCGAGCAACCCTAATGCCAATGCAATGCACGCAGGTACCCACTGTCCATGCCCGGTCTGTGGCGAAACTTGCGTGGTGTCATGTGGACGCTCTTTTGCGCTCGCTCTGCTGAACCTGAAAGGGACGGCAAACAAGGCCCTTTGCTGCAACGTCACAGCACAAGCTGAGTATCTCGACCCATCTGCTCCAGTTGCCTACACCCCAGCCCCGCGGACAAAAGCGTTGCTCGCTCCCACCCGACATTCCTGAACTGACCCCTTCACGGCTTACGGTTCAGGTTTGAGCTTTGCCGACTTTCCACGGGCTGCCTGCTCGATACGCAAACGCACACCGGAGCGGCGCCGCGGAGGGGGAGAGTCTCCCCCAGCCTGTTTGCCGAGTCGTTTGAACTCTCACTCGGACACTCCCGAGGCTGCACGCTTTTACTGACTCAGTTAGACTTCAGCGCCCAGGGTCTTCAGCCAACTATGTATTGACCAAGCAGTAGCGATTCCACCTCCCGCGTGGGTTTCTGTTGGCGTTGAGTTTCCGAAGATTGACTTGGCCTATCCATGAAAAAGGAAAGCGATGCTTTCGAAGGCAGCTGCACCGGTCAATGATTCACTGCTCAGCTTGACTCAACTTGCCTGTGATGCCCACTTGACAATCGACACAAAAGAGTCTCGCATTACTTTCTGGCTACACACCCTACCAGGGGCTGCAGGCACCTATCGCGACGTCTGCAGGGGAAAAGGCTAAACATTCAGTGTGCTACATCACTGCTGGTCACTTGCCTTGGCTGCTAATGCCGTTGCCACCGCGACTGCAAGTTCTCGTCGCAAGCCTCCCGCTTCCTGCGCCGAAGAAGACTGGCTATCCCGTGAGACGGGTGCGCGGCCATCCAGTTAATACATCAGAAAGATTAGACCGGGCTGGCGTCTCAACATCCTTTACAGCCAAGTAATACATCCTTGGCGCTGATGATCACGAATGATGCTGATGTGCGTTACAGAAGGAAGGCGTCCTTCTGCTGCCGCTTCAATTCTCTTCTAGCTTCGTCGAGGGCACCTGGCAGGCGGCTAGGCTATGCAATCAGCTTGAAGCTACGGGCGGTGCTTGCAAGAAGCCTTTCGGGCACAAAGAGCCAATGCTGGCATTGCCAGCGGACGAAAAAACTGGCACATCAGCCACCTGCTGCTCGCTCCGCTTTGGCTTCAGATGCCGAGATGGCACCCATGCTGCCATGCCGCGTGAGCGTGGCCTTGCACCCGTGCTAGCAAATCATGCACATGATCTGACTTGTTTCTGTGATATCTCTGCCGACACGTTGCTGGCTTGCGTGCTGCATACGTGTAGTCATCGACCTGGCAGCTGCAGTCTGTGGCATCCGCCTTACATTGAGGAACCCACTTCAGCCAGCATTCCAAAGTCGCCACCCAAACCCTGCGTCCACACGAGCCTCACCGGTGGAGGTGCTGAGGTCCGTTAGAGACGCAAAGTGCGCTCCTGCCTGCGCAGGTCAGGACGGCTGGCTTGCTGGTTGAAGCCAGGACTCGGCAGTCCGGCAACTCACTGCCACCTCCATCAGCGCATCCGCACGCGCAGTGGCGCAGATGGTGCCTGCCCTCTTGGGACTGTCAATGGCACCTTACTAGGAATTCAGCTTTCTTTTTCGGCCGTTGTCCATCACATCCCTCTGATCCTGGCCAAGCTCTTTGGAAAAGCAGAAAAAAACCCAAGAAGCACGACCTCAATGGCCAAGGTGCGCATGGTGTGCTTGGTGTCATGCAGCTCCTTGGCATGCGTGGGCTGCTATCTCACCCCCAGAGCAAATCATGCTGGGAAGCCCTACATCATGTAAGGAAATTTCCTTCTGTTTCACAGGGGACTCGACTGCTCATCCTTACTTGAGGGTATTGGGCTCCTTCAGTGGGCATGTAGAGGTTGAAATCTTGGTAAAACCACCTTGGGTCCTCCACTATGAGCATTGGCAAGACATTTACAGGGTTGATGACGCACAAAATGCTCGATGTCGGAAAGCATGCTGGACACACGACGGAGGTCTCAGGTGCTTTCGACTATGTCGCCACGCAACGAACCTACAAACCAGTCCAAGCCACTGATGTTTAGAGCCGTGCTTGCCGAGATGACATGTCTTATTCTCATCTTGCATAACCACCCATCTCGGCTGTCCTTCTTCAAGCGCTTGCACTCGTCCCGGAGCCCCAAGGCACGATCTTCAGCCTCTCGGCGCTCGCCTGCACAAGGGGCCGGAAGCACTGAGCCCATGAGACACAAAGGCTAAAGGATCTGAATCTAAAGGCTGCCTTCGGCGCGTGCTTTCTCCCGCTCAGCCTTCTCAAGCCTCCTCCGGGCACCCTCCTGCAAACGCGCATCGAGAGCTGGCAGCCAGGCGCTTTCTTCGCAGTTCTCAGATGGCTGCAGTAGTTGCAGTAGGTCTTGCTGCAGCTACACATCCCAAGACGTGAGCAAACCCTGTCCATCTCGGCGTCGATGTCCTTAAACTGGGACAGCGTCCGAGTTCTAGCAGCTTTCGCATCCTCAGATGCATTGTGGCAGTATGCAACGGAAGAACTCCACCCGAAAATGCAAAATGATCGAAGCAAGCAAAAACTCAATTGATTCCGCGAGGACCAATGCTCAAGGCTCCGAAGCAGAGATCTCGTCAGTCGTAAAAACGGTAAAGTTATCGGCCATGGTTGTGATGAAAACTGTAAGCACAACTTCCAGTGCTCGGTCTACTTTTTCATGACTAGCAATACTGCAACAGGCCGCAACTCTGCGTTCTGTTGTCGTCTTTTGGCTCTGCTTACGACTATGGGGAAATATCGTGAGACAATGAAGACCATGAGCTCCCGATTCCTCTTGTTAATTTCGTAGCCAAGGCTACGCTGAGCTCACCGGCCAGCTCCGACAACTGCGCCTCCGCAGCCGCCGCACGCGCCTTGCGGAGTTCCACCTCCACCTGGCACCAAGCTGCGGCCTGTTCTAACCCGCAACCTCTAATGTAGTGTGTTGCAGTACAATATAGATTCACAGTCTGAGGAGATGTGGCTCAAGTCTGCCACTGCTCATATCACTATAAGCACTACAGGAGCCGACACACACCCACACAGACACCTACTCACACATACCCACACAGGAAACCATCACGCCATCGAAATACAAAGGAACTCTAGGTCCCACCTTTTGACCTGCTGCAGGAGATTGTTGGTGCCAAAAACCGCTCAGAGCACAGCAGGCTAAGTAAACTCTGGAGCCGCAGCCCCAAACCCCAAATCCTACACTCAACACCCCGCAAGCGTGAAAGCCAGAACGGACGAACCGGAGCAAAATTGGAAGTCTCCAGAAATCTGGCCTCGAGCTGCTGCAGCTGTTGTTTCAGCTGCCGGACCTGCATCGAAGCGGAAATCGGTGATCGGGGTAGTGGGCGGCCTCTGTGTGAACTCCTCCAGAACCTCACACACATATGCACACGTAGGACAATGTTGTAACGCTTATGACATGAGTTCATGCGTGGTTGTAGCCTGCCGAACACTCCACAGAAGTGCTTGAAGCGGCCTCCGTCTCAGAGCCCAGCGCAAGGTGTGCCTCGCTTTAGAGCTTCTTGCTGCAGACCACTTTCTGTGCAGGAAGGGTGCGGACATCTTTCACGTTTGAGTTTGACACTTGCGTCTTTACTTTTGCATTTCGACTCTCATCGCGTGAAGCTTGTGGCAGGCTTGGTCCGCAGTTTATCGCGTTTCTCACAAAATTTCGGATGGCCTTAAACTTTGCCGAGGTTCGGCATTGGCCTCACGCACACCGGCCAGTTCTGCACTCAGCTGCTTCACCTTGGGAAGATCAAAAAGCTCTCTGTCGACGGAGCTGCACTGTGAACATGGTGAATAACAACGAGGAGTCGCCAAGCCTCTACAAGCCACAGCCCTACGGTCTGCAACAGGAACCGTAACGGAGTGCGAGAAAACAAGCAGGCCTTGTTCTCCGCATCGCGAAGCTGCTGCCGGGTCTCCTTGCAGGCGGAATCTCGAAGTCACGAACTTGTTGGTGTTGCAGTCCTGCCTGCAGGTCCTGCGAAGCCGAGGTTTCGCCTCAATGTCTGCTTTCTAAGAAAATCTTGGTCGTCCCTGAATCTGGAACTCTTCCCGCGACATGGCGACCTTCTTTGCACACGCACAGCTCAAGAAACTTCAGCACGATCCTTATCTGCCTTAACTGGCTTGGGCAAATCAATTCACCAACCAATCGCTACTGCGCAACAGCGTCACACATACCCTCGTAGCAACAAGTAGTGTGCGTCGACCGCGCACTACCGACAAAATCTGCGACCGTGAAAAATGGTACGGACCTCAACTTGTCCAAGATCGTTGCAGTCTACGGATGGTGTGAAGTCTCGCTGCTGATATAGTGGTATTGCCGGGTGGCGATCTGCCAGCGACTGCCGCAACATCTCGCATCGGTCCTGTCGACAAGCCCTTTTTAGGTAGCCTGGGCCTCGAAGTCCTAAACCCAAACCCGCTGGGTCAGCCTGCCACTCACTGGCGCGCCGGCGTTCTGCCTGAAGGTCCTGTGCCGAATCTTCGAAACTTTAGCCGGTCCCTCGGTCGTAGCAAATGTACGGCTGAGTTCCAGCGGTTCGACACGGTGTGAACCTGTTGGTAGAATTTGCAACAGTGCAACATGAACAGTGCGCACTAAAGCCCCGAATGATGCTGGAGAAGCGCAAGAGCATTGAATTCGACTCCAACACCCGATGAGACATTGCAAGTCGTGTCGCCAACCGCCGGCTCGGAATTGGTACCTCAAAGAGTTCACAAGAACCACGCGATGCACCTCACTGATGTCGGAGCGGATGCTGGTTTCAAGCGACTCCTGCGACGGCACTCATAAGTGTGATGTTGCTGGTGCCACCTGCGCCTTCCCGCACTCCCGAGCTTCCAAAACCTAACTGCCACTCTCCGACAAAGCCGGTCCTGAAGTTGTCGGTTGGAGTTTTCGAGCTGCTTCGTGAGGTGGTTGACCTGGCAAACAGTTGCTTTCAGGCTCCTCGCGCGTCTTGCAGCTGGCCAGTTTCAGGTTCTCAAAGTTTTGGGCAATAGGACTCTAAGTCCCTAAGTGTTCAAACAAATCAGGCTGACTGCGAGCTCTGCTTTCGCAGAACTTGGACTGGGAATGCTTTGCTGCTCGGAATCGGGGCGAACGGTCTCTCGAAACTTGAGCTGTAAGTGGGCTCTCGTGTCCAATTAATACCTGCAGAAACGACGAAACGATTCGCAGACGAATGCGCCCATAAACCACATGAACTGCACCGTTTCGGCAGCCTTGCCCTCAAGCTCGGCGAGCTTGCCTTAGTGGCTCTAATCTCTGACACTCTGGGCTCTGGCACCCTGGGACAGCCAGGGCTTCGAATGCAAGGGCAAGCATCAAGTGACACCCACATTTGCGGCCCTCAATCAGCTGTTCCAGAGAAGCAGGCTTGGAATCTTGAAATAGTTTTGATAGCCTGGCCAGGCGAAAGAAAGACGGCTTTAGTCGGAGTAGACATGCCGTGCGCGAGTTGCACGTAGCTGTCCATGCTATGACCCCTGCTAACTCCTGAGGATGTTCCCTTTCATGCACGATATTTACCCTAGGAGAATTTCAAGTTTTGAAACATTAGCGGCGGCCCAGCAGCTGGAGCGGACACTGACCTCCGAGCTGTCGTTCTTCGACTGCGAGGCAGGCAGCTGCGCTAACCGACGGCCGTTCCGGAATCCAGGCACGAATGACGGGCATCAGAGATATTGTCACTGTGGCCGTGGACTAAATGTTGACCAAAAGCCGTGAGTCAAAAGAAGCCGAGACAAGGACTTAAACTTCAGCCCTGCACCGGTCCGAAGCCTTCCGCGATTCGGACACCTTGTTCTCGAGTGCCATGAGTTTGCTCTCAAGCTGCTTCACCCGGGTGCTCTTGGACAGAACTTCCTGACAACATCGGCAGGACAATGCCAAAAGATGCCCATCACCTCCCGTTATTGTCATATAGGCAGCAGAGCCGAAAGGAGGCAGCCAGCATGTGGGGGTTCCCCTCCCCGTTTTGGCCCCACGACTCAAGCCGCCAAGTGGCCGCTCGCGATGCCTTCAGCTGCGCAAGCGTCAGTTCGACCTCTTTCTGGGCGGCCGCTCCTGCAGTGGAAGCTCGAGGCTGTGGACTACGAAAGCTTCGTGAACCCTACACCTTCCAAGTATGCTTCTACACATGTCTTCGAGCTAGCATCTACAACCTTCTAAGGCCTGGTCAAGCACGCCACATGCATGAGGACCATCACAGCAACTATGCGAAGACATCGTCGATCGCGGCGATTGCGGGAAACGTTCAGGATCCAAACGTATGTACTCTCAACGCCCGCGAATACGACTACGAATAAACATGTGCGCGGTGGTTGTTATGTAAAAATCTGAATGTATACATACATATATATATATATATATACGTACGTATATCTGTGTGTATGTATGTATGTATGGATGGATGGATGGATGGATGTATGCGTGGATGTATGCACACATACACACACGAATGGGGTCAGGAAGATAGAACGATTCCCCAGAGCAGTGTGACAACAGTACGGGGTTTTTATGTCAAGAGCAAAGGGACAAGATCGCTGTCCGGCGACATGAGGTGCTCATTGCGGTCCAGCTTTTACCGCTGTGTCGCGATACGCATTATCGAATGAAATCGCGCGCAACCATCACATACGAGCCAATGGTTGGGTGCTCGTGTGTGCATGGTGTGTCTGGCAAGGTGCGACTCGTGTTTCCTCCTCCGAAAATCGTGCGGTGCAGATTTGGAAATGCATGGCAATGTGATCATGTTCCTGCAAAGGCCGATGCATGTGCCGGCATGTCCATCGTGCTCCCGAAGCACACCGTGGTGCCGGTTTTGGACTCATGGGTGCGTGAGTCGTGCATCTGTGTGTGCATGTATGCATGCATGCATGCATGTGTCTAGGTATGCATTTGTGTGTGTGCGCATGCAAGTATGTACCTATGCGCGTGCGTATGTCTATGTGTGTGTAAGTGTATGGTGTATGTGAGTGTGTACGTATGTCCGTCTGCCTGCCTGCCTGCCTGCCTGCCTACCTGCCTGCTTTGACGGCTGTCCGCCTGCTCCCTAAAGATAGGTGCACATGTATGTGTACATTTCTATCTGTTTATCTAGAAAAAATATAGATACAAATACCCTTCCTGGTTGGTTCGGGCCCTGCACCCCCTCCTGTCCTACCCCTAATTGGCCCTCCTCCGCTACCGCTTCCCCTAACCGCCCCCCACACCACCCCCATTCCGCCCCCTACACGCCACCCCTCCCACCTGGTCTTGAAATTAAACTGTACAGCTTTTATAGGAGAGCAGGGCACTTGGTTCAAGCTACCGCGAGAGTTATAGCTTTAATTAGACATTGATTACCTGAGGCTACCATAGCCGACTCTTTCGGTTCTTAGAGACCCGAATCTGGAGTGTCTTCTATAGGGGCCCCACAAAACAAGTAGGTTTTAGTAGGCTACGGTAAGCCTTGGATTGATAAACCTCATCTTCGTTCCATCTCCAAACGGCGCGTGCTGCTCTGGCTTTCCGGCACCCCTCCTTCCACCCCCCGTCCCCTCACCCTCCAGTGTTTTGAAGCGGGTGGTCTCTCATGGGGGGGGTGACCATATACATATTATATATATATATATATATGTATATGTGTGTGGTAATATGTGTATATACGTACCCAACATGTATAGTATAGACAGAGACATAGACATAAACATAGATAAACAAATCCAAAGGTAGATAGGTAGCAAGAAATGTGATGACATGATCTTATACACCTAGTGACACTCGCGCACATACATCTACCTATGCATCTATCCATCTAGCTCTCTACCTGTCTGCCTGTCTGTCTACCTATCTATCCATCTGTCTGAATGTGTCTAGCTGCTAGCTAGCAACCGGCCCACCTATGTATTATATATGTGCATCTTCATCAATGAAAAAGCACTGCCCAAATCTCTGGCCTGAAGCTTGCAGTCGCGAAGCCCGGCTCTCAGCAGTCTTCAGTTCGCCCTCAGGGCCACTGAAATGGGGCGTCCCCTTCTTCGGAGGGTTTTGTAAGGTGCCAAAACGAATGTCCTTCCAATGACGACCGTGATCTGCACAAGGATTTCGGGGGCCGTCTAAGCTAGTTTTAGCTGGCGACTGCTCCTGACTGCTCCTGAAATGGATTGTTTTCCGTGAATGCTTGTTCTTCAGAATCTGCGAATTCAAACTTCAGGGTTTCAGGAGCGGGTTTAAGGCCAAAGTCCGGGGTCGAAGGCGCTGGTGTTCTTGACAGGTTTTCTTGCCGCCTACTTCGCAAGCATGGCAAGGTTGACAGGTTTGAAGGCCGGTGCAATGCTTGAGCTTTTGAAAAGGCGGCTGGAATTGCGGCTTCCGGCTCCAGGTATGACAATCCATGGGTTTGACTTGTGATGGCCTCCTGCAGCCGAGTTCGGTCAGGGTTGGGGCTTTGGGCGGTTTTGGCTTTGGGCGTTCTGGACAACAGCCACGTAGGGCCCTCTGTGACAGCGGGTTTGGGCTCCGCTCTTCGACTCTGCCCACCTCCAGGACACGGATTCGCTTTGACTGCGAGGCCACCTCAGACCTCAAGCAGCCCAGCATCCAACCAGGTTGAATGCAATTCTTACGACTGCTACTTTACAGCAAATACTACAACTCCTCCCCCTACTCCTCCTCCTCCTCTTGCTGCTGCTACTCCTACTCCTCGGCTATAATGCTACGACCCCTACTCCTGCTCCTACTGATATTGCTGCTACTGCTCATGCTACTGCTACTGCTGCTGCTACTGCTACTGCTCCTGCTACTCCGGCTTCTAACTTCTACTACTACTGCTGCTGCTACTACTACGACTACTACTGCTACCACTACCACTACCACTACCACTACTACTACTACTACGACGACGACGCCGCTGAGGCTCGTGCTCAAGCGCTCGCAGCCTCTCTTTCGAGGGGCTTGATGCACCGGAGCCTGATCACATAATGTCGCAGGCAGGTAGAGAAGTGTTTGTGCATATTTTGGGCTACTGGACCGCGCAATCCGACCAAAAGTCACCTGAAACACGAAGGGCGCATCACGGCCGAGGGTTTGTTTAGATGGGATCATGGGTTGCTCATGTCCAGATCTCTGGAACCGGACACCAGAACAGATGTGGGGCCCGACCAGGAACTCTAAAGATCACAAGGCATACTTCTCTCTGGGACCATGGCCCGATGTCATGGTACCAGCGCTCCGCTGCAGCCTGCATTCCATTCACTTCACGAACGCGGATTTCCGGAATTTGTCCGATAGAGTCTCTAGCATGGACTGGGGCTTGTATGAGCTAATCCCAAGGCCATAGACCAGGAAGATCACACGAATAGCATGAGGACGAATGCACGCCAGAACAGAGTCATGTGCAGGTCTGCTTGGCGCCTGTCAAGCTGAGCTCGCTGCTGAAAGTCACTGGGGCCTCTCAATGGTTTTATGCCCCTCCCACGGCTCCAAGCCTTGGCTCCGAGGCTGATCGGAGGCTTGCCTGGGGCGTGGCCGCAGGCACGTGCGCGGCGTGCACCTCAGCAGCCCGGACCTAAACCTCTCAGTAAAGCTCTGGCTCTGGCCTCAACACCAAACCTTGCGCCCTGAACCTTGCAGCTCCAAGCACTGGCTGGGAAACACGACCGGGTAGCTGGGCAAGAAAAGCCGGTTCCGGAGCTACCTGCATCCTGGGCTGAAGCGCTGAAGCTGGGCTGAAGGCTCTCAGATCTGGGGCCCTTCGTCTTGATGGTCTTAGTCTTGGGCTCTTGGCAAAAAAATCCATAAAAGCAAGACCTTAACGGTGAAAGGAACCCTGGGCTTCTCCAAACGTACGGCATTGGCTTCACCACATCGAAACCTTCCGGTCCTCCACTCGGCTCAGTCTGAACCCCGCCAAAACTCCAACGTAAAAACAGGTGTCAGTCCAAGACACATCGCTCTGGATGCAACGCGGCGGGCCGCGAACTCCCTGTATGCGGCGTTACGACGGCAAGGACAACGCTAGGATGATGCTGGATACGTGTCTGGGTGTTCAGCTTTAGCAGGTCCATGTTCGGAGTTTCAAGCATGGTTTACTCATGTGCAAGCATACGCATCACCTTGCCGATGGGTGCTTGCATACACACACAAACTCGCACATGCCCGCATAGCTATCAACGTCTGTGTCTCTTTCTCTACATAAACACAAACGCTGAGTTAACCACTCTGGACATACGGAAAGTGAATGCATACTTACTCAGTGCGCGCGTGTGTGTGTGTGTGTGTCATTGTCTGTGTGTGTGTGTGTGTGTGTGTGTGTGTGTGTGTGTGTGTGTGTGTGTTCGTTCGTATGTGCGGCGCGTGTGTTCCTCTGGCTTTGACGTACACCCATCGTACTTACATCTGCACGAAACTACCTGCTTTGTTAAGCACAGAAGCGACAATACAGCAGAACCGGTGGAAGTTTTCCCAGTTGCTGCCCTATGTATCCTGTGTCCTTGACTGCTGACTAGTTAAAGGACAACGAAATACGAGGACATATGCATGCAGGTCTGCATGCGCACCAACGGGTGCAGGTGTGTCTCCGCGACTACATGCACACACAAGCACACACATCCTTGCGTGCAAGGAGCACCCGTACCTATACATAAATACATATGTACACATGTACGTACATACATACATCATATAAAGATATATACATATATACATATATACACATTTTCATATAAAACATACATACATATATACACATATACGTATACGCATACACATATATACATATATACATATGTACATATATACAGATATACATATATAACATACGTACATATACATATATATATAGATAGATATATACACATATACACCTATACACATATACACATTTACATTTATACATATATACAAATATACAGATGTACAGAAATGCATATGTACATATGTACATATGTACACGTATACATATATACAAAGATAGATATGTAGACAACATACATACATATACATATACATATATATATATACATAGATACATGGATACACAACTTCAGGTTATGCATGTGCACATCTTGCGCATGTGCATGTATAATTGCTTCGCTGTGTTGTTCTGTGATTGAAAAAGTTTAGTGAAATGAAGCTGTCACAGAAACAACAACTGCTACTGCTCCTGCACCACCACCACCCCCACCACCGTCGCTACCACGACCTCCCACCCGACTTCTTGTAGCATTGGTAGACAGAGAGAATGGAAATAGATGCTGCATGTGGCATAAGCAAACATGAACGGTCCAGGGCTTGGAGGAGAGCTACTTCTACCCGATTCTACCCTTCGGTGACAAACAAACACACGGCTTGAAGCATGAGACACGTCCAGACGCTGTCAGCATGGATGTATCGAGTTCACTGTGTGGTTTGTATGCACGATCGTTTACTTCTATCTTCCCAGAAACAGACTAAGGGAGAAGAGTGGACGAACGAGTTTCGCCGTGACCCGCAGGCCGGTTGCCTCTCTGTCTCTTGGTCTGCCGAGCGAGTCGACTCCTCCCAGAATGTGAGCTTCTTCGCCATTCTCTGCTCGGAGATTGCAAAGGCGTTTCGGGATTGCAACCAACCAAACATGTGACCAGTCCTTGGACTTGTGCCGCTCCTCATCGCAAATGTCCTGCGGTGCTCTGGAATACCGATCATGCCAGACATGCCACATTCTCCTCAGAGAAGAAAAAGGGCGTACATCGTTGTGCAAGTCCTGCGCTGCTGCAATTCCCCGAGCTCTCCTGCAAAACGCAGCCAGGGTTGGAGCGCGAGCTCTGTTCGGTTCTGGACTCCGATTCGTTTGCGTGCGTACTCTGAACGGCCAGGTAGCTGGTCAGGTGCAGGGAGCGCTCAGACGTGACTCACGACACTCGACCATAACACGCCAGTGATACCTTGGATACGAAACAAACTGCGACCGAAAAGCAAATCTCGAGGCCTCCATGGCACGCCGGACTTGGCACCACCCCCGGGTGGGTGAAGACTTTCCGAGTCAGGCAGGAGAGTCCTGCAAAGCAACTCGCACATCCATATACTCGTGCCTACACGTAGGTTATAAGCATATATGTGGTGCTAGCCCTGTGATTCTTGCCAGCCGGGTTGCAAAATATAACAGGGTTGTACTCAACACTTAGCACTATCAACCTTGAGGTTCTGAAACGTGTATGACTAAGCGGGTGGCATGCAAAACTCAACAATATAATTTGCCATGACCGATTGAAATACGTGTGCGTTAGAGGGTTGTACGCAGGGCTTTTGACGGGTTGACACTTGCTCTGCGTTAAGGCCACGTGGTACCAAAGCATCTGACACGGGAGTGTGTCTATGAATACTTCTTGATTGAGTAAGCTGTGCGTGCACATGTATGTGTATATGCATATTTCCACATGATGTCGCACTGTGTTTAATTAGGTTAGCCTCTGTGGCGTGTTTGCGGCCCCATTAGGGGGTGCCCACAAAACCCAGCACAACATCAATGAATACTGCACCCGTGAGCTTGTCACACATGCACCGCCCCATATATCAACGGCCCGTAGGCAGCCACACAGATCCAGCCTGGCCCTTTACCCGAAGCCCTCTCTGGGGGCATCGCCTTTCAGCAAGGTGCGCAGTGGATCGAATCGATGACCCGGTTGACAAAGGCCGATACCTGTCCAACTCCTCGCAAGTTAATAACATGCAATCATAATGCAATCAGCATGGAGGAGGCTGCTTTTTTTTGGCGTGTTCACTTCCCACCACTCTAGCATTTTCTAGCAATTTGCCAGGGACGAGGGTTGGACGCATCTATCTCCTGCTGAATACCTATAAGCAAAATTGAAATGGTAGGCTCCACTCGTGATTGTCGATCAGCTGAGTGAAACAGGGAAGCTCTGTGCAACCACGAAGCCAGCCTTGAACTTTATTCAGGCACCTGCAAAGCAACTTGGCCCAAGTTGACACACTTCGCCCTCCTCCGCATCTCGCGAAGTAAGCTCTCGCTGCAACTTCGCGCATTCGCTAGCGGCGAGGGCCTGGCGATGCGACAGTGTTGGGCGAACAGCTGCAGACAGCGGTCAATAATGGAGCAGCTGCCCAGCGGCTTTTGGCCTCGGCATCGCGAGCAGTTGTGAGCTCGGCTCGCAGCTTCGCAGCTTCCTGGCCGGCGGACGCCTGCGTCTCTTACTCCGCATCTCGGCGAGGATTGCAGCACACCGAGCAAGAACGACGGACGGATGGAGATTTGTCACCAACAGCCGTTCCCAATACTCACATACGAGAAGGTGTCGCCTTCGGTATCTGACCTCTCCTGTCACATCTTAAATCATTGTGAAGCGGCCCTCTCCATAGCACACACACACACACACACTCAGCAACTTCAAGAAGCTCAACGCAAAGCTGGTGGCCTTGGCGGTTGCCAATTCAGCACGGAGCCGTTGCATTTCCTCGCTTTCTGCCTTAACGGGCAGGCACTCTTCATGGAGATCAGAGAAAAAATGCGAAAGACGCTGCACAAGGAAAAATTGCATAGAGGTGAGCAAGGGATCGCACCTTCATAGGTAACGACTGACATCCAGAGTTGCATTTAGGACAGGACCGCGCTCCAAGCAAGTCAGGTGAGCCAAGTCGCAGCGGCAGAATACTTTACACATCGATAAGGGCACGAAGGATGAAAACGGAGCAAAAGCAACTCACACCGAGCATGTGTGCATCCGAAGGCCCAGACAGTGCATACATCCGCAAAAACACAGGCATAGAATACATACATGCAAGCATCATAGACACATACATACATACGTACTTACACCTACCTAGCTAGCGACCCCCAGCTACCCACCTACCGACCTACCTCCGTCCCTCCCTCCTTCCCTCCCTCCGTCCCCTCCCTCCCCGCCCTTCCTCCCTTCCTCCCTTTCTGCCTTCCTCCCTTTCCTCCCTTCCCTCCCTTCCTCCCTTCCCTTCCTCTCCCTTCCTCTACATACCATAACATCATAGCTCATAACATACCCGAAACCAACCCGACCTAGCCAAACGTTACATAACACAGAAGAACATACTATGGAAACGGGACACAGATATGCAGTGCATTACATATACTGCATACACTGTGTACACCTTACATAAATTAAATGCCGCAGTGCGACACCACACTACACTGCTCTCCGATACATGTACTTTTCGTCGCATACGCTACATTGAGCAAATTACAGCACAGTTCGCTCTATTACTGCACTTGAAGCCGTAAGCAATTGCGAATACACCAACATGCAGATGTACATATCTGTGCAATCGTTGCTCGTCACGAGTCCGAAAACGCTGAATATAAGTTGTGGAAACGTGTCTGGCTGAGCGTGGCACATCCACCACCTGATTCCCCTGCTGCATAGGCAAAACAGGCCTCGCCCGCGTTGACTTAGCACACAAGCATGGTCGAAGCCGAACAGGACATGGCCACCAGCTATCGGCAAGTGCAGTGGCTGTTGACATGTGAAAGACTGAAATGATTTTGTGCCAAGCGGAAAGGCTTTGTTCATCCAAAGCTCGTGTGAGGGCCTGAACTGATCCTAACCGTCTTGACCCTCTCGATCCTGTGTAACCCATCCTTTGCCTGCCCAGCCCACCGCTTCACACCCACCCACCGCCGTTTCATGTGTTATGCCATTCTTCACATCTGGCAGACGTGGCACCAAAAATGCTCATCTCATTCTCGCTACCATCATTTTCGCGCTTCGTTCATGGTGCCTGTGCTTTGGCTCCGTGCTCCTGGCCCACGTAGCTTTGCAGAGTGCATGTCGCCTACTATGTGCTTAGGTAACTTAGGTATCGATGTAGTTGCCGCAGGTTGCCACCACGACTGCTCGCCGGCCTCATCATCACCATCAGCAGCATCAACATCAGCAGCAGCATCGTCACCGGACTCATTTTTCCGCCGATCACGGCCTTCATCAGTGGCATCATTCCTCGTCTGCCTTGCCTTCATTCTCAGCCTCTTCCTCGGTTTCATAATCAACTTCAGTTCCCTTGTCGCCGCTAAAAACCACATCTATCATCACCACCAGCAGCGGCATCAACTTGATTCCCGCCAACACTGCTGTCGTCAGTCATGCTATCATCGTCCGGCGCCCAAGGGTGCCCTGCAGCCTGTTGGTCGGCCCCTCGGCAGCAAATTTCGCGGTCGGGACCTGCAGGGACTTCATGCTTGGGTTGCGGCGACTGTTGCAACTAGACCGCTGCATCTGCGAACCTCCAAACCCTATACTTACCCTACATGCCCGGCGCCCACGACCATCCGATCCGCCGCCCGTCGCGAACCACCTGCGGAGGGGACCGGAGCTCCTCCACCATGCACGCGCTGGCACGGTGCTCCAGGGAGTCTGCGCCTGACGGGAGGCTATGCTTCCGCTTCGGGTGCGGGAGGGGCATAATTCACCCATCCACCAGTGCCCAAGCATCAAGAGCTGGGTCGCATCGCAGCTCATGGCAGCTAAGCAAGCGGAACCTATTGTCTCACACCAGAAATACTGCCAGGCAATTTGGAAACTGAGAGCACTGGCCACTGGCCGTGGAGAGGACACCATACAGGTAGGAAGCGATCATGCAACTTCATTGAATGCTGCCTCCTAGCCAATGATATATATATATATATATCTTTATTGATTCATTTATTCATTTATATTTATCTATCTCAATGCCTCTATATCTTTGTACCTCTAATTGTATCTCTGTATCTTTACACACATATACATGCATGCATCGTCGTACATCCGTATGAAGAGGTCGTCGCCTCTGCAAAGGTCCAAGCTGGTTACAGTTGGTTTCCCCTTGTCCCCGACTGTTCAAGGAGGGTAGAAGGTGGTGGCGGTGGCACGAACACGCAGCAAACCCAAAATGTACAAGTGTGAACTGCTTTTATCACTCACCACACCTTTGGGTGCACACGAACGCTTTCTGCCTGAAAAACGCGGGCAGAATCTGCGGGCCCGAAACCACTACCATCCGGCAGGCGCCTGTCGGCACCCAGCCCGAATGCGTGGCACCAGGCGGGGCTGCACCAGGGCTCTGCTGCAGCCTCCGCATACAGCAAGAATGGCATACAGCAGGAACACAGCTTGAGCTTGAAGCGACCAGACACCGCGTCATCAACCCAAGGAACCAGGGATTCATTCAATTTTACCAACGTCCCACGCAACACCGTGGCCTGCGGCTTTGAAAAAGGAAAAGATTTTGGGTTTGTTAGCTGCAACTGCCGGCTCAAGTCTTGAGCCCTACGCCATACGCACTGAAAACTCGCACCCTTCATCCTTGGAGGGTTGAAGGAGTTCGAACACGACGGCTAATGCACCAGATCTGCCTCCGCTATCTGGTCTCGACGTTTTCCACTCTCCCGGTTTTAGCACTCGCACTGGGCGGGGTAAGGCGAGGCTGCTGGGACAACCGATGGGATCTTCTGGTTCTCGAAACACTCCAGCCGTATGTTTCACCACTTAACAGCTCGAGCCAGTTAGCCACAGCCGCCGGGCAGGCAGCTCTGTGGCCAAAAGCGGATGCTCCCGGCAGCGACAAGCACAATCACAGACTCTCCCGACTTCTCAGCTGTTCAAAAACTTCCCCAAGCCAACGAGTTCCAGACCTTTCAAACGGCAAGGAGGGTCCCTGGGGGGTCTCCACAGCGGCGCTACAGGAACACCACGTACCAGCTAAGATAGCAATCACTGCCGCAAATAGCTGCACGAGGGAGGGGGGAATGCTTTTACCTCGGTGCCAAAACATCCCACGTGTTCCAGCGGAGATCCCAAAGATTCGCGCGTATTCATACGCCAACTGTGGCAATGGCCATCACCATCGTCGGGAATGTTACCTACTCTTCCAGAAAGGCAACCTTCGTGCGAGCCCACTTTTCGGAAAAGAAGCTTTACGCCATCATCTTGCATCATGCACTGCCATGTTGCGGTGACCACGCAGGAGGAGGCCGGTCTCAACTTTTCGGCTCAATTTCAGCGAATTGACAGCCCACAGCCACCAGTTGATTTGCACTGCGTTTAGCTGTGCTTTGCACGGCTCCCAGTTCCGAGCCCATCTCAAGGCTGCTGATTTGTCATTTTGCATGTCGGCACTCATTCCGTCTCAGGGTTCAGAAGCGGCACGGGCGAAGCCATGACGTCCAATGACAGCCCTTTGTATATCACATGAGAATTTCCTCTCTGTGGGATCCTGCTCGTTACAGGCATGCACAGAGGTGCCATCCAAAGCAGCGCATCATCGCAGAGTTCACGGGAGCAGGGCAGGCAAGGCAGGGCAAAATTTGGCCCTGTACGGTCGCACCATTTCAATCAGCGGCTTGGGGTGATGCACCAGGAAAACACAGTGTCTGCAGGAAGGGGCGCGGCCCCAAAACAGCGCAATTAGCAGCAGCTCTATGGTACAAGGCAAGGCAATGCAAAAAGAAAGTCGCGGTATGCGATATAAAGTACAAATACAATGCAGCCGAATCCTGGAGTGGATCAAGCAGGACATACCCAAAAGGATTAAGCAGCTCAAACGATGCACGACGACGGGCCCCGATCACTTGAGGCGTTGTCCATGCTGCGGTCGGGCAGGCTGCACTATGGCCCTCGCTCTCGCTCCTCCTCCTCCTCACTTTGCATGGGCGGATCTGCGAGTAGACCACCCGTGGGGAGGCGAAGCCATCGGAGCATGGCCACTTTCACATGTGCCGGAGGGCTTCTTTCTCACTACCATCATCATCATGAACATCACCGTTGTGTTCTAGTTTGTCTTTTGCAGATCGAGACACCAGGATTTGTTGTGAGCATTGCTATGTCGATCACGTCATCTGGCTGGCTGCTTTTGACCAAGTAGCTGTAGCTTGGCACCGTGATTTTCACCTTCTAGGTGCTTGGGCATCGGTGAAGTTGCCGCATGTTGCCACCATGACTAGCAGCATCATCATCGGACTCATTTTTCTGCCTATCACGGCCTTCATCAGTGGCATCATTCGTCGTCTGCCTTGCCTTCATTCTCACCCTCTTCCTCGGTTTCATAATCAACTTCAGTTCCCTTGTCGCCGTTAAAAACCACATCTATCATCACCACCAGCAGCGGCATCAACTTGATTCCCGCCAACACTGTCGTCAGTCATGCTATCATCGTCCCGCGCCCAAGGGTGCCCTGCAGCCTGTTGGTCGGCCCCTCGGCAGCAAATTTTGCGGTCGGGACCTGCAGGGACTTCATGCTTGGGTTGCGGCTACTGTTGCAACTAGACCGCTGCCTCTGCGAACCTCCAAACCCTATACTTACCCTAAATGCCCGGCGCCCACGACCATCCGATCCGCCGCCCGTCGCGAACCACCTGCGGAGGGGACCGGAGCTCCTCCACGATGCACGCGCTGGCACGGTGCTCCAGGGAGTCTGCGCCTGACGGGAGGCTATGCTTCCGCTTCGGGTGCGGGAGGGGCATAATTCACCCATCCACCAGTGCCCAAGCATCAAGAGCTGGGTCGCAGCAGCTCATGGCAGCTAAGCAAGCGGAACCTATTGTCTCACACCAGAAATACTGCCAGGCAATTTGGAAACTGAGAGCACTGGCCACTGGCCGTGGAGAGGACACCATACAGGTAGGAAGCGATCATGCAACTTCATTGAATGCTGCCTCCTAGCCAATGATACCTCTATATATATATATATACACATATATATATATATATCTTTATTGATTCATTTATTCATTTATATTTATCTATCTCAATGCCTCTATATCTTTGTACCTCTAATTGTATCTCTGTGTCCCCGACTGTTCAAGGAGGGTAGAAGGTGGTGGCGGTGGCCCGAAAACGCAGCAAACCCAAAATGTACAAGTGTGAACTGCTTTTATCACTCACCACACCTTTGGGTGCACACGCACGCTTGCTTTCTGCCTGAAAAACGCGGGCAGAATCTGCGGGCTCGAAACCCAAACACAACACTGCTGGGCCCTGCAAGGCCACTACCATCCGGCAGGCGCCTGTCGGCACCCAGCCCGAATGCGTGGCACCAGGCGGGGCTGCACCAGGGCTCTGCTGCAGCCTCCGCATACAGCAAGAATGGCATACAGCAGGAACGCAGCTTGAGCTTGAAGCGACCAGACACCGCGTCATCAACCCAAGGAACCAGGGATTCATTCAATTTTATCAACGTCCCACGCAACACCGTGGCCTGCGGCTTTGGAAATGGAAAAGATTTTGGGTTTGTTAGCTCAACTGCCGGCTCAAGTCTTGAGCCCTACGCCATACGCACTGAAAACTCGCACCCTTCATCCTTGGAGGGTTGAAGGAGTTCGAACACGACGGCCTTGGCTCGGAGACTGACCGGCGACTTGCCACGGGGGTGGCAGGCAGAGCTGCGAGAGCTCGCTGCTGCACCTGCGACTCTCCCACTCGCACGAATAATGCGGATTGCGCGCACTTCTTCCGTGTTGGAATTGGGATGCTCATCTTCCACGGTTGGGCGCCCTCTACATGTAACTCTTTATGACAAATAAGGGCAAGGCATATACCGAAACAGACAGCCGAACACCGGGCCTAAACTTGACCGCACAACTTCGAGCAAAAATCGACAAGCACAAACGACAAAGACACCTCAAGAAGACTTCGGTCCCTCAACACGCATCGCAACATCCAACATAGTCAGCTCCTATCCCAAAGCTTCGCCCTGACACCTCCAAACCCCAGAATGCTGTAGCCCAAGTCACGGCTGGGGAGAGCCGCTTCGGAGACCGCAACTGCCTGGACGTCATCAGCTCAGGATTGATGCAGAATGTCAGCAACACTCAGAACCATCATGATGTGTTGGACAGTGATATCTTTATTATCGTTTTAATTGTTTTAACTACTTTGCTATGGTTATTATGATCACTACTGTTATTGTTATAAAGGGATATCTCCATCCATCCATCCACCCACCTACCCACCCAGCCAGCCAGCCATCCATCCATCATCCTTTTGGGTGGTTGTCAATATCAGGGCCCCTTTTTGGGTCCCTATTTTTTTAATACGGCACCGAATATATAGGGGAATCCAGAAAAAACCAGAATTTTGACAACCAGCCATTTATCGATCAATCCATCTAACTATCCATCTACTCGTCGATCTACAAATAAAAACATGACATGAGTATATGTACATATACGCGCCAGAGACAGACAGACAGACAGACAGACAGACAGACAGACAGACAGAGAGAAAGAGAGAAAGAGAGAAAGAGAAAAAGAGAGAGACAGAGGGAGACAGAGGGAGAGCGAGAGCGGGAGCGGGAGCGGGAGCGGGAGCGAGAGCGACAGAGAGATACAAGTAGCGAGAGACAGCGAGATACTGAGAAAGCAAGACAGAGAGACAGACCCAGAGACGGGAGACGGGGAGGGAGCGAGAGAGAGCGGGAAAAGGCAGAGAGAAAGAGGGACAGAGGAAGAGAGGCAGAGAGACAACGGCGGAGAAAAGGAGCAAGAAAGACGGAAAGAGCGAAAGAGGGAGGGAGAGAGAGAGAGAGAGAGAGAAAGAGAAAGAGAGAGAGAGAGAGAGGGAGGGAGAGGGAGAGAGGGAGGGAGGGAGGGAGGGAGAGGGAGAGGGAGAGGGAGAGGGAGAGGGAGAGGGGAGACAGAGAGAGAGAAAGACAGAGAGAGAGAGAGAGAGAGCGAGATGCATGAAAGAGAAAAACAACTGACATAGACAGGTATACACGTATGCATATGTGTATACACACATACATTGGCAACAATTGTATTTATCTACTGGTGTATGTGCACATTGATTACCGTCAGCACTTAGGCGCTTCGCATCTTGCCTGACCGACCTCGCATGTGCATATGAGCACACATGCGTAACCAAGCAATGTGTGCGATTTATGTTTAGTTGTATGGCCATGCTCGCCTCATCTCGCCTCCTTCCCTCTCTTACTACCGTTGCATTCCACAGGGTAGTTGCAGTGTTGGCATCCTTGCGTTGCACGCATTTGTGGCTGTGTGTCTTCCCGTTGTCTTGCAATGTATGAGCGATTGAAACCCTTTGGTCTTGATTCCGTTCAGCGCTTGCAGCCGCTTGTGCTCGTTAAACTCTTCAGCCCTTCTTCGTCTGCCGTCGCCCATGTCTACCCACGAAGAGCATCTGATTACTTAAGCCTGCGACCAAAGTTCCTCAAGTGCAATCCGATCAAAGCAAACAGGCAAATAATTGCTGAATCATTCAATGCCCCACACTTGACCCTGTTGGCAGGTGACATCGTCAGCCGCTTGGTGATGGCTTCTTGCCTCCAGAATGACACTTCGGCTTACGGCTCAAGGACTGCCGCAATCGCAGGCACTCCGCTGCTCGATACAAGTTCCACATCATGCAGCCCGGCCCATGCACCGAGTTGCATCCACTCTCACACAGCCGGTCTCGTGCCTCTCAATCTCCTCGTCTAAGGCTGAGCGAGTCGACTCCTCCGATGTCCCGGGATTTCTGCACGACCAGCTAACTTCAGGCCAAAGACTTGTCACCGCGTCCTTCGACTTGCGCCGCTCCGCTTCGTCCTGGTCCTGTTTTGCAGCAGGAAATGGAAACGAAAACAAATCACCAGCTACCCCAATACATCTCACAGAAAAATCCTGTCCTTCGTTGACGGAGATGCTTTCCTGTGCAATTTCAACAAGCTTCGGCACACAAGCCCATCGGACTTTACAACCGGAACCAAGGAAGCATTCCAGACCCTGCTTTCAGGGACTCTCCTCCGTGTCCCGGAAAACTTCAACTTCCGTTCAGGCAGCTTTCAGTAGCCCTGGAACCTGCCTGGGCTCATCGTCCAGTCCCAGTCGCAGCCGTTGCACCTCACTCTGCGAGTCGGGCAGCAACGTCCTGCCACATGGCTTCTGGGAGTTGCCAGAGTGTGTGCAGGAGATCCCCTGTGCAAGTCTCGAGCATATGGCAGGGTTCTAGAATCTAGAGTCAAAACTTCGCTTCTTTCAGGGCGCCAGTGATCGTTCCCTCTTGCCCCTTCAGCCATGCTCGGCCTCTCGGCAGGATACACCGTCGATCTGATTGAAGACGCAGGCGATAGAGGCCGGTACTTGTCCAGCTCCTGGAAGACCGTCTGGAGTTGGGATTCAGAGCTCAGGAAATTCAGCCACAGGCTCGTCGCATAAAATTCACAGAACCATGCTTTCTCAGACGCGTCTCAACCTTGTGAAGATGTCTGAGCTCGGCGCGTCTACCGGTTGCACCGGCTGACCTGCTTTGGACATTGGCGAAAGAGGCCTCGTCAAAAATTCAATGTTGGAGATGATGGAAGGGTACTCTGGGGGGCAGATCCTGCTTCACCCTTCCATGGTTAAGACGGTGAAGAGTGGACCTGAACTTCTCCAGCTCGTCGTACCGCGTCGGGCTGGCTTGGGGCGACAACGGCCGGAACTGGTCAAGGCCATCACCAACGGGAGTCCTGGTCAAGAAGCGAATCACTTGTGCACTTGAAACTTGAAAGTGAAGTGCTTAAAAACCTGAGCCTCTGAAGCCCTGAGCCCTGCAAAACATTCTAACTGCGAGAGGCCCCCCGAGCCCGGCCTTTCGTTCGCGTCGGGACCAAAAGTCGCCTCTCCACTCATGGAGAAACCCATGGACAAAAACTGGTAATTTCCCGGTCCATGGTTCAAACTCAGGGTTGAGGCCGGGCTTTTGTTCAGCTGGCAAATCTGCACGGAGAGAATAGAAGAAGCACGCGGACATGGTGGCAGTGCTCACACGTCCATTCCATCCGTTGACTGTACTTGGGCCCTGGCTTGTGAGAGAGGCCGGAATTCCTCGCTCATACAGACGCTTAGGCGGTGCCCGGGCGAATCCTCACCTGCACAGGATACTTAGGACTTAGCTTCCGTGAGGCTTCAGGCTTGGCATTGGGTGATGGGGCTGTTTCCCACTACCTTGCCTTCTGTATACTTTGTGACCTGGCACTGTTACTGCAGGTGTGAGGAGGATTTGGGGCAGTAAGTGGGGCAGCCACATGCAGTACATCCCGGTGCAGCAGGGATTCCAAATCTTCAAGCGTGCTTGGAATGTTTTGCAAGTCTGCATCTGCATACAGTCCGGTACACTAAATCCATGCCAACAGACAGGATAACGATGCCGATGCCGAGGCCGGCCGAACCTCGTTGAGGCAGATCCGGTATTTTCCTGAGTCAAACAAAGAGGGGGATTAAATTTCAGCTTCGGCTCTCATACCTCAACCCAGTCTCAAGCCACCGGCACTTTAGACCAAACAACTTCAACAACACCGCAACCCCGGACATTCTGCCCAAGAGTCTAAGAGGCTCTTGCAGGTTCAACAACTTTCACAGGAAGATCCCGAGATCAGAAATATTCAAACTTACTCACTCCTGGTGCAACGAAACGCGACGCGGTCACTTGCCAGCTGCCAGGGGCCCCGGCAGGCTCTTGTGGCGCACGACATTCGGGGCCGAAGGCGAGCCAAGCTCTACGTCCATGGCCACCGGAGAGCGCCGAGGCGACGAGCCTCGCGGCTACGACGTCTTCAAAACAGCCTCCTCCCCTTTCTTCTCCTGTCTACTTCAAACACAGGCTCTGCATCCAAAGTGCTGTGACGCGTGGGCAGTTCCAGCAGCACCTGTCTGCAAGCACGGCGCCAGCAGCTGTCAGAATTGGATGCACACTGAATGGTATGACATGGCAAGACGACATGGCAGCTCGTTCGTGCATCCCGCAGCATTGCCATCACCGAACACGATCCAGCGTGAAGCAACATCGACATTGAGCCCTCTGACTGCCTGCGAATGCATCGGGGAGCTGTTTCCTGGAGATGGGTAAGTCGGTCCTGTCAGATAAACTGGTCCATGAGCTGATGGTAAAGACATGGCCGACGATCACACAAAACACATCGCCAAGGATGAAAGGCCACAACACGCAACCAGTGCACTTCATCGTGCGAACCACCGTATTGGGAAGCGACTTGATGTGACAAGGTTCTGGTGGACTGCATAGAAGATGAAGGGGCCTCAGTGCATTTCTTATATCAGGTTCCTCCACCCCAGCGGATCACGTTCAAGGGCAGGCCCGATCGTCAAAGTCTCGCAGAAATTTGTGCAATTACGGGTACTACTGCTCGTGGAACTGAGCGTCGGAATCTGGAACCACCCGTTCGGGGGTCACAGGCGTTGTCGGAGACGACCGAAATTGAAGACTATGTCCTTAGTTTGATGGAGCTGGCGGGCGCCTCTGTAGAAACCGAGGGTGCAGCAAAGATCATCGACAAGAAAGCCCAAGGTTCTTGGCGACAAAGAACTAGAATGCCTGCTCACAGCATCTCCCAGCTGTGCCGTCTGAGAGACTTCTCCAGCTCCGGCCTTGGAGATGCCGCCAAGTCAGACCGCAAGGACGTCCCGTCCGCATCCATAGTGGCCTTGCCGAAAGCTAAAGGGCGCTAAGCCGCTAAGGCCACGGCCTTCTGAAAAAATCACCAACACGGCCGAATGACGTGGCGGGAATGGCGTGGCGACATGTTGGAAGACAATCTCGGCGAAGCTTCTGGCGCAACTTCGGCGGCCATCGGCCTTCGCTGTGACACCATGTCTGCACAGTCAGCCACAAACAAACCGGTAGTTTAGTTTCTTGCTGAAGGCTTAACACCCCCAAGCCGTGCTGCGTTGCCAAGCCCACGGAGTGACGGGGAGAACTGTGTTGGCCTCGCGCTGTGGCTAGCAGAGTGAGTCCCAAAGATCAGGAGAAACATTCGCGCTCTTTCGTTGCGTCGCGCTGCTGGGGCCGCTGAAAGCTAGCAGCCGCTGATGCTGAGGGCCAGGCGAGCAGAAAGA
The DNA here is from genome assembly GCA_905221615.1 of Symbiodinium sp. CCMP2592. Classification (NCBI taxonomy): domain Eukaryota; class Dinophyceae; order Suessiales; family Symbiodiniaceae; genus Symbiodinium; species Symbiodinium sp. CCMP2592. The sequence continues at coordinate 465,704 of CAJNDT010005613.1, forward strand.
AGGGAATCCGAGTGCATCGGTGATCGCAGAGCACCTCGATCCGGGCTCAGAGAATTTAGGGTCTCGGAGTCTGTACTCAAAAGCTGCCGCCTTTTTGAGTGAATCAGCAGCAGCCAAGATCGACAAAACTCGCAAAAAAAGCTCGATGACACGGCCGTTCCAAACAAACACATGCTTCGACTTGGTGACTTCATTGGATCCTGCAGGGTAGGAGTACGAGTTGACTCAGATACAGGATGAAGAAGTCATGAGTCTACAATAGAAACTCCAGGGGGACTGAAAACGCAAACTGATGGTTAAGCTACGGGCATGTCGGCAACGGTGGTGCGAAGCAGAGTGGGGTGTAGCCCGGCGGAGTGGAGTCACATGCGGCAAAGCGGAGCAAGTCAACAATAAGCTCAAATATCCCAAAGCACAATAAGCGGCCAAATCATGATACATGCAACAGCAACACCACCAATCGGAGCTAAGCTAAGTCCAACCGAGTGCACCAGAGTTGCCGCCATACACCTGAGATGGAACTGCCCACTCGTTTGATCTGCAGTCTCATACCCGTCTCTGCAAAGCTGCATCTCTCACTGAGGCAAGATTCGTTGCTGCTCCGCGCCGCGGACAAGTCCAAGCCAAACTCCGACTGCGGCGAGGGACGTGGAGACGGAGAACGCGAATGCCCACCGCGACCTAGCAGTGCCTGGTGCCAAGCCCGCAACTGAGACTCGTGGATTGGACATACTTCCGTAATGCAGCTGCACGCACAAACATGGGCGAGCACCAGACCGAAGGGCGCATCTGCAGCTACACATATGCTGTGACGTGGTTACGAAAACTGACGTCGACATTCCTTCCTTCCGGTAGGCTTTACACTTTACACCCTGGAAACAACAAATACTCACACGTAGATAAGCGTAAATAAAGACATGTACACTCTCTCGTCAACAGAACTGTGATCTTTGTCTGCTGATGTTCGTCCCATGGAGAAATGTATGTATCTTGTGCTCAATTTAATTCTTTGGCCACTCATGTTTGCGTCCATGTGTCTAAAAACTCCGAGAACATGTGCTTACATGCGTCTACCTGTAAGTGCCGACGTACAGGCGTACATGACTGCAAGCACATTGCAGATGTACGTGCGTGCCTCTACCTGTCTGCCCATAGCTGCCTGCAGGTAGGTAGGTAGGTAGGTAGGGTCGGTCGGTCGAAGTCGGTCGAGGTAGGTGGGCAGGCAGGCAGGTAGGAACGTCGGGCGGGCAGTGGGTCAACAGCAAGGTAGATGCGGAGGAGGTGTGTGACTGGGTGCATGCTGCGGGTGAGGCTTCGGTTTAATCGCTTCTTCCAGTTTACCCCTCCTTTTCTTGTTTTTACTTCCGTCTCATTGAAGCAGAAGGAAACAGACCACGAAAGGAGAAGACCGAGAAGACCACCCTCCTGCATCTTGTTCGTCTCAGAAATGCTTGCAAAAGCTGTGCACAGTGGCATCTTCTTCACCCCTTGTTGTCTTGACTCCTGATCATCCGAGACAGATTTAGGTACATAGATGTTGACGGACCAGGGGCAAAGAAGACAAAGGGACAGAGAAAAGCAGTGCCTGTCTTTTCTTTTCTCTCCTTGCTTTCATTCCAACTGCACACGGACTTACTTCCGCTTCAAAAACAAGAAGCGCAGGGAAAGCATGTCTTACAGTAATCAGGTTTTTCGCTTGTCTTTCCTCCTCTCTGATCTCAGTGCTGGATTGCGCGGTGTAGTGAATTAGAGACACAGGAGGGAGAGACAGAGAGAGAGAGAGAGAGATACCGGAAGCGGAGAGGAGCGGAAAAACACAAATTTCTGTCGAAGTTTCCCTTCTGTTGCGTTGCTCTTGTCAGAAAGATGTTGAGTGACGGGGTGGCCTTCCCGTCCCAGTCTGCCCTCTCTGCGTGAATCATTTTCACTGCTGTCTTCTCTCACCTTGCTTACTCGTTCTCTTTTCGTCTTACTGTCTCTGTCTCAGAACCTGGACAAGTTGCCTCGAAATTTGATTCCACTTCTGCTTGTCATTCGTGATAGAGAAATACTGTGAAATCAGCAAGCATCCGCTACCAAAAGCGAGAGTAAGCCACGCCATGCCTGCGAGTGCACTGGCGTGCTGGTCGTATCCAGATCGGCATCTGTTGGTGTCCAACGTGGCGATTTCCTTTCTGGACAACCATGCACGACTGTTTAGGCTCTACCTAATGTACAATGTGGCCGTTGTACCCCGAGTCGCCACAGTCTTGCGTCTACCACTAGCGTCGTCGGAGCATGGAGGGTCCTCTACATCACAGCCAGCCTACAGATGCTGCCCTGCAGATTGGAGACTCCACCCGTCAGAACTTGCTGTCTGATCGACTGCAACAGTCATTGATTTCACCAATCTCAACCTGGGCGAAATACTGTGCAAATACTGCAAAACCTCCCTTGAATCCCAGAGCACGCGCCACACGCTGTGCGATTTTTATCAGACAGTAGGAACCCCATGAGCAACTCCATCGCGGTGCAAACTCTGGCCCATGTCACGTCCAGACCGATTCCAAAAGAGCACTTGTCTGCGCGGAGGCTCCATGCATCTGGATCCAACGCTGCCGGTTTGTGACGCACAGGTAGCAGCAGCCCTGACGACCCGGAAGTGGCTTCTCTACCCGACGACTGCGATCGAAAATTCACAGCTCCAACCTGCTGCCGCCATGAAGCTAACGACAGCAAGACTTCAACTGCTAATATAAGAACCCAGTGAAATCGAACTGACGTCTTTCCGACAATTAATTGGGATCGATGTCTTTACCCAGTTAAACAAGGGCCGTAGTGTAGACATGAGTGTAGAAGATCATCAAAAACCGGGACCCTACTGTTGGTTGCACCTGCGGGCCCAAGCACAGAGATGCAACACATCACAGGCTCCATGTCTGCCAGCGAGCACCTTTCAAATTGAACTGTACAATAGTGGCCATCTGCTTATGCATCCTATCCGTTCCAAGGTTCGAGCTGGACCGGACGATCCAGACACTTAAGCACGGTTTTCGAACTGAGAGCGGCAGAACATCCGCAAGAGGCGGTGGTTGGCGAAGCAACAAACCACTGATCCTCTAGAGCATCCTGTACATCTGTGATGCTCTTCGGACATGCTCTAATTTCACAGCAATCGCAGATGTCTGAGTGCGTGCAGGTGCACAACAAGCCTTCGGCTGGTGCCTGGGATAAGGCAAAGTCCCCTCAGGAGGGCCTTTTTTTAGAGAAGTTTTGCACGTCGCCCCAGCTTTGGAGGCTTCGAGCTCGTCCTCGCTTCGCGATGGAAGAACTCACACTAAACAGTTCACCCACACGGCTGTGCCCCTCACAGGAATCGCGGGAGTCCTCCGGGCTGCGCAATGCGAAGAGTCTGGGTCGGACAGTCAGACCTTCGTCATGCTTCGATTCTGGCGACACCAGTCATACCTGCCCTGCCTCAATGAACTTCTTTGCCGGCTTCTTTGCCGCTGGTTGTCACACTGCGATTGCTGAGTTTGCCAAGTTTGTTCACGACAGGACCGTCTACCAAAAGCAACAAGCTTGTTCGAAACCGATACTCTGAAGCCCTGACATGCTGCAGGCCTCGATTGCAGTATGCGCCCCAAGCGGTGTTGCCGCCACTTGCTGAAGACTGCGGGGGCACGGCAACAAGCAAAACAAGCAGGATAGCTTGCGATTTAGTTGATTGTTGCCGATGTTCCGCGGTTGGTGACACTGGGGCGGCCGTGGTGAATGGAGACTGTATGGGAACCCCACGGATGCCGTATCGGAAGACACACCGCCTCAAGAAGCCACAGATATTGTGGGAAGCCTGAACCCCTTCAATCAGGACTCGGCAACCTGGCAAAGGGACACGCTTCCGCTTCAAGTTTGGATTCTTTTTGCGGGTCGTCGGGGCAGTCGACGAACACCGTGTCAATGGCTTACGGCACGGCGCCTCTCCCAAGCTCTGCGGGTGAACTCGCCCGAAGGCACGCAGATCCTTGTCACTGAATGGAGTCTGAAAAAGAAGGGCAGGGACCACTTGCCAACGTGTGGTGGAAGTAAACGTCAGTTGGAATAGTGGCAGCAGTGGCAGAAGCAGCAACAGCAGCAACAGCAGCAAGGGCAGAAACAGCAGCAGTAGCGTGGCAATGGCGGTGGCAGTGGCAGTGCCAATGGCAGCGGCAGTGACGGTACCGGAAGCTGTGGGTAGCAGAAGCAGTAGCGGCACCGGTACCGGTAGCAGTAGCAGTGGTAGTGGGAGTAGCAGTCGCAGTCGCAGGAAAAGTAGCCAGCAGCCAGCAGCAGCAGCAGCAGTACTAGTTACTAGTAGTAGCAGTCGTCGTCGCCGTAGTCGTAGTCGTAGGAGTGTTGTCCATGCTTATCAAGGTAGAGGCTCCACAAGCTTCCCGTATTTGTTGGATGGCCGGGATCGCAAAAATGGCGTTACTGATATCTGCATGACGATTGGAAGAAATATAGTCAGCTTTTAGATCAGTGCTTGTATGGGAAAAAGCGCTCTTTCCACTGTGGTGGAAAACGTAAAAAGTTGGGTGCAAACGATCCTTTCGAGCTGGAGAAAATTTGTCGAGGTATTTTGCCTGTATTGAGTATGATAGTGGGACATGTCTGGAATTGGCACATTTGGGAGACTTGTACCGAAAAATGTGACCGTTTCTCGAAGAGCCTTAGGTATGATGAGGTAGTCAAGAGTCATCCATTTAAAGGCGTCCTCTTATTCGAGGGTGTGGTCAGTACAGGTCATCTCTTTGTACGAAACTTGTTTGCAAAACGGGAGAGTAACGAATGTCTGAGGGAGACAGCAACCATCGGCTTCGAAAAAGTCTAGCAAAAATACTGCATTATCTTTTGTCGACGGCCTATGACATACGTGGGGTCTATGTTAGCATCCAAGCGGGAGTTACAATCACCAACGAAAAGGAGATGGGAGGAGCTGGTGTGAGTGAGAATGAGATCTTCCGGATCCGCCCAAAGTTGGGATTTGTGTTCCCTCTTGCTTGGACTCCTACAAATACCTTCGCACACTGCCCTCAACCCAGAGCCGAAGGGTACCGAACCAGAAGATGCTTCGACCAAGCAGCACAGGTTGGAGGAGCCAACAGCTCTTCACCTCACATAAGCACTCAAGCTTCGAACTCCAACATGCGGACTACTACGAGTCATCTGCGTTGGTACTGGTAAGGAAGTGCCGAAAAGTGGCTGGTGGCCAGCTCCTAAATCCTACTATGTCAAGCGCATCCGGCAGGCTAAATTGCACATGTGCCCAGGAGCAAACAAGTCTGATATAATCCCGTGATGAAACGTTAGCCACATTGTATGTCAGGCTGCACGAGGACCACTCGGCCTCTTATGTAGGGTAGGCAGTTGTGACATCTGCATATGTGTGTGGTGGGTGACGGACCTGCACGTTTGATGTTCATCTCATGCTGATGCAACCTTTGACGGCAAACCTTTGCGGCACTTTGCAATTGCATTGCCTGTTGTTGCTGCCGCTGTTGCTGCTGCTGCTCGTTGCGGCTGGTGCTGCGGCTGGTGCTGTGGCTGGTGCCGTGGCTGGTGCGGCGGCGGCTGCGGCGTCACCGGAACGTGTGACAGCGGCGGCTTTTGCTGCCGCTGCTGCTGGCGAGGATGGCACTGCATACTGTGTGCTACTGTCCTTGACTTTGCTTGTACACCATGTCTTCACTCCCCAGGTACTTCCGCATAACTGCTAAAGATCGTGCTCTTTGCTTGTTGTGTGTCATTGAAAGATTCGCAATGTAACCTGGGGCTTTCCTCGATGATGGCTGTGATCTTGTACTAGTAACTAATACAAACCTCAACAAAACCACCATCTCTGACGCGGGGCACTGGTCCACATCGGCCTGAGGCAGGGGGGATTTCCCAGGTCTGGAAACGTCGTCGCCCAGACATTCCAACGCAATAAATCTGCACAGACCCATTTAAACCTCCAAGACGGAAACTGGCCAGTCTCATGTAGTGGCTACACCTCCCGACTGCATCCCAGCTTAGTGAAGGCTCGCTCGAAAGCCACATGGCCTTTTGAAATGCTGGAAAGAAGGCCACTGCCGAAGAACGCAATGGTTGGGAAGCCGCAGTACGCTGCGATGCCGAAGCTTTCACTGCCTGACTTCGATTATGGGGTCTCTCTCTGTACAAGGACACCCCGCAACCAATTCTGTTTTCGAAGCCGGCAAACGCCAAATGGACTGCAGGTAGCTGCAAGCTCGAAGCCCGCACAGAGGCAGCCGACACCACACTAGCCACACTCAGCTTGCAAGGAGCGGCGACATCATCTTGCAAGGGGGCTGCGACATCATTCTCGGACGGCGCCTGCACGACATGATTTCGGAAAAGAAGCCAGAACTAGCATCATCTACTGCCTGCCACCTTCAGTCCTTAAACGATCGGCATGCGCATTCCGAAGACGAAGACAGATGTCTACATTGCACCAAGGACGATGCGCTCGCTCAGTGCCCATGCAAGGCCCACTGATCCAAGCCAAGCTGCAACATCATCCACCCCAAGCCAATCTACCTCATCGCTGCAGGACTTCTCCTCAATGACCGATGGATGAAAACACGATCTCTGCATATCATCTGTCATCATCTGTCTGACTATCTTTTCTGTTCCATATCCTCGAAAGTGAGCGTTCGCACCAAGATCCAGCATCTGCAGCGGTACAGAACATTAGTGACGGAAACGGATGTTCAGTTTTCACTCTCGTTGGCCACAAGAATCGTAGCTCGTCATGGGATTTTTTTCTGAAAATACCTCCAAAAACATTTGGAATCAGAGTCTCGGCATCTTTGAAAGCTCCGTTCTCGCTGACACCCTCCCCCCCACCCACAAGTCCAATGACCAACACGTCGACAGCTACCCCGCAAAGGGTTGTCGTTGTAACTCTGCACCCACCGGGAAAGCCAAGTGATGTGAGTGAGCTGAACAAGCGGGGACGAGCATAATCGGTAACTTGAACTTTTATCCGAACCACAACAATTCTTGAAAAAAAACTCCTCACATGGATCGTTTGGGAACCTCTAGCTTGCAGCTCCCTATCCGCAATGATTCACAAGTCTGCTATGACTCTGCAAAGGGTTGTCGTTGTAACTCTGCACCCGCTGGGAAAGCCCTCTGATGTTGGTGAGCTCAACAAGCGTAGATAGGCATAATCGGTAAATTGAACATATATCCGAACCATACAAATATGTCAAAAACTCCTCACAGATTCTCATCCCTTTAGCCTGTGTTACATCTTCCCACGACTGGAATAACCAGCAACCACATCTGCCGCACAAACATTGGCAAGTCTGGCTGCATTTGTGGTGCCTGCTACTCGTGACCAGTAGCACCTTGACGACATGCTTTCAAGAGGGTCTCTCGTAAATACTAACAGACGATGAGGCAGTCGCGAGAACGCACGCATTGCCCGGCAAAATTTTGGCCGATCCATAGACACGTGTAAGTCTCCAAAGCCGGAATTGAGGGGCCGTTGACACCCTTGCACACCTGATCCAAGCCAAGCTGCAGCATCACCTGCCCCAAGCCAACCCGCATCATCATGCAAGGACATATCCTGAGACGCTGCTGCGCGAAAGCAACCTGTCTCCATCGCACACTGCCTTTTGTGTCTATCTTCAGGTACCCATCTGACGGACTCGCGCTCAAGTTCTCCACATAGTCAACATGTCCATTTCAAAGCCAACATGTCCGTTTCAGAGCTTTATGTCGCCCAAAGCCTTCATCTTCTTCTGCTTCGTCTGAAACCATGAAAACATCGCACCGAATCTGGATCATTTACCAATTTACTCGTAGTACCTGGACTTCTTGCGCTTTGCCTGTGAGCACGCCGCCCGTCAAGCAAAACGAGCTCGCTGTCGTCCAGGTTCCGCTTGTCCCAATGGGAAAAGATTGGAGGGAAACGATTGTTTCATGCCTGGTCTTGTTTCCCCAGAACTGCACCAGGCTTTAGCACCCCCTGCCAGATGCAGAATGCATATCAGACTGAAGCAACCAGGACCTAACCACGACACCTCATACAATCCAAGGCGCGACAATGCTTGCCCCGGCAACTGCATCACCGCTGCCAGACGAGGCTGCACTTATCGTAGGCCCGACCTGATGCGGACCGCGTGCTCTCAGAGGAGGAAGGCTTCCAAGTGCGCGTGTGGACCCTATCCGCGAGCCTATCCGGACAGCCGTGCTTTGAGAAACACAAGCCACTGCACAGGCCATGTATGAAATTCCATACTTCGAACTGAAGCCAGTAGGGCTACTGGCCGGGCACGGAATTGCTTGAGATGCACATGCGCCAAACCACCGACGCAAAAGGTGCACTCCGGAACTACCAACACGTTCATATTGATATGGCTCTCTTCAGTCTCCCGACCTCTGCGGGACGTGCCACTCTGCAGAGATTTCGGCCATATCTCATCACCAGCAAGATGACCACAAAGAAGAGAACGATCGAGACCAGGATCACGGCCACCGGGACCACCCTTGGTGGTGATAGACCGTTGAAGGGCGTTTCTCTCTGTCAATTCGCTCGCAGCTCGAAGCTGCGCGAATCGATGCCGGCAGGAGGCCACGGCTCTTGCCTGCAGCAGCACACTTCAGGACTTGAGGACACAGGACAGTAGTCAAGCGCTACAGTATCGGTCCGAGGCACGAGGATGCACCAGAGCTCTGCGACGTGCTGTCGCCAACCTACAGCATATGCAGGGCGTCAGTGCCTATCTGCGGTCATTCACAGACCACTCGTCGTAGAATGTGCAGATACACCACCAAGCTGTGCTATGTGCACATACAGGCCCGCCTGCGAAGTCGTCCCCATGGACCTGGCGTCGGACATGTCATGTCAGGGTGAGGAGTAGCGGGAACCGCCTTTGGGAGTAACGGAAACCCGCTCTGCACACCGTAACGGAAACGGACGCTAGTATAAACAGGAACCACACCCCGCAACATAAACTACCCGGGAAAGCCATGCGACGGAAAGTATGTTGCAACTCTTCTGTGGGTGGGGGAACCAGTTTTCGGTCCCCCATTTTGCCACCATGATTAACGCCTTAAGCTCATGCCTATGTGTCTTTGTTCGGCGCATATAGTGTAGGGTTCAATAACTTTTTTGCCTCGTTCAATAAGATTCACGGCTTGGGTTACACGATGGCAGTGGCAATAAAAGAGGTTTGAACATGTCGAAGAATGGTTTTTAACAAGTAGTGACGCATCTTTCTGCGAAGCAAAGCCTGTCACAATGGCATACATTAATTTTTAACATGTAGTGACGTATCTTTCTGAAGAATGGTTTAGGTTTGGAGGCTTGCTACTAAAGTTCATATGCCCAATGCAACCCTGGTCGTGAATTTCTGATGGCTAGAGCTGAACAATGTCGGACGTCAGGTCTGAATCCCTGTGAGTGGGGTACCGGAAATCCTGCCACGAGGGCCTGCCTGCGGGCCGTTACTTACAGGAACCGGCCGGTTGCTGTTACGGTGTTGGGCTCGCGGCTCGCATTCCCGCGACGGACAGCCTGTTCCTGCTGCGGAATATACTCGCCATGTCATGGTTCCCAGGTACCAACTCAACTCGGAAGCGAAAGCAAAGGAGTGCAAGCGGCGGATCCACCACGACCACCGGCCCCATCGACACGACGGCGATGGAGGAATATGCCTTGCTTCGCGGCCCGTTGGGTTCTCCCATTTGTTGGTGTCTTGCCGTTGAAGCTCAGCCGAGCTACAAGTGCTGGGTAGTCAAGGAGGGCCTCCTGCAGCATCACCGTTGTTGCCTCGCTGGCATTTCGGCGCCTCGGCTCAGGCTGATTTCATGATTCTATCCTTCACCCAGACTTTTTCTGTCGTAGTCCGAGGCTCTGCAAAGCCAGCTCAGCCTTCCTGGCGTCGGCAGCAGAAAGCTGCCAGGCCTCGGGTGGCCGAAGCTACGCAAGTCTGTGCAATGTTAAAAATTTCGGGCAACAGGGCGTAGGAGATCTCGGCTCTTTCCCATCGCTGAAGTCGCCTGAAGGCAAGCCAGGTTCCAGCAGTTTGCCAAAGTGATGATCTGTACCTAGTCCTAGTCCTTGGACCTCCCCTCCGGAGTGGAGCTGTCGAGGATGGTGACTTGCAGGTTCAGGACCTTGCAGAGAATGAAATCCGGGCGACACGGCTCCCACTTCAGCCCTGCGACCCAGTGCCTGGTGAAGGAGAGGCTCTGCAAAAACCAAGTTGACGAGGACCTCCTTCACGGCCTCGCATGAAAAGCCCTGACTTCACTTCTTCCAGGTTGCTATCCGGGAGCTTAGACATCAAGTTTTCGCTAACACCTTGACGTACATATCAAACACCCACATCTTTCGCATCCCTGAACACAAGACCCCCTTTGATCGTGGACAGGCCTTCAGCAGATCTGTGACATGGTCGGTAATCCTGAGTTTATCTGCTTTCACGTTGCGTGTATTTTCGGACATCCAGCTGCAGGGCATGTGAACTTTTGCAGACCCACGGCACGTCGACGCATCAGGAAACGATAGTACAAGGCTGCCTCCAACAAGCAGCTTCTTCCTGGGACTCAGCAGACAAGCCCATCTTGACAACGAAGCTCCCCGAGAAGCAGCTAGGCTGAGAGTGCGGCATGGGTGGCGAAAGGAAGAAACTGGTACTCGTCACTGCCTCAGGCCAACCGGGCTGGCACAAAAGCAACCCTGAAGAGACATTGCGTTGTCATTTCTTACAATCGAAGCACAGAGGTGGTCGAGGAGGTCGTGGTTCGGCTGCTTGTGGGCCGCAAACCTCGGCTCTTTGCGAACATCGTCACTACGTGTCCTGAACTTCGGAGAAAGTCAAGCCCGCTGCGATTGGCGATAGGCAGCATGGGACCAACTGGAAGTTCGACCGCGCCCTCAGCAACTCTCAGCCGTCCGCGCCCTATGCACAAGGCATTAAAGTGGGCCTGGTCGACCAGGATGGCAAAGCCGACTGCAGCCTACAGTGCTGTGAAGCTGCAGTCCCTGCAGCCCAACACTGCAGCATCCGGGGACACCTCTGCCCTTTGCTTGCTACGGCAGCCAAGATTCTTCTGGCAAGGTGGCACGCACGTACGTAGACTCCCAAGACGGATGGCAACCTCGGCTGGACGGCCAACAGCCCTTGCATCTGGCAATTGGCGTACTGCGCAGCTGCGAGGAACATTCCAGACTGGTCGGTCGCGGGCCCTGTCACTGCTCCATTGAAAACACGCACTGAGGGCCTGCAATGGTCTGCAGAATCTGCACCCTACCGTGCCTTTGTCTGGACAATGCCCAAATTTTCCAGTTTGTCTCCGCATTCATCTACCAACCACACCTCAAGGAGCAATCAGGAGGCGATCAAGGCAGCGGGCTTCTTTCTGGATATCCCCTCAAAGGCGGCCCAGGGGCAGTGTGGCGGCCGACAGCTGCAAGCTCACATTGCACAGGTCTCCACCGAATCTCGCCTGGGCCGTGGCTCATCGCGACTTGCACAGCCCAGGACAACGGCCCTAGATTGACAGTCTGTAAGCTGAGCCACCAAAGATCTCGACTCCGTGCGTTCCCCAGTCTTGAAAGGACAGGAAGGCGCAAGCACTGCATGCCAGCGTCTCGTTGCTGGCTGCAGGGCACACTTCGGAGATGCTGTCCTCCAGTCGAGAGCTGGCAGACAAAGCTAGCAGCTAGCAACAGCATGGGCCCTGTGGCCTCGCAGTGCGCGATGCCTGGGAGTTGACTGCGCAAAGCAGCCTGGAAAAGGCACTGGTCGGCTTCCGCGCACGCAGCGCCCTCGGTTTGTTCAGACCAAGAGGAATTTGGTGCACATAGCTGTGCAGCGGAGCAGCATCCGGAACGCCGGCCAAAAGCTTCATGCCTGGGCTGTCAGCTCTGCGGTCAGCATCACTCTATATCGGTCACTAGGGCCACTAGCACCTAGGAATCTCTCTGAAGCATTTTAAAGCCACGAAACACGAGGATGGCGGCTGAGCTGTGGTGGAGCTCGTGACAGTGACGGAGGTGATGGTGTCGGTCGTCGTGGAAGGACAACCTACCTGCTCTGACTCGCAACACCAGCTCGCCTTTGCATCTGACCAACCTTCTTCCCATCTATCGAAACCTTCACTGCAATTGAAACTGAAACCGCGAGTGGTCGTGCTGAAAGTGCTGGTGAATGTGCTCGAAGAAGAGACACTTTCCGTCTGAGTCTGCGATCTGGTGGATGATGAGGTAAAGCGGCAACCTCGTTGCTCTTTTTCGCAGCACCAGTCCATCTTCGTGTTGGACCACGCAACGTCCCAATTGCTGAAATCCGCACTGCAATCAAAGTAGTGGGTCGTTGTCGGCGTTCCGGAAGTAACGAATCGCGTGCTCGAGCTGTAAGTACTGCTGCCTGTTTGAGATGTTGACGTCGTTGAAGAAACAAGTGCGGTGGTCGTGCTTGCAGAGCTACTTGTGGAGGTCATGCTAGTGGACTCTGATGTCACGCTAAAAGTGCTCGTGCTCGACATGCTCGTCATAGTTGTTGCGTTGGTGATTAGGGTCGATGTGGTCAGAGTGGTAGATTGGCAGCCCAGGAGCTGATGTTCGCAACACCACTCTTTCTTTATGTTCGACCAACCTTGCTCGAAGCGGTCTAGGCCAGCACTGCAATCAAACCAGAAGGTTGCGGTGGCCGTCTGAGTTGCAGATGTCGCTGTAGTGGACGGGCAACCTATAAGTTTCACTTGGCAGCACCACTCCTTTTTTGCGTTTGACCAACCTTGCTCGAATCTATCTTGCCCGGCGTTGCAGTCAAACCAACGTGTTGTAGTCACCGTGTGCGAGCTCAGGGTCACTGTGCCAGATAGAGATGTGCTGCTGCTCGAATGTGTCGTGGTGCTAGAAGCAGTCTGAGTCGATGTGGGGGGGCACGCCCGCTGCTGCATTGCGCAGCACCATTCTTTCTTCGTTCGCGACCATGAGCGTTCCCAGTCGCTGAAGCCCTCGTTGCAATCGAAGTACCACGTCCTCGTCGAAGTGACCGCAGTTTGGGAACTCGTCGTTTGAATGAATGTACTCGTGGCAGTTATGCTGCCTCACGGAAGCAGTGATACACAAACGTGTCGCAGGTAATGCACGCACACGAACGAAAGCTGAACGGGCTAAAATATTCACTCGAAGATACCGCTCCCATCCGGGCAGCCGGCTTTTCCGGCTGCAACGCTGAAACCGAGATGCATCCAGATGGAACCATTTGCCACATTCTGGCTCCGCCGGGAGGAAGGCAAGCATGTCCGCTGTCCTGCGTTTTCGCATTCTAGATCGGACACGGCCCTGCTACAAACAGGCAAGAGTTGCGGTGCATTCAGCGGCGCCACCAACCACCAGCAATGCCAGCAACACCAAGAGCTCTCCTGACTGGCTATTCAATTCGGCAATAACGAACATCAACGAGGCATCTTACAGCACAACTTACAACGCCCAGGCCTTTGGAAACTCCGGGGAATTCCATGGGACTCGCATTTTCCTAAATGTTTAATTGGGCTTGTTGGCATCTTGGAGGCTGTTGTTCCGAAGCCTTGGTGACCCGGTGTTGCTGCCAACTGCTTGCTTGAATGCTGTTGTATGATCGGCATGAACTGGGCAGATTCCGGACAGGTATCGCATCAACAACCCCCAGTGAAGCAGGCAGCGGTGTTTTGATCACGGTGTTATAATCGTTATCGAGCTCTATCACTGTTGGGCGGTCGATTGGTCTTCAATTGGTCTTGGATTGGTGGTCTGGGATTGGTCGGGGATTTTGGGCTTCGGCGTGCACACTGCTGCTGCTGGTAATGTACTGCTGCTACTGCCTATGTAACCACCATTACTACCACCACTACGACTGCTAGCGCTTTCTGACTACTGAGCAGACTCTACACTACTACGATGAAAACGACCACTCGGAGTGCCATAACTGCTATGGCCCTGGCTATGCTGCAACGGCAGCAAGATGCCGCTCCGGGTTTTCACGTTTAAAGAGTCACGACGTTGGTTCAGATGTTCAATCTCGGTGAACTGCATATTGAGGTTGAACATTCAAAAAATGTACATATTACATATTAGGTATTATACATTACATAACATACAGTACATATGAAAAAGTGTATGTTATATGTTTGAAATAAACTCTACATATTACATGGCGAAATACAATAAGCTGTAAACACTATTTCAGATGTTATAAGTTGTTTGTGATATATTGTACATTACCTATCGGAATGTCTTAGATCTTATATACCGTTACACGGTTTGACACGGTGTCACACTATATTTGCTGCTACAGCATTACACGGTTTCACACGGTGTCACACTGTACTTGTTCACTTAGCATGACACGGTGTCACGCGGTGTCTCGCTCCGACACTATTCGACACTGTTCGACACTATGTGGGTTTTTGTGTCCGACATTGTTTGACACGGTGTCACACGGTTTCGGTCTAGTAGGGTTAGATAGTGTGACACGGTGTCTGGCCACGTCTAATACAAGCCATAACTTATACGCCATTGTGAAGTTGTAGTTGAGTTATAAGTTATGAGTTGTAAATTATGCTATAAAATAAAAAGAAGTTTCAAGTCTATTGGTATACAGCTATACGAATTGTGCTCAACAGTGAATCACTTGGCAACAGCCAACACCAAAGAGTGTGTGCTGATTGCAACTGTCTACAGACCTGTCGTTTTCCACTTCAAACCCCACCTGACCCCCCTCCAAGGAACAAAAACATGTTATACGAAAACCTTACTTGAAACACAAGACCTCTGTTAAACGAACAACAGATCGTTCCAAACTTTGGGTTTAGCGTTTCGGGATGTTCAAGGTTTGGCGATGGTTATAAGCATGCCGAGCAGCGGATGATTGCAATTTCAAGCATGGAACTGAACGGAAGCATCAGGCAAAGTGACATTTTTCACAGAGCCGGAATCCCCTGACAAAGTAGTGAGAAAGGTCAGCCGGCATGATTCCCCACACCACCATATTAAGGCCGCGCGCAGCTCCCTCTGGCGCGCGCCGCGCGCCCGTGGCAGAATTGGCACGTGAAAACCCACAAGCGCCCCACGCGCCCGACCCCATGCAGGGCACAAACCCACAAACATGCGTGTTCTGCCACATGGCATGCTAGATGGAGCTGCGCCGTGGGGATAGACCGGATAAGCAGTAAGAAGCCAACACTAATATAGGATCGACGGCACCAGGCTGGAGTCTGGTCTTACTAAAGCAGAAATTCCTGGATAAAAAACCCCGGACTGACCCGGGAAGAGGCTACCGGGATTGAAAACAAAATTCATCTAACCGTCAAACCCGACCCATGACACGGATATGAAACTGTAGGGTCTGACCCCGGAAAACGAAGCGAAAAGCCTACACTGATAAAATCAGCAGCTTGACTGTTGGAGTTTCATCAGGACTTGGATCTGGGTTCTGCTAGGAAGGCAGGAGTCTTGGGTTCTGAAGAAAATTAGGGTTGACCAATATCAGTTGGGGTTCAGAAGTTTATAGGATAGAGGGATGGCCATTTATGGTATCCCACAATAAAACACAGATTTCAGCACTGTGGGCATTTATGCCACCACCGGTTGCGCTTTGGGTTTTGCTATAACATGTAGTTTTGAAGCAACAAAGGCAAGCCTCGTAATGTTTTTCACTCTAGAAGAGCACCAACACAACCGGTTGCTTTTGAAATGAAAATGTGGTTTCGGAACGAAGAAGCAAGAACCGCACGCCCCATAACGTTTGTTTTCAATCTAGAAAACAAAAGGCACGGTTGCGCTTTGGGTTTCATAATTTTTCTAATAAAAGATGTGGTGGGACGACAAAAAAAACAAGCTCATGATGCTTTTCACTTCAGCAAAACCACACGGTGCAATCGGTTGCGTTTCTGTATTTATTCAATGAACATGTGTTGTATTGACGAGGACGCAAGAAATGCAGGCCCCATGATGCTTTCACTCTAGAAAAAGCGCACCCGGGTGCGCTTTGCGTTTTTCCAGTGAAAATGTGGTTTTGGGACGAGGAAACAAAAAAACAAGAGTGCCATGGTGCTTTCGGTGTAGCAAAACACGAAACGTAACCGGTTGCACTCTGTTTCCTTCCAATGAAGTTTTTGGACGCGGAAACAAGAAACGCAAGCCCCATGATGTTTTATGATGCTTTCACTGAAGAAAACCACAAAGCGCACCCGGGTGCGCTGTGGGGTTGTTTTCCAGTGAAGATGCGGCTTTGGGACGAGGAAACAAAAAAGACAAGTCCAGGATACTTTCACGCTACAAGTAAAAGAACACAAAGTACGACCGGTTGCGCTGTCTTTTTGCAATGCACATGTGGTTTTCGGACGAGGAAGAAGCTCAAAAAACAAGCCGCGCAGTACCCCGCAGTGCTATGGTGGACGGGGGCCAACCCAAAAACCAACGCCGGACCAATCCCGGACCAAAACCGGGACCAATCCCGGACCAATCCCAGGACCAAATCATATAGAAACAGAACCAACCTAGAATAGAGCCCGACAACGATTCAATGTCCGGGTGTCGCGAAAGCTTGCTCGTTGTGCATGCTTGCCGGCGGCCGTATCAGCTGGTCTTAGCCAGTACAGCAAAAGATGTAAACAGCCCAGTGCGCCCCAGTGTTTGTGCATGGTCATCTGAAACAGACCTGACGATACTTCGAGGTTTTGGGAAGCTGCTTTTCACCCGCCAAACGGAGCAATAGCGGCCAGCGAACAACAAATCCAATCTTAGTCTGGTCAATTACAACCATTGTCGGCCCAGGCTACAACATGGCCTCCTCGCCCGGGCGCGGGCCGCAGGTGCCCCCGCCGCTTTGCGCAACGCCGCCCAAACCGCATGGGTTCTCCGCTGGAGTGGACTCATCTCCGTTGCGGCGCAGCGTGCACTCGCTGCCACTTTCCTTGAGCTTCCCCAGTCTGAGCTTGGTGCTGCTGGCCCGCCACCGGCTTTGCACGAGCTCCTTGCTGACTCTCGCTGGCAGGAGGCTCCTGAGCCCAGCCGCCTCCCTGCCCGTGCGTGAGTCGCCAGGTACCGCCGTAGGCTGCAGATGGCACAGGGACCTGGACCTCTTTCACGTGCAATAGCAAAAAGGTCCGGAAAAAAAAAAAAAAAAACACACATGGCGGCAGGAATTTAACAGTTCTCAAGTAGTTGATGGAAGTGTCTGTTTGTAATCTAGTTTACAACAACCGCTGGCAAGCAAGCAAGCACGCAAGTCCATTTTAGCACGGGTGCTCGCTACATGCACATAGTATGTTGATGCAAGTGTGCATGCAGCACAAGTACAAAGCACCGTGATGACATAGAACAGAAAGCAGTCACATGGAGCACACACGAGCTGCACTGCATTAGCACAGCAAGCCCAACAACCATCCAAAGCAAACCCTTCAATCCCAAACGGGTTAAAAAAAACACCACCAACATGTCCCTGCGGCGATTCTGATTGGGAAGGCGTTGTTTGCTTTCAACGGACCGGGCTCCTTGGCATGAGTCTCGGTTGGCTGCTGCACGCTTCGGGGCAGCTTCCTCCCTTTGACCTCCTTACACGCCGCGTAGCGGTTTTTACTCAGTTTCACTAATTATCGGCGTCGGCACTGCCTTTCTGACATGAGGCGCCGCACGCAAAACGACGGCTCTCATCGGTAGGACACTTCAAGCGAACACAAATAGGTTGGGAAACACCTTTTTTTGCGATTGCGTGCGATGGTTTTTTTCTCCTTTTTTACCAGCGTTCCAAGCGTGGCAGTGCCAGTGCAAACCCAAGTCTAGGCCAGTTGCGCGCTACGGTGTCTAGGGCATGCGGCTTGCAAGGGGCGGCTCAAGGGAAAAGTCAGCCTGCAAAGGCGCGGGCAGCCGCAAAGGAAAGTAGGGCTGACCAGCGAAAGGCAAAGGCAGAAATGCTGGGACCGCGAGAGGAAGCAGGCACGGCCCTCGCACGGAGGCGCGCAAGGAGTTTGACAAAGGTGGCAGCTTCAGTGCTCCAGCGGCCACCGAGATCGAGAGCGAGAACGACGAGCTTGCATCGGGGAGACTGTCACGGTTCAGGGTAGGTGCGCTCCTTGGCTTTGCACGCGAACGCAAGTGCAGTGCCGGCAGTGCGACCAGCTGCCCTGCGGGGGGCACCAGCGGAGGTCAAAGGGGACACGAGCGAAGTATCGACTGCGAGCTGCGAGCCTCCCCAGAGCGCAAGTCCATTCGCAATGACGTCGATGCGGCGCTCATCCTGCCTGGCGACATCAACGTTGAGGTCGCGAAGCCGGACGTTGAGGGCAACAGTGGCTCCAGCTTCCCGGCAGATACGGGCGGCAGCGCGCTCACGAGGCCCAGGGGCCCGACCGAGGACATGCAGCGAGGTGGTCCCCGAATCGGTCGTGCAATTGCCGTCAGCGGCGGCGTGCCGAAGTCAAGGGCAGGGGCAAGCGAAGCCGGCGGAGGAGCAACATACGGAAGAGCGGCGAGCTGAGGGACAGCTCAGGCGAGACCGGTCTTGTAGTAAAGACACTCGCGGCATGAGGGCCCGACTGTGAGTCCAACAAAGCGAGGCTCGGGGCGTCAAGCTCTCTGCGGATTGGCACGGTCGCAGAACTCATCAACTGTGCGTGCAGCGGGGCGCTGCCACCCGCGTGTAAAATCGGCGGGGTCGTCCGTCCTCAGGCGAGCCAGGGGGCACCGCTGAGAGCACAGCATCCAACGTGGGGGTCTGGTAGCCTGCAGCCTGCAGAGACGCGGTAGCATTCCTCAAGGCGGCTACTTGGAGGCCCTTTTGACTTAGTAAGTAGGGTTAGTAAGGTAGGTTATGAGGATTATAATAGGGTTTCTAGGGGATACTAGGTAAACTTACTAAATAAAAAAAAACCCCCCAAGTAGGGCGTGAGGCAGCGGCCGACCAGCCAAAGAGCGTATGACTGAGGGCCTGAGCGAAGGCTCGATCGCGACGTGCGAGGGTGGGGAGCGCATCGGCCCAAGACGCCCAGTAAGCCGCGACGGCATGGCGCTCAGCGCTGCGAAGTCCAAGTCCACCATGGCGCGTGCAGTGCAAGTTTGGCACGTGCGGCAGCCAAAGCAAGCAAGCCGGAAGTAGCATCGGCATGCAACAAAGCATCCAGGCTCGAGAGGACAGCAGCGTCGTGCTCAGCGGATCTCAGTGGCGTACGCTCGCGTATCCTCTGGAGGCAATGTGCGCTGCACGTATGCTGCGCACGCCGGGCAGCACAGAAACACAGCAACAGCCACGCGACCTGAGTGTCGGCAAGAGGGAGCAACAAGCGGTCGAGGAGACCCCTCTGTTGGTTTTAGTTTACCTCAAGCTACCGTAGCCGTGTCGCGGCCCAGCGGCGGCGGGTCGCACTGTTCACCGCTCGCTAGCGGCATCTCTAAGAGCGACAGCCGCAGCCGTGCTGGTGCCGCTGTTGTTTTTTGTCGATTTGCCAGCGTCGTCACGGTGGCACGTAAAGCAACTCATGCTTCCAAACCCGTAAAAAGGTTAAGGCAGGGCCTGCCGTGTCGGCAGCAAGCCTTGCAAACCGTCCGCATGGTGCAGTTAAGATGGCATTACATGCGGCCGTAGTGCACATGCCAGCAAGCACGAGACACGTAAATCTAAACTTTTGCGCTCGGACACTTTTGCTGGAATGATGCAAGCTAAACTCGCTTTGCTCCGTTTGCAACCCATTTTCTGACACATTGCATATGACACTATAAAGCACCGCCATAGAACCTTCATGGACAGGCTCCGTCTGCAGAGCTCCTACAATATGTTTTGCGGAATATATCCCGCAAAAATTTCAGTATGACCAAATACAATTTACGCAGTGCACGGTTCTCTCGTTACAGCGCTAAGCAGCTTTCAGAGAGGGGAGCTGGAAGGAGAGAGAGAGAGAGAGAGAGATTCGCTCAACCCTTTTTTTTTGGAGCAGAAGAATGCAGAAGATGCTGGGATGTAATGCTGTGCGAAACATCGAATTTCTACGATTATGCTATGCCACTTGCCCAAGGGCGAAGTGGATGAAAAATGCGAAGCGATGCGGTGTATGCGATAAACATGCATGAAGTTCAGCATGAAGGTATTCTAGTTTTATTTTTTTTACGCAAGCTTTTTGCGACCAGTATCGACCAGTACGAGCGCGGTCCCTGTGCACCTGCAGTTTACGTGGCGGCGTCAGCATAGCTCCGCAACAGGAGGCGGCTGAGGGCAGGGGCGTGCAGCCAGCGCTCGTCCTGCAAGACCTCATGCACAGCCGGCTCGCCGGCAGCAGAGGCGACGGTCGGTGTCAACAGGGAGCTCCAGCAAGGACCGGCGAGGGCCCTCTGCCCTGCCAGGGCGATGATGCTGCTCCAGCGAGACACATAGGCTGCACGCAGAGCCGACCGGACGGCAGCGTGCGCACGCCCAGCTCGCGCCCGTGCGAGGAGCCTGAGGAAAGTCGCGGGCTCGGCTCGGGGATGCTCGGGGCCCCAGCGGCCGCCAACCTCGACAGCGAACACCACGAGGTGGCAGCGCGGTGAGCGCGCAAGCTCGGGGTGCGTGTCGCGTCGCTTACGCCTCGTGGCTTGCTGTAAGGCGAGCCGCGGCTCGCCGGAACGAGCTGACACAGGTGGTGTCAATGCAAGCTGAGCCCCATGCCAAAGAGGCAAGCCGTTGCAGACGATCTCTATCCGGCGGGCGTCGGGCACTGGGGTGGGTAGGTTCATGTCTGCGCACGTTGCGGGCGACGCGGGCGCCGGCCTCCTGGCAGACCCTAGCAACGGTTCGCTCAAGCGGAAGAGCACGGGAGGCAATGGCCCCGGAGGTCGCACAGGCTGCACGGTGGTCACCGAGCGGGTCAAGCACGGCAGGAGCAGAGCCAGGGCGCAGGCGGCGGAGGAGAAGCACCCGGAACTCTGCGGGCGTGGTGACTGCTTCGTGAGGTCGGGCGGACTGTAAAGCAGCAGGCGGCATATGGCCCGGCCTGGGACAGCAGCAGCGCTCGGAACGCGGAAGGCAAGGTGGCGAAATGCGTCTCGAACGCGCGCTGGTCGCATGCGCGAGCGGCGTGCTGCCAGCCTCGGAGACGGTGCCCAGGCTGGTCGTGGACAGGTGCGTGCGCTGGTTCTGGGCTATCCCAACCGGGGACGTCGGCGGCTTGCGCGGCCGCGACGGCAAGGGAGCCACTGGCATGGGGTGCGGCGAGCGCATGCAGGAGGTTGTCGGCGATGTGCGGAGAGCGAGCTCGGATTGCTGGCAGTGCGTCGAGCCAAGACGCAAGGAGGCGATCGTGCTCTGCCCGCTTCGCGGCGAGCGCGCTGTGAGGGATTCGGGGCGCGGGCTGTTCTGCTGCCTGCGGTGGGCCAGCGTCCTCCGCATCGGGCAGGGAGTGCGAAAGTGCGCGGCGCCCTCGCCCACGGCCCCGGCCTCCGCGCCGTCCACGTCCTCGAGCTCGGCGCTCTCCCTCGACGACGCGCGCTGCCGCAGAGCTGACGAAATCGTCGCCCCGCTCGCCGTCACCATCATCGACCGATGGCGGCCGAGAGCCACGAGGGGAGTTCTCGCCATGGCAGACTGGCGGGGCAGCCGGGACTTCCAGCGGCGGAGGCTGCGTCACTCCGGTGAGGCAGCGGCCCCGGCGCCGACGAATAGACACTGTGGGGCTGTTTTTTTTTCGACCCCGAAATATCTTTTTTCAGACCCCGCGCTTGGTCCATCTTGTTTTCGACCCCGGCACGTCTTGTTTCCGACCTCCATCTTTTCTTCAGCCCCCCGACGAGGTCTAGAAAAACATTACGATCTCTTTTTGACCTCCACTCTACGATTTAAGCCGTCTTTTTCTCGGCCACGAAATATCTCGTAACTGACCCCGTGTCTTTTTCGCACCCCGGTGGATCTTTTTCTGGGCCTCTAATGTCTTTTTCCTGACGTCTGCAAAGATAGAAGCACGCACACATGACATATCAAACAACACAACAAAAAGCGTCGCAATATGAATTTTGCAACGCAAACTGCACAAAAACTAACTTAACCATACTATAACTCTCACACACACACACACACAAACAGAAGAAGAAGCACGAAATCGCTTTTAGGGGCTGAAAGCGAACGAAAGAAATCAAAGTGTGTCATCGAAAAAATATAAAAAAAAACAAACGTTTTCCAACACGAAGGAGAAGCCACACGATATCGCTTTAGGGGGCAAAAGCAAAGAAAATAAGAATGAACAAAATCAAAGTGAAAACACACACGACAAAGGATCTTTTTTCCGGCCTCCAACTTGTCTTTTTTCTGGCCTCTGCTTGGGGCTGAAAAAAAAATCAAGGTCTTTTTTGGACCGCGGATGTCGAACAGCAAGCAAAAAAGATCGCGTGTGGAAAAAAACATCTCGGGGTCTGGAAAAAGTGTGCGACGTAGGAAGCTCGGTCGCTCCAGCCGGAGCGCCGTCGTTTACGGCCGGGCGGGTCGCAAGCCCCAGCGCTAGCGGGGGGAGATTGCGCAAAACGACTCATATCGACCTCCCAATGCAACGGCAGCTCACAGAGGGGGCAAGCCGGCGCCCCAATACATGCGAGCGTCCGACAGCTCAACAAAATCCATGGCAGGTTCTGCGAGGCGGCAACAGACGGCACGATGTGGAGAGGTTATAAATTCATAAGATTTCATGTTTGACCCCAACACTGGTCCAATACAATCAACAGGAGTTGGACAGTGAAAGCAGCCAGAGGTCAGTTGATCGCATTGCTCCAGTGGTGAGAGATCAAGCAACTGTGGCGTTGGTGGGTTGTCCCAGGTCCAAGATACAATCAAAACGACGCTCCAAGCAGCCCAGATGAAAAGCCAGTCCGATTTGCTGCAGAGGCTTTTGGGGGGAACGCAGTGTTCCGAACTTCGAGTTCAGGGCCCCGAACACAGTGTTGTTCAAGGCCTTGAACTTCGAGTTTCGAACACCATAGTTGTTTCCGACTTCTAGTTCGAACACTAAGTTCAACTTCCAGTTGAACTCCAAGGTTAAACATTGGAACTTCCAGTTCAACTCCAGTTCGAACACTAGGAGGCGGTTCGAACCCAAAGTTCGAACACAGTTTTCCAACCTTTGAACTCGAAGACTAGTTTTTGAACTTCGGGTTCGAAGACTGGTGTTCAAAACAGCATTTTTGAGGTTCGAACACTGGCGGCTGGTCCCAGAGGCGGAAGGAAACCCAGGTTAACTGGTTCCAAACTTTTTTTTTTGCGTGGGCGGGCCTCAAAGACAGCAGCTGCTGCGCTCGTCCCAAAAAGAACTACAAGAACTACAAGAAAGCAAAAAAAGAGAGATGCACACAAAGGTGAAACGGGCTGCGATGTGCAGACTTCGCCGGCAGGCATCGTTCAGCCCTGGTTGGGTTCCAAACTATTTCTTTCTTCAAGGGCAGGTTTGGAAACCTGGGTTGAACCTGACCTGGGTTGGAACTGGGTATAGAACCCAGGTTTGACTGGGTTGAAACTTGGGTTTTGAACCTGGGTTATAAACCTGAGTTGGCAGGTTCAATCGCGCGGAGAGTGCTGTTTACAAAAACGGCCAGGTTTTAGCTTCCCTTACGCTTTTGCGGCCGCCGCTACAGGCTTACAACACGCTGAATTTGGATACTTCAGCTTGGCGCTTGCTCTTGCGAAACCCGCCCAGGTGGGAAGCTGGGCAGGGTTGGTTTGCGGCTCTGGAATTCCCCTCCTATTGGAGATCTCAATCTGGGCACATTTGTCTCCCTGTCTCGGCCCGCTCTTGGGAAGCTGGGCACCTGCACATGCCATACAAGCGGGCTGGATAACCAATACGGCCCGATTCTTCAGCACAGGTGCGCAGCGCTCCTCTTGTGCTGCCCATACGGGACCTGCACATTGCAAAATGAGGAATTTCTGAGAAAGAACATCCATACTGTGCACGGCCGGACGGGTACCGTTTGCCCGCACAGAAGGGCACCCACTAGATTGTGCCTCAGGACATCTTGATAGTGCGACGGCCGAGGCTGGTCCCCTCCCCCCCCGGGGTTTAACCCAGGTTTGAACCTGGGTTTGAACCTGGGTTCCCTCCCCCCGGGCCGGGGGGGGGGAACAACAACAACAACCCAGGGAACCCAGGTTTGAAACCTGGGTTTAACCTGGGTTTGAACCTGGGTTTGAACCTGGGTTAAACCTGGGTTCGAACCTGGGTTCAACCCCGGGTTAAACCCAGGTTTAAACCCAGGTTATAACCCAGGTTTGAACCCAGGTTTGAAACCCAGGTTCTAACCCAGGTTTGGAACCCGGGTTTAATGAACCCAGGTTTAACCCAGGTTAAAACCCAGGTTAAACCCAGGTTCCAAACCCAGGATTGAAACCCAGGTTCTAACCCAGATGGGTTGAACCCAGGTTCGAACCCAGGTTAAACCCAGGTTTGAACCCAGGTTTGAAACCCAGGTTCTAACCCAGGTTTGGAACCCGGGTTTAATGAACCCAGGTTTAACCCAGGTTAAAACCCAGGTTAAACCCAGGTTCCAAACCCAGGTTTGAAACCCAGGTTCTCACCCCGATTTGGAACCCGGGTCTAAAAACCCAGGTTTACACTTAGGTAAAAACCCAGGTTTGAACCCAGGTTTGAAACCCAGGTTCTAACCCAGGTTTGGAACCCAAGTTTAAAGCACCCAGGTTTAACTTTAGGGTTGGTTTGAAGAAAGGCTTAAAGGAGGCTGAGGAAGCCTTCTTCGACACGAAAGACTTTTTTGACTTTGCAGCGCTGCTCGGAGTCCGAACGTAGCGAGTCGCAGGACATGCATATTGCACGGCGTTCAGGTAGAACGCTCACTTTGTGATCCATAGCAGAGAGAAAGAAAGAGAGCGGAGCCGTGCGCCGTTCCGAAGAACCAAGCACGCACTCCAACAGCGGTGTTCCCCGGCCCGAAGACCCGAGAAGGAACAAACACAGGCTGATTGAAGGCCCATCGTATCAAACAGCGCCAAAGCGGAAATAAGGTATACGTAAGAGTGTTGAAATAACAGATTGGAGATCCAGCCTTCAAAACAGCTTATGTAAAGTTGA
>CAJNDT010005613.1:490868-552963 GCA_905221615.1 Symbiodinium sp. CCMP2592
TGGTTTGGATTCCTGGTGCAGCCTGAAGGTGCTCTTAGATGATCTTCAGCTTGGTCAAGACGAGGTAGGAGCCAAATGCAAAGGCTGTGAGGAAGGTCGTGAGGCCAAAATACCCAATAACCATGAAAGGTGTGAATTCACCTCGCACGGCGAGTCGACCATCAATAGGACGGATAATGACACCATTAACCTCTAGAAGCGTTGATTGTGCCCACCTGTCATGTTGTAGTTCAAGTACTCGTCACCCGCGGAGGCCACGCCCGGCGCGGCGGCGATGCCAGCGGCCGCAGCCAGGCCACGGAGAGATGGGGACTCGGCGCGAGGAGCCGGCACGAAGGCCTGAAGGATGCTGGGAGCTTCCCGATAGTTTCTGTGCTCCGTCAGGATCTACACACGGCACCCTCCGTCTACACTCTAAATCGAGCTCGTGTGTCCACGCCTGCAGGGAGACCAGGCAGGCTGCAGACAGCCTTAGGTTGTTTGTTTCTCTTCTCAGGTCGTCAGCTATAGGAGATTGAAGGCTCTGATTTTGTGAGTTCTTTGTTCTGTGATCAGGCACAAAGCATCCCATGCGTGACAAAGATGACTCGGAACAGCCGCTCAATTCTCCACACTCGGAAACAGACAAATGCCCGCACTGGAGCCTGCAACTGCATCTGAGAAACAGAAGCGATGCCAGAAGGCTGGTGCGTGATCTTGTTGCAGCCATGGCTGGGCAAGCTGTTCTTGGGTAAGCCTTTAGGATCCTTCCTTTGAGCTCTATGGCCAGCTGCATTGAAGCGCGTGCACAGTGAAACAGCAGTCTCTTAGAGTGCTTAAACATCTAGTAGTCACCGGCTGCGAACTGCAGGCCCAGCTTTTCGCAGTGACGCGACCTTGCCGGATTCCTCCGTTGGCTGGTGGCCGTTCCAGCACTCCCGACTGCTCGTCTAAGTGGAAAAAGATCTGCCGACCTTCTGATTGGGCAGCTTGGGCAGCTTGTCTTGCGAGATAGTCATGGTTCATGGTATCAACAGCATGTCACGTCTTTTCACAAGATTCGCTCAGGCACAGAAGGTAGGTTTCAGCTACTGGTGATTTTTCTCGGGGGAAGCGGCTTCCGCAGACTCAGACTCAGATGATCTTCAGCTTGGTCAGGACCAAATAGGAGCCGAAGGCAAAGGCGGTGAGGAAGGTCGTGAGGCCAAAATACCCAATAACCATGAAAGGTGTGAATTCACCTTGCATGAACCCATCAATCCGCACTGAAAAGCCACAATCACGCACGCAGCTATCCTACAAGTGGAAAGAACATTGAGCTCCATGCTTCAACCACGGGTTTAACACTGATATCTCTCTGAAGAAACTGCATAGGCTGAGGGTGTTGGGGAGACAACAGTGGATCACGAGAAGCATGCAAAGCAAGGTGCCCGTCATGTTGTAGTTCAAGTACTCGTCACCCGCGGAGGCCACGCCCGGCGCGGCGGCGATGCCAGCGGCCGTAGCCAGGCCACGAAGAGATGGGGACTCGGCGCGGGGAGCCGGCACGAAGGCCTAGCAGCTTTTCAGGAAAAGCCACAGGTATCGTGGCATATCCGCATCAACATCAACTCCACGCGACACGGTAGCACCTGCAGTGCAACCATGGTCACAGCCATCAACCTAAGCTCATCCGATCAAGCAAGATCTTACATGTTCTTAGACCGTGGGGACCTGTCACCTGCAGACATTCACAGGATGCAACCATGTTGCAGGAGCATAGCAATGAGACTGGAGCGAGTTCGTGCCATTTCTGGTGAACTGCTAACGGATGCTCCTGATCTACCTTGCCGCCTTTGTGCTTTCGAGCCAAACTGCGAGTTTCGGCTCTTCAGTCTTACGGGTTCGATCCGTTTGCGTTGCAACGCACCACCGGCTTAAGGAGAAGTGTCTGCCCGTCAAGTGTGACGAATGGGTGGTCAAACAACCTCGTCGAAAGAGGATGAACCTGGAACGATCTCAGCGTGGCAAGCACAAGACGGCTTGATGAGAGGAAGCACAACTACAACTACATGGAGACCCTTCTGAGACGGAGTGTTGACATGCTCTCCAGATTCACATTGTGTACCAGCGTTGCGGCTTTGTGGTACATCAGTCATAGTTCTCGCTTAACTGTGTCGCGATGCACACATGTGATAATACAACTACACAGGAACTTTACCTACAAACATTGACCTAAAAATCAGATTGTTATTGCTGTTTTCACAAGACCGTAGCATGCATCACCAATACCGAGCAGAACCAATGCACGTGGAGTATTTACATGTTCTTAGTGCTCTCTTCCTGTAGTTGCAACATGCAACAGACATGCCGGTGATCAACATCGGAAGGAGACTGGCAACATCAGAATCGGCTCCTGCAAATCCAAGATCTTGGAAGAGCACCGGGAGACTGGGTTTTTTTTGAAAAAGCCATGCTTAATCTGCGGACAGTTTCAGGAAAAACAGCCAGAAGTTAGGTCAACAAGCTTTGTTTGCAGCTACCTCTCGACAGGCACACACACACACACACCCACACACACACACACACACACACACACACGCGCGCGCGCGCGCGCGCACGAAAATCACTGATTCAGACCATGTGCCTAGCCAGTACACACTTTTGTCACAGCTTGTGCGACGCAGAACTCGGTTTCTGGCACCAACTGCTGGGAAAAAGTCCAGAAGTCTTCCAAGTTCAGAGACTTGTGGAACAGCGCATTCAGATGATCTTCCTCGGTCTTGAATGGGGCTAGCACGAGACACACGTGAAGGCTTGTGAAAAGAAACGTGTGCTCACAGCATCATGCCGAGGTCATGAATCAAGACTGCAATGCAAACTTGGCAAGTTCTTCCGAGAATCAGCTTGGTCAGGACAAGGTAGGAGCCGAACGCGAAGGCAGTCAGGAATGTGGTAAGGCCAAAGTAGCCGATGACCATGAAAGGTGTGAACTCTCCTGTCAGAAACGGACCCCGTGCCCCGGACAGTTCAGAAGGCTGCTTGCCGGCCTGTCATGTTGTAGTTCAGGTATTCATCGGCCGCCGAGGCCACGCCGGGCGCCGCGGCGATGCTGCTGGCAGCGGCCAAGCCGCGGAGAGACGCTGACTCGGCACGGGGGGCCGGCACGAAGGCCTCGCACCGCCGCTAGCCACAGTTTTATCTGAGACGACCTCATGCGGCCTGCAGCGACATCAGGCAAGCAGCCAACCTCGACAGAGGAAAAGCGGACTGTTGACTGGTGAGCATCTGCCAACGGAAATAGGCATGAGGCCGCGAGCTACAACTTCTCCAAACTCCGAGACACGAACAACAAGCAGAGCAAATCAGTTCAACAATGAACAAAGCAGAGCGAAACTACCGAACGCAGACAGAGCAAACCGCGACACCGCGCTGTTTGTGCAGAACCTTTAGCTTCAACACAGCCAGGTCACAAGAAAGACCCCAGAAGCCCGGATCGTGCACGAGTAGCAGCCATGGCTGTTCGGACGTAGTCTCTACTCTACCACTTGTGCCAGAAACCTTCAACATAGGCGCATCGACAGCACAGCTCAATCAGCGTCTTCCATCTGCCCCTTCCTTTCCGAAATGCAACGAACGCCTGCCAAGGAACGATAACGCACCGGTTTTGAGGCCACACTCAAATCGTCAGCCAACTGCTCCGAGGTCCCCAGGACTGCCAAGCACACGGTCGAAATGCCACGAGGGTGTTGAAACACAACCTAGATCATAAACTGAGAGCTGGATCAGCTGACAGGCTCAAAGAGACTCGCCCCAATCAGAAACAGGTCGAACCGAGCAATGCTTGGGCCTGCGATTCTTGCAGGGACACTGCAGCATCCTTTTCCAATGCTTGTGTGCGTCAAATCAGGTCCGTGTTTGGGTCTGCGCGTTGAGAAGTCATCGGGATCTCTTCTACCTGGCCTTCTCGACATCCGCAAGAAAAGAGCAAACGGCAGAGGCCGTTCAAGGTTGGCAAGACACGCAGACTTTGCTTTCGTCCTGAATCGGAGGACGTGCGACAGATCGTAAAAGTGCTCATATACTTACCGAGCCGTCTCGCTAGGCTGCACCTCAGCAGCTAGCTCTGGCTTTTAAAACTCCAGTTGGGATGAGTCCCTCAAGGCCTACAAACAGTCGTCGGGCAGAGTGTGCTTCCAAACGAACACAACTTGAAACAAGTATTCAGAGCTTGCCACACTTTCTGACTTTCCGAACACTCTGCGGTCAGAGCTTCTGATCAGTGCAAAACGGAAAACCTGAGACCAGAAAGCCTGCTCTTCCACTCTGTTGAAAATCTCTCGGGCATGCATGGAGATGGGATTGACGTGAGGAGAGGCTAGGAAATTGGAAGCAAGCTGGAAGTGTGATTGTCATTCACGCCAGACCCGTCTACTTCGTATTCAAACGGCAACGACAACTACACCGAACTGCTGCTCTTGCTCCTGGAGACCTCGTATGTGAAGAGAGTGTGTGGCTCAGTCTCTATGATTAGCCGCAAGTAGATGATGATGCTGCCGTATAGGAACAGACAACAGCATGTAATTATCCGAAACAACTGCAAGGTTCCTCTGGTCTGATACGAGCTATGCACACCTCACCAAAAATGCGCTCAGACGTGTGACTGAATCTCACTATGCAGTTGCGTGGAGCCACTGCGGCTGGTCTCCAAGAGATGCATGAAGCTCCTACAGTTGTCCTACAGCTTATGGAGGCGCAAATCTGCACGATGCTGACTCAAGAGACGGCATCCGGGACCGGAAGCATCTCCAGTCGAACGCCAGGATCGTCATCCAGATATACGTTCCAGCTCTGTTGCTCGCTGTTGGCAAGTGAGATCTGCATAAGCGCCACTGCCTCACGAAGGTTCACATAGTGGACATCACCACTCAGCAGCTCCAGGACCTCACGATGGGACCCATACCTCGGCATCTCGGATAGCATCTGACTAATGCAAGCATTAAGCCGAAAGAATGCTTTCAACGCAGTATCCACTCGGACAATCATGCCAGAGAATCGCACATCATGTGCCCGTGGACAGAGCCTAACCACACACACACACAGATCTTCGCAATCAGTTCCAAGCAACTTGTCTGCTGACCTGGCCAGCTCAACGGCTGTGTGTCCTCGAGAAGTTTTCTGAGAAGGATCGGCTTTGGCCCTGAGCAGGGTCCGCACCATTTCCGCGTCACCGACTTCTGCTGCAACGTGGATGGCAAAGGCGCGCGTTTGCCGGAACAGCGAACACAGGAAACCACTGCGTTTTCGGGGTGTGTCGATATCAGTGAAACCCTCCCTGCGCAGGAAGTCGCTCAAGCGCTGGGCACGCCACTCAGTCTGCTGCTTGCGGCAGCCAGCTTTGAGATCTGAGTTATCTTCATCGTCTTTGCTGCCTGACAAGTCTAAGAGAGCAAGCTCTTTTCTGACAGTCCAAAGATACCTTTTCGCTGTATCCACCCCTTCGTGTTGCTTAACCTCGATTTCCCCAAGTTACACCGAACCGCCCTCTTCCATTTTCAATTTTCTGGCCGGTGCCTCCACTCAAGCTATCAAGTGCGAGTCCTTCCAAGACAGCATGTAGAGAGTGCATGTGGCAGCTTGCATCTGGGCTCACAGAAGGCATTCTAAGTTAGATCCTAAGCACATCCTAAGGAAAAATCGGCCCGGACGCTCCCTCCGGGAGGCTTCTGAGCCCACAAGCTTCGGTGGCTCGCACGGTCGATTTCACTTGCAAAAGCGCTGAGACCTCCTCGCCTCCCACCTTTGGTTGCAACTCCCAGCTCAACTTTCGGCACAGCCAAGAAGCGCACTGCTGTGCGACCGCAAAGGGTCCCAGGCCACACCCTCGGGCAAAGCAATCCTACCAAACTCCAACTCTGCAGTCATGCGCCGGTGCGCTGCCGGGTCCTGTACAGAGCGGAAACATCGCTGGCTTCTTGCATTGCTCCACGACACTCCGCGTCAGCGTTGACTGGGTCATCTTCTTCCTGCAGACCCTTGGCAGACAGATTCCTGGCTGCCAATCCGACG
Source organism: Symbiodinium sp. CCMP2592 (assembly GCA_905221615.1). Classification (NCBI taxonomy): domain Eukaryota; class Dinophyceae; order Suessiales; family Symbiodiniaceae; genus Symbiodinium; species Symbiodinium sp. CCMP2592. The sequence continues at coordinate 496,896 of CAJNDT010005613.1, forward strand.
CACCGCTCTCCGAGTCTGCCAAGGCGAGATGGACACGACGCATATGTGTCCATCTCGGCAGAGACGAGCACAAACAGATCTCATCATTACCGGACCTTCTTTACAATCTCATTCTGTCGCAGTGGTCCGCGTTCGCGCTCCGCGGCCTCCAGTCAAGAGCCATATGATAAAGACGAAAGCGACGTCCGCAATGTACCGGGGATTTGCATCTGCTTGGCTCGTCACCCAGGCCTTCGCAATCTCGTTACGCCGGCTTCCGGGATGCAGACTTGGTGGGGACAGCGACAAACTTTCACTGACTTACACATGAACTATGCGGATGGCAGTAGCAAAAGTCCGAATGGTCCAAGCCCATGATCTGGGTGCGTGCATGTTGTTTGACATTCTGAGATTCGAAGAAGGCAAACAAACAAGCTACGCAAACCTTCAGCCACTGACACCTGTCAGAAAGATACCTTAACGAGCAATTAGCAGCTTGGAAAGTCACTCATCATGGCCGGCACTCGTCTTCATCATCTGGTACAGGCGTGCCTGCGAAACTTGCTTGCATGATGCGTGCAGCGGCCGGTATTGGCGCCCATGCAGGATGGCATGCCTCACTGCAACAACGGCTTGCCTCGGTGCGTGCATCCTTCCTCCATTCTGCATCCATTAATAGCAGGCCAAACTCCAGGGAACCCATCGGCATGCTGAGATGCAAACTCAAGAACACACCATGTCATCTTGTAAGTTGCTACGTTTGGTCCTATCTATCTTTGCAGCCGACTGTGAGAGCCCAGCAAGCGTAAGTCACATTCTCTGACGCGACAGGTTTCCGCCTGGATTTGCTTCCAACCGCAACTGCTGCCTGGCACTGACTGCAGCACATGTCAGAAGCAGAACTTACTACTGCTGCTACTACTCCGAATACTACTACCACTACTACTACTACTACTACTACTACTACTACTACTACTACCACTACTACCACTACTACCACTACTACCACTACTACCACTACTACCACTGCCACTACTACTACTACTACTACTACTACTACTACTACTACTACTACTACTACTACTACTACTACTACTATACTCCTACTCCTACTCCTACTCCTACTCCTACTCCTACTCCTACTCCCACTCCCACTCCCACTCCCACTCCCACTCCTACTCCTACTCCTACTCCAACTCCTACTCCTACTCCTACTCCTACTCCTACTCCTACTCCTACTCTTACTCCTACTCCTACTCCTGCTAATTCTACTGCTACTACTGCTACTACTACTACTGCTGCTGCTGCTGCTACTACTACTACTACAACTACAACTACAACTACAACTACTGCTACTGCTACTGCTACTGCTACTGCTACTGCTACTGCTACTGCTACTGCTACTGCTACTGCTACTACTACTGCTACTGCCACTGCCACTGCCACTGCCACTGCCACTGCCACTGCGACTGCTGTTGCTACTGCCACTGCCACTGCGACTGCTACTGCTACTGCTACTGCATTTTTCGCCAGATGCGCTCTTGGCGGACCCTTCGCATGTGGAGGATATAAATCCCTCGGCTTCACCGAGGCTGTCTCCATAAACGGGGCGTCGGGGTACTCGGGCTCTTCCGAAAGCTGGGGTCTTTGCGTGTAGTAGCTAGTGTGTGTGGCTTGCGGAGCTTGGGTTGGATTTGCTGAGCAGCATATTGGCAACGTTCCCTGACACCGCTGGCCGAAAAACGAAACCGTCCTGCATTCAAAAGTTTTATGTTTTTGTTCGGCAGCCTGCCTTTTTGGAAGTCCAGGCCGGAACGAATTCGCATGCAGCATAAGACAACTCGAATCTTCTGCTTGTTATGGCAAGATAGCCAGCGCAATAACGAGCTGGGGCTACTGTTTGCTCATTCGCTCCTTCGTCAGAGCTGGCACCTCAGCAACTCAGTCAGGCAGCAGCTGACTGGCGCGAGCCACAAACGAAGTCGTGATGTGGTGCACACATTGCATCACGTGCTGATACTGGTGCTGGGCCTGCTGAGCTGCTGACTCGTAGGAGCGGACCTAGGTCACACCGGAGGCGGCACCTCGAGAATCAGTGGGCGAGCACAGGTGCCGGAAGGAGCGCATTTTCAGAGAGGGGCACCAGGGTCTGCACTGTGGCGAGTCCTGTGCTGCCTGTGGGTCTGTCTGCGAAAGGGAACTGCTTGAGCAAGCCCCCGAGGACTGCGCTGAACGCGGGTGAGGCCCCGGAGTTCCAACTCTGCCTCAGCCAACTTCGGGGTCTCTTGCGAGCGAGCGAGCGAGGCCGATTGCATCTAAGGGGGCGTGTATGCGTATGTGTGTGTGCGCCTTCATCAGTTCTTGAATACTCAGCTAATATCCTCACGCCGCTGTAGATTGCGAAAGGATACTTACAGGTCGTTTTAAGGACTCCAAGACCTGTGAAGGATCCCTTAAGCCTTCAGCGTAGGGTCTGTTTCGTCTTTACAGGTCTTACTGCCACGTGAACCGGATAACGACGTGTTCCACAGTGTTGGAGATCCAAGTCTCAACGAAGGACTGTGATTCTGAGGCCCTGGTCCGGCTGCAAATACTGAAGGATCCGCAGAAATCAAGCGTGAGAGCTTCATGAGCTTCTTAAACTTAGGGGCTCGTCAGGCTCTACCGTGCAGAGTTATGGAAGCACAAGTTACCAACATTGCATACGGGTAGGAATCTTGAGGGATGCAGACGGTGGCTGGGGTTGCGGGTGTTTTGATCAACAGACTACGAAGTGCTGTCCCTTAGTGGTCTCTGGTTATGGCTGCAGCAAGTGCCGTGCGACCTGTGAACTGTAGCAGAAAGGCATGTCGAAAGCAGGGCTAAGCTGCTTCAGGTTTCAGTAATGACTGCCTTTGTCAACATCTTCTGTCAAGCGCTTGATCTTCATCAGCTGCAGACTTGGGTGTTGGTACAGTCATAGGGCATAGGGGGAAACGAATGTGACCAAAAATCCTCAAAACTAACAAACACATAAATCTCCCGCTCCACATCAGAGTCTCGTTTCTACTCGATTGCTGATGACTCAGCACTGCCATTTCCACTGCAGCCTGAGTGGCGTTGTGCTAGTCGCCGCTGTGCTTCCTGTACCCAGGACGAGTGGACCACTGCACGAGCTGATGAACTACTCGAACAAAGAATCTCTGGCAGCGGCACTGCCGCCGCAGGCCTGGACTTGGAGCTCCAGCCAGCGCTGGGGGCCTCGGTTCCACCAAGGTATATAGGGGTTATCGGCATAACTTCGGTATCACGGTAGAACGACTCTTACGGTCGTTTAGGCTCACTATCACCACCCACAGCGGATCGCAGCAGCAAGCAGCCGCCACCGCCGCCGCCGCACTCGTGGTCGTCGTCGTCGCTTTCCTCATGCTCGTCGTCGTGGCAATGGTAGTGGTTAGCGGTGGTACCAGTAACGGTATGATGCAAGTGGGCGAACATGGGTAGTATGAGTGTCCTGGTCTGTTTGTGAAACGTCGCGACCATATTCCATGTTGGTCGCGAGTCGACCCCAACACGTCACACGTCCTACTGGTGCGAGACCAGTCTGTCCAACCGAGATTGTTGCTATCGGCTAAACGGCTACCATGGCGGAACCCCAGTGGAGCCATATCCAAAGCCGCATCCGAAGTCTTGCGCTGAGAAGCGCAATTCTTGAACTGCACCACAGTGTTCTGCGATGTTGGGAATAGAGGGATCTTACTGAGAAAACAAGAGAGAACAGAGGAATCAATGCGTTTGCGAGCAAATGTCATGCACGAGCCAAGACCTTCAACATGTGGCACTTCGAAATAGAGACAACAACAGGAGTGCGTGCGTTGACTGAGGGGCGCTGACCGGCTGCTTCTTCTAGGACGTAATCCCTGTGAACCTTTCTGCGCACCAATCAATATTAAGGAGCAAGCAGGCCTTCGCACTGCTAAGGTGCAGAGACCAGTTTGAGCTCATCAGTCTAGCAATCCGGAATCCGGATCTTGGTGAGGGTCGACCACAGCGCGTGAAGAGGCGAGCGAAAGTGAGAGTGGGAGGCGCAGTGAAGTGAAGTGAAATGAAACGAAGTAGTTGTGTTGCATTTGCTCTTCCCTCTGCAATGCTAGTGCAGACATGTTGTCAACTTCGCGCAAGAATCACAGTCGAGCACACGGCACAGAGCCGGTTCGCTGCTCGTTGCGCCAATATTCTGCGGCCATGCGGGCCACCTTGGGCTTCCAGTCTCCTAACAGCTCCAACGGCCCAATGTACGGAACACACCCCATGTGCTATGATACGTTTACACAGTCGAGGCAAAGGTTTGTTTTCTAAGCCTCCGCACTGCAGAATTCGTCGACAAACACTCGGGTGGTGAAGAAGGCAGGGCACGTGTGCCTGTGGACCTTGCGAAGGCTCTGACACTGCCAATGCCATGCATATGGCTGCATCCATGTCCTTTTCCACCGAGGCATACATTCTTGCCTACTTACATCCCCACGCAGCGACCTACTCATAAATAACATACACGTGTATATACATGTACATATATATGTGCTATTTCACAAGTTACCCGAATACATACACACATTATACACAACATACATATTGTGCACATTATACATAGTACACTTATGATACATATTACAAACAGTGTACACTCTATACATACTATACATCTTACGATACAGATATTACATATTTCACATATTGAACACGTCATGAATGGTAAACATATTTTACATGTCATACATATTACACATATTACACATATTACATTTTTTTATACAGATGGATAGTGTACCTATTTTACATATTGTGTATATTATACACATAACACATATGATACATACCTTACATATTGTACATACTACACATATTACACAAATTTACACTTTATGCATACTGCACATATATTACACATGTTACATATTGAACATATCATACATGGTAAACATATTATACATACTGAACATATTGTACATATTATAACTACTATACATCGTATACATACTATCCATACTGTACATACCATACAGACTAGACATACCATGCATAATTTCCATATATCACATGGTGGACATATAGCATATACCTTCACATACATACCTTCATGCATACTTTTGCTTCATGCGGCCCTTTCTTATTTCATTAATTCCTTGCTTGCTTGCAGAAACATCATAAACAGCCGTTTGCAAACTTAGTACTGTCTTGCTGAACAGTGTAGCCCATGCAGAAAGGCAGAAGGCCAGCCCGACAGAACGCGATACTGGAACAAACTGATGCCGGGACAACCGGCATTGTGCAAACACACGCACACACACACACAAATACATACCCGTCTCGGCCTCAGTGGGGGGAGGTATCGTGGGCCAGCAGCACCACGAACAGAGAACACGGCGGCAGGCCTTTCACTAGACTTTGTCTTGTCTTCCTGCTGTGTCCATGGTTTCTGCTTTTGCAAAGCCATGAAGCTCGCCTTTCCCACTTCGTGCGCCAATTCTGCGGCAAAGCGCTTGCCTTTCATCTGCAACGACGAGATGGAGTTTCATTTTCGAAAAATACATGCTGTCCGCAAGTTCTGCATACATGTTAGATTATGTTAGATCCTGTTCGCACGGAAGCAAAGAGCAGGGGTTTCAAGTTATCTGGTCAGAAATTCAACAATCTTGGACCGCTGCCCATGTCCTGCGCTATCCGGGCCTGTTGTTGGGACTGCACACCCTGCGGCAAGGCCATTGCACCTGCTCACGTAGCATGATGACCAGCTGAGTGCAAATTTGCCGCAGACTCTCCACAAATATGGGGGCTGCGGCAACAAAGCCCAAGCCCAAGACTCAGATGAACCAAGTGAAAGCACTAGCACTAGCGAGCCTGGCATCACAGAAGCCGCAGTCGCAGGCTTCCTGAAGAGGAAAGTTGTGGCTGTGCGCTACGTTCCTCGCGTTTGCTACTACACGGCCGACGCGAAGTGGGTTTGATTTGTGATTTCAAGCCCCAGAACCTAGGTTTTGCCAGTTTCAGGGTGTTGTAACTGCCACACCCATGAACTCAACAAACAAGCAACTTTATTTCCCATCATGCTTTACTGATTGTTGGACAGTCTGTACCCACAGTAAGCCCACAGACCAAACGTTGCATGCCGCCTGCGTGTTGCTTGCCTGTAGGTGACCGGCGCTGAACCTGGAAAGATACTGTCATTGCTTGCAAAGCAGCAAAGGATTCTCACAACAGCTTTCGAGGTTTCGGCGTATCAGTCGGTCTGCTCTTGCATCAGTTTCCACATCTCAGCCGGACGCTTCGTACATGAAGGCTGGCCGAGCTAGACGAACGACACTGCTGGACCTTGCACACTGGCAGACTTCGTTGGGAAAGGACAGATCCAATCCGCATCTGAAGTTTTTGGCAACTGCAGCTTGACTTCCACACCGCCTCGTCAGCACTCCCTCGCATGCCGCCAGCTACAAGCCCAAACCAGCAACATGTGAAACAGACCCTTCCACAGCATGATATTTACGTAGTGGAAGAAGAAGATGCAGGGCGCTGAGGTCCGATCTCTATCATCTTGAGGTTCCACGTCTGCGACAGTGAGAGCTGGCCGCTCGTACCTTGCCACACTTGTCTTGAACATGCTGTGCATGATTTGCATGTCAAGGCGTAGACAGCAAACAAAAAGCAACGCATGCTGCTAGTCGTTGAACAGCTTGCCTGCAAAACTGGCAGCGAAAGGAGGCAACGTGTTGAACAGACCGACACGAACACACATGCCTCAACCTGCATGCACCCGACCATAAACCAATCTTCAGTCCGAGGCTTTGCAGCGGAGCTTCCAGATCCCATTGCAACAGGCTTCGAAAGGAAGCTTGGAACCTACTTCGGCACATAAACAACACCAGCAGTTGCCTCAAAAAGAAATGCCATACGTATCTTACAATCAACAGCCAGCCAACTGCTACTGCTAGTGCACGGGCAAATTCGCATCTTTATCCGCTGCCATTCGTTTGCCATTTCAAAACAAGCGCCATGAATATGCTTTGAGACTGTTGTTGGCACGATGCAGGTCGTTGTGCCGGAAGGGCAAAATCATACAGATGGCTTGGATTTCAAGAAACTCGTGCGGTTTGCATGCTTCCAAAACATCACAACACCAAAAACACGAACCCAACTGCAGCGATCACTAGCGACCAAAACCAATTTTTGTTTTGTTTGGCTTCAGAAGTCACACTGATGATGAATAACATCCCCTCTCACGAAGGCTCCGCAACAAGTTGCGCAATGATGTAGTTTGGCAATGCCCCACTCAGGCTCTCCGTAAAAGCTGGAGAAGTGCACTGGCCGCATCAAGGCCCCGCAGTTGATCGCAATGGCCGCAATCAAAAAGCATAAACCATTCAGTGTCCGCTTCGAGCGAAGAAATAAGCAGCACAAAAACCGGTGGAGCGAAATGTTCCATGCACAATCCTAGTTTGCCGACGAATGAGAATCCGCACTGGCCACATTCTAACTCTGCTCAAACCGTTCTCATTTTCTTGTGCTCCGCTGCGATCATGCGTCCCTTGAAACGGCATGTATGGTCACGCGCTCCGCGGCCCCCCTCCCCCCCAAAAGGTCAATGGTCCGGACAAAAAGTCGGGCCCCCCTCCCCTCTAGTGTGGGGTGTGGGGTCCCTCTTCTTTCTGTGGGGCGGTTGTGGGGTTTTGGGGTGTAGGGTTTAGCTTAAGCTTTTGAGTTATGGGTTCACGGTTATGAGGTTTAAGGCTTGCAGTCGACAAGGGATCAAAGAGGATTTGCGGTGTATGTTCTGCTTGAGGCTTAGAGCCTGCTGTTAGGTGGGGTTTATAGGGTCGAGTGTAAGGTTTTAAATACAAGTTAAGGTTACTCAAAACAGGAGCACACGCTGCGTTATAGGGTGTACGGCTTGCTTGCGAAGGGCTTGCGTGTGAGCCCTGGCCGCCAGCACCACTCCACCATCCAGTGACAGCTGCAGCGGCCCCGATCCCGTTCCGCACACACCACCCCCCCCTCCACCCCTAGCAGACTACACTGACTACACCATTGGGGGGGGCTTGGGAACGACAGACGCCTGACTCCTGACCATGTATTTGTGCGACTTACGTATCACTCGAGTTGGCGGCGGCTACCTGAAGGAAGAGAAGCCAGAAGAGTTCCTGCGTGAAAACAGCAGCTTCAGGCGCAGACGGTGCGTGACAAAGCGCGGCCACCGGGCTGCCCTTAACGTGGTTTCATGCCCGATGGCACCACAACAAAACAAGACGTGAGAGGCCTCTTTTCCAAACCGCTGCCCGCAAGAAACAAAAAGCAAGCGAACGCGAAGCAGCTCATCTGGCATCGCAAGCTCATGTTTTTTCCCGAAAGCATCGCGAAGGGTTCTTCCGTGCGGAGCCCTCGAGAGAAGTAGATAGATGACAGACATAGAATCGAGTACATGGATGACATGCATCGAGTGAAGTACATCGAATACATAGATGACTTACCAGGATTGAAACTCTATGCACTGCATGCTATGACTCTATGACTCTATGCTATGCTATGACTCTATGCACTTGACTCTATGACTCTATGCTTCACTCTATGCACTTGACTCCATGACTCTATGACTCTATTGCTTGACTCTATGCACTTGACTCTATGACTCTATGCTATGACTCTATGCACTCTGCTTGACTCCCTACATTTCGGTATATTTTATTCTCTCTTAAGCCAGGGGCGGCACCGTCGTCATCGATCGGGAATGCAACCCTTCACAGGGATTGGCCTGGTCGAGCGCCCAAACGCTAGGTAAAGTTACACATTCTAGGGTTCCCGCGCAACCCTTCACAGGGATTGGCTTGGTCGAGCGCCCAAGCGCTGGGTAGAGTTATACATTTTATAGGCGCCGCGCGCAACCCTTCACAGGGATTGGCCTGGTCGAGCGCCCAAACGCTAGGTAAAGTTACACATTTTAGACGCCGCGCGCAACCCTTCACAGGGATTGGCCTGGTCGAGCGCCCAAGCGACGCATTTAAATTCCCGCGCAACCTTTTGCATGGATTGGCGTGGTCGAGCGCCCACACGCTAGGTAAAGTTACACATTATGCGGTCGACGCGCAACCCTTTGCATGGATTGGCTTGGTCGAGCGCCCAAACGCTAGGTAAAGTTACACATTTTAGAGTTCCCGCGCAACCCTTTGCGTGGATTGGCGTGGTCGAATGCACGAACTTGCAACCCTTCACAAGGATTGGCGTGATCGAGTGCGCGAACGCGAGGTAAAGTTGCTACTTCGAAGCGCTTTTGCAACCCTTCACAGGGATTGGCACTTTGCAACCTTTCACAGGGATTGGCATGGTCGAATGCACGAACGCTAGGTAAAGTTGCTACTTTTGATGTGCATTGAAATGAATTTTGCAACACTTCACAGGGATTGGTGTGGTCGAACGCACGAACGCGAAGTAAAGTTACCACTTTTGCTTTGCATTGAATTGAAATTTGCAACCGTTCACAGAGATTGGCGTGGTCGAGTGTTCGAACGCGAAGTAAAGTTAACACTTTTGCTGCGCATGAAGGTGTAGTAGTAATAATAGTAATAGTAATAAAAATAATAGCAAAGTAATAGTAGTAATGATAGTAATAATCGTAATACTAGTAATAGTGGTAATAGTAGTGATAATAGCATTAACAAAAATAATAGTAAGTGTAGTTGTAATTATAGTAACAGTAATAGTAATAATAGTACTAAGAATAGTAATGATAATAATACTAGAATTAATAACAGTAGTAATAATAATCGTAATTATCGTAATACTAGTCATAATAGTAATAGTAGTAATAAAAGTAATAATAGTATTATTAATAATAATAGTAATAATAAGAATAGTAATACTAATTCAGCATTAGTACAGTAACAGTAGTAATAGTAATAGTGATAGCTTCAAACCCAAAAGCACTAAACCCAAGACCCTTTGAACCGCAGTGCTAAACCCAGAAACCCTGGAAGCAAAAACCCCTAATCCTTGAACCCTGTACCCAGAAACTTTGAAACCCAGAAGCACTATAACATATCTTGGCCAAACCAGTGCTTCAGCCAGAAAAGTCGCACATGGAAATGCATAAGATGCTCCATGCGGAGCGTTTCTGTTAGAGGAAGATCCAGGCTCAAATCCAAGCCGCAGATCCAAATCCAGGCTCCAGGCCCCAAATGCCCCCAAGACCTACAATTTTGTTCAAAGTGGAGGAGAAAGTGGAGTGCACTTGCTGTCAACTCAAAAATCAATAAGAAGCGCAGATGTTAAGCTAATATTTCGTTTCAAGGAAGGTGCAGAATTTGTCTGGCTTACGCTTCAAGCCCCCTTCAAAGCCCCCTCTTAAGCTCCCTTAAAGCCCCCTTTAAAGCCCCCTTCAAAGCCCCTTAAAGCCCCCCTTTAAAGCCCCCTTCAAAGCCCCTTAAAGCCCCCTTCAAAGCCCCTTCAAAGCCCCTTGAAGCCCCCCTTCAAAGCCCCCTTAAAGCCCCTTTAAGCCCCCCTTTCAAGCCCCTTTGTCAAAGCCCCCCTTTGCTCACCCCTTAAAGCCTCTTTAAAGCCCCCCTTAAAGCATCTCTCTTAAGCCCCCCTTTGTCAAAGGGGGAGGGACCCATAGAGGGAAAAAAAATCCTTTGTCGTGTGTGTGTGTTTTCACTTGTGTTTTTTCATTTTTTATTTTCTTTGTCTTTTCCCTTAAAGCGATATCGTGTGCTTTCCTTCGCGTTTGATTGTTTCGATCACACAGTTTCTTTCGTTCGCTTTAGACCCTAAAAGCAATTTCGTGTTTCTTCTTCTTTTTTTTTGTGTGTGTGTGAGAAGTTATAGCATGGTTAAGTTGGTCTTTGTGCGGTTTGCGTGCAAAGTTCATAATGTGCGAAAAAGAACGAAACTGCAACAAGCCCCAGCAAAACCCCTTACCAAGCACAACACTCGGACAGAGACCTTCGTTTTGCTGCACTCCACACGCAGTTCCGGTCTTGAGCCAAGTCGGCACAAAGTCTTCCAGCAAACCGAGGTGCAAACTACCTAAAGGTGGCTCGGAGCTCTCTAAACAACTTCCCATGGGCCAAAAGCACCCTGGTACTACCAAAGCTCCTCAGAACGTCCGAAAACAGGGAAAACCTACAGGACCTACGGCTTTAAAGCGAAAAGAGTCCCTCACACTCCAAGTGCCAGGAAACTAGCCGAGAACTGTTCAGGTTTCTACAGATGAGCCGGACGCCCACCATATCCTCCCAAACAGAGGATATACGTTTACACCCCCTCTGGGCGTTCGGGTCAGTCACCCTTCTTTGTAGACTCTTGAAGCCTCGAAGGTTCCCGAGCGCAGAAAAGACAGATCCTGCGTGTCAGCGGCGTCGTATGCCGAATGCTTGGACAATCACGTTTCACGTGATAGCAAGCACCTTTGGAAGTCAAGTAAAGTACTGGCCATTCTGGCTCCGCCAGACAACGGGCGTACAGACAGCGACCAACCCCTAGGAAGACGCACCCTGTCACAAACCCTGCGGCAAAAGTCAAGACAAGCAGTCTCTCAAGAAGCGGTGCTTCATTCTGCAAGTCGACGAAAGAAAGAGAAACCATGGCATCCTTGAAAGCCTGGAGACCGTAGTGGTCCATTCCGGCGGGACTACCAAACCCTTAAAAGGAAAAATTTTGAGTGGAAATGGCTGCGAAGAGGAACTTAGTCACTCTAAGCTCTCCAAAACCCTTCTACACAGAAGTTCGGGGTAGTGCTGAGTATCTCGAAGCACAAAACGCATAGAATGCTCGTGAGAGCCGTCACAGCGCAAAGCAGAAAGCTGAGTCGCGACCCTCTCGTGTGTAACCCTAACCCTCCAACGCTTAGAAACCAAGAGCCCATCGCACCCCTGAAGGCCAACGGAGCACGCATCCACAATCGAATCATGGATCTGGTACTTCTGTAGCTTAAAGTAGTGCTGGGTCTGCTTCCAGGTCCAATAAGCGCATTTCATTGGCCACTCGATAGCCCAATGATCAGAAAGATCACACATCTCTCGGACAGCGATCCACAGCTTCCGGTGAACAGCCCAAAGGCCGTCAAGATGCTTCTGATAACTGTCTCCGTACCTCTTGAGGTTCATCCGCTGATACGGGCATCCTCCAGTGCATGGAGTCGAGCTCCAGAAGAAAACCCTCATGCCGCGGCCCCTTGCTTTCTCCACAATGGCAACGAGATCTTCTCGAGTTTCTTTCTTCGTTCCATCATCGGCGGCGGTCACAGTCAAAAGATGAATCTTCGGAAACTCCCTAGCACAGACCCTGGAAAACCCTGACTCAAGCGGCGCGCAAAACTCCACAAACAGCCACTTCTGTCCCTTTTGAGGTCTAAACCGTTCCATCAACGAAGAAATCCCTCCCTTCGCAACACAATTCCGCAAAATTGTCATTGCCAACCCCTTTACCCCCTCTGGAAGCAAGGCGGCGCGCAGACCCACATGATGCATGTGCTTAAGCGTGAAGGCTAAATCTAAGTTCTTGGTAAAGATATCCGCAGGATTCTCAGTGCCACGCACAGAAACCACGCGGAGGGATCCGGACTGAACTTCTTGTTGGAGAAAACAAGACCTGATATCGATGTGGCGTAGCTTGCGAAGACCCTCAGCTTGGCTGATTGCAACGGCGGCCTCACTATCACAGTAAAGCAGAGGCACAACTGGGTCACACCCAAGAATATGCTCAACAGCACACCGTGCCCCTAGGGCTTCCTTAGCCCCTTCAACCAATGCATAGAGCTCGCTCTCGGCCGAAGACAAAGCAACGGACTGCTGCAGTCTCGCCCACGTCTTAATACAGGCCTTCCCAAGCATGAGGCACCCTCCCGAGATCGACCGACGATCGACGGAGCGCTCGCTGCCCCACGAGGCGTCCACATAGGCATGGAGACGGAGTTTCTCAACACTTTGGCGCGGAAAAAGCTGAAAGTAGTTGACGACAGTCTTGAGGTACCGCAAGACAGCGCGCATAGCGCGCTCATGCACCTCCAGCGGCGAGCTCTGGCCCCGAGCCAAAACAGAGACATAGTAGACTAAGTCCCCGCGAGTGGTGCTCAACCAGCTTAGCTTGCCGAGTGCACGGCGGTAGCGGGCAGCAGCTTCGGCAGAAAGAGGAACCCTTAACCCTGGCTCGTCCAGAGACCTGTCAAGCAAATCCCTCAAGCAAGGTGGCGTTGGGACACCCTTGGCATTCTCAAGCTTGTACTCCTCCAGAATATCGTTCATGTACCCTGGGTCCATTCCAAACTTAAGGTCCCCACCTTGCTCAGACCGAAAAACTTCCCTTCCTAGGAAATGTATCTTACCATCTTTGGCGAGGTCCGCGGTGACCTTGAGCTTCAGCTCCTTGCGTAGTTCCTCCACCATCTGGTAAAGATCAGCTGTGTCTGGCCCAGCCAAAAGCAAATCGTCAACATAACTCAAGATGTAGATTGCTTGACCCTTGTAGGACCCTACGAAGAGACAGGGCTCAGTGGGACAGGCCTTCATGTTGAAGAGCTTGTGCAGGAGCTGAGAGAGATGGCGCGTCCAGTGTAGCGCTGCCGAGCGCAGGCCATACAATGCTTTATTCATTTGAGAAACAATCTCTCTCCGGCGGGACCCCGACAACCCTCAGGCATGCTCACCACAACCTGCTCCCCCCTAAGGTAAGCGAAGAGGAAAGCCGTGGACACGTCGAGCCCCAGAATGTTAAAACCCTGGGCCCCAACAACCGCAAGAAACAGCTTCAGCGCCTCGGCGGATGCCGTGGGAGAGCTAATGCCTAACTGCGCGGCTGACGGTCCGGTGGAATAGTCACGGGCGACGATTCTGCAGCGGACCAGGGGCGTCTCGCGACCCTCGATCCTTTCGGTTTTAGCAGCAACCACCCAGCGTGTGCTGATTACCCGCTGCTTTGCATCAACGTGCCATAACATATCCCCAACTGCCAAACTCTCCAAAGCCCTCAGCTCCTTGATCATCCCATCATAGGTCAACCCTAGGTCAAGTTCAACTTCGGTGACATCGTCCCGGGAGGCACAGGGCCTCTGGACCTTCACAAGCCCACCCCCAAGCTCGACAATGATTTCTCCGTCCTTGGTTTCTTCACCAACTGTGGAAACTGCTGAAGCAACATTGCCCAGAGCCTCCTGATGCTCAATGCGACCAGCAAACGCATCAGCGACCCCCTCTGGGACCCTGTCCAGAGGCTCTGCCTCAACTTCCATGAGGTCCTGCATCTCTTCGTTGGTGATCTCACCTGCTGGCTGCTCTGGCAGCTCCCGGCTATCATCATCAGCAATGGAGGGCTCATACAAAGAGTCCTCGTAGTCTTCCGGAACTTCCGCAACGTCACCGGGCAACTCTACATACTCCCCAAGCCCCCCCTCAAACCCTAAATCCCCCAGGTCAGGAACCGGAGCATCAAACCCCATCTCGGCATCGATCTCCTTATCCCTTTCAAGCGAACCCTTGGGGTCAAAGGTGTCCCTGAGGTACTTGGCGTAACGAGCCCTACAGGCTGGAGTGTGCATTGCCTTATCCATGTCGAAACCTTTGATCTTGCATGCGCGGCAGCGCGGCGTCTTTCCATGTTCCTCGACCCACGTCTTCGGAGGTCCCCGGGTATTCGTATTTGGTAGGGTAGAGGCAAGGCAGCCAGGCTGTCCGGGTCAACGGGTGGTCCCTCGGCGGGTGGATCCCTCCCTGGAAGAAGGCGACAAACCCCACGAAGCAAGCCAACCTCGTACCTCAACGGCATCAGCATCCTGACCTTAGGTGATCTCACCACCCTTTTCTCGCCATTGTTCAACTGAACCCTGACCCAGTGGCTCCCCGACGCGACTTCAGGACCCATGTAAGACCCTTTGCAAAGACGACCGTTCACCAAATGTGCAATGGAAGGCGGAGGCAGGCACAACACAGAGGCACCAAAGATATACGTGGGATGTGCCGAGATGCGTTTCATGCGGCACCTTTGCTCTGGTGTCAAAGAAGAACCCTCATCAAGGTGATACCTGTTGTGTGCAACGCTAAGGTGCGAAAACAGATACGGTATACCCCCGGACGCAATAGTCAACCCTACCTTCTCCAGAGAACACAGCTGAACCTGGGCGAGCTCCTTCAAGGTCCTGATCGCCCTCTCCGCGTTGGGAGCGTGGCGGTCCACCGGAACCTGTTCGAGCAAAGCGTGAGGAAGCTCCCGGGCACACCGCTCAAGGAACGACACCAGAGCGGGTTCACCGTCTGATCTCATGGAGATGATCACTTCTTGCGACCCTGCCAACCCTGCACTTCTGGTCCAACGCACAAAAGAGGTCACCATCGACTCACGATCTGGCTGCCACTGGATGGTCCCTAAGACCCCGCACCCAACGGCAACAAGCACTAGCATGGCGATCCCTTTGAACCAAAACTTGTCTGCTTGCACTTCCCTCCGATCCTTGCGCTCCTGGGGCAGTCTCCGTTGTGGGCACACACCCCGGCCACGCTGACACTCCTCACAGCTGGAATTGTAGGGGATGTGGGACCGCAACACATGCTCATTCTGCAAGAGAGAGAAGTCACTCGACGAAAGGTAACCCTGATCACCTGCGACGATCCAAGGAGCAACGCCACCCTCGATGCTACCTACCATGACCTTCTGGACCCTGAGAACCCTCTGCAACTGGACCCTGAGAACCCTCTGCAACTGGACCCTGAGAACCCTCTGCAACTGGACCCTGAGAACCCTGTGCAACTGGACCCTCGGAACCCTGCGCAAAGGAACCTGGACCCACTGCATTGACGCTCTCTTTTGAACTCCGGCCAAAGATCATTGGAAGATCACCCCTCAAAACGGCCATCAGCGGACGCTTCTGGCTTTCGGAGGGGACTGCTGCCATTACAGACTCATCTACAGATCGTTCCACACCACCCCCGGTGGCAACGGGAACCCGGTGGCAACGGGAACCCCGCCGGCGTGGTTGCCACAGGTGCTCGGACTGGCGGCGGGCCTCGAGGAAGAGGCGGCGGCGTCTGCTGCACCATGGTCGGGCTCTCCATTGACCCGCTCGATGGCTCCGGAGGCGCTTGGTGCATAGCCGTCCACTCTGGAAGCGGAGGAGGAGGCGGCACCGGCAGCTCCATAGGCGGCTCCGTGCCCTGCATCCCCTCCGACCTGTAGGTGATCTCGTCCGACAGGGGAACCAAAGAGCGTGTCCGCACCTCGAAGAAGCCGGCTGCCACCGATATGCTGAGCAGAGGAAACTCCGCATTGAACTCGGCCGTGCTCTGGCGACTCTCGAGATGCCCCGCAAAAGCCCTGGCGTACCTGGTCATCCCCGCATGAGCTTCCCCGTGCTGGGCCACGGTCCTTAGCTCCGGCGTCTGCGTCTCCTGGTCCACCATCTCCGGCTTGCCCTTGTCCTTGGACCCTGACCCTGAGCCGTGCTTCTTTCCCCGATTCCTCGGGTATGGCCTCCAATGTTTCCCCACGGGCTTGTTCTTCACCATCGCGCCCTTCCTGGGTCGGAGAGCCACTTTTGGCATGGCCTTGGTCGCCGGATACTTTGGCATCCTCTTCACCTTTGGCTTCACCCTTCCGACGCTGCCCTTGGCTGCTTTGGCTGCTCCCTGGTCCTCGGTCTCCTTCTCGGCACTGTCCATCTCCTGAGACCGAACAGTTTCCCCCGACGTTGAAGCATAATCCGTTGCCAGCTGCGCAAGCAGGGGCGGTACCGAATGAACGGCTTGAGGACCCGGCTTCAGGCGAACCCCCTCTGTCCCCATCACACTTGGCAACCCTGGCTCCAACAGACCCTCGACCCTGGGACGCGGCACCTGACCCTGCAACCCCTGACCCTCGCTCGACAGAGATCCCTGACCCTCGCGGTCCTGGCCCTCTCCCAGCATCTCTGGGCGGCGCCACGTTGGAACCTCCTCTTCCGAGCTGCTGCTCATCTTGCACCGCAGCAGACAGGAGCTGAAAACGCAGGCGGGTGCTCTCGGGCACAAAACGGCTTGCAGACAACCAGAAACAGTTCTGAAAACTCTCTACGTACAGCTTGCATCCGGGCTTCCCTCGCGAACTGGGACCCAAAACCCGAACCTTGCTGAAATCTACATCCCAACCTTTCTTCAAAAGGAGGCCCAGAGACAGAAGGCTATACCGCACAGGTGCGATTAAAGCTTCAAAAGTCACCGGCACTGAACCTGTAGGAGGAGATCCGTTGCTAGAGGCCAAGGCCAACCTAACCCTAACCCTAGCACGCCTTCTAATCTGAATGTCCTCCCCGGTTGCCGTGACACAGCCAACACCGCTATCACCCAATGCTTCCAAAAACTCTGCAGACCCACTGGAAAACATGCTCTCAGCGATCAGATGCACAGAGGCTCCTGAGTCGAGCAAGACATGGTCCACCTCCTCTCCATGGGCGGCGGCGCGGGCAACTGCAGAAACATGATGCACATGAGGAAGCATGCTGTTGTTGTGTTGGGTGTTCTCGGTGCTGCTTGCTACTGCTACTACATGCTGTACAGGACCCTCGCTGGCACGCAGAAACCCTGGACCCTCATCACGCAAACCCTGGTCGCCGGAACCCTGGCCTTCCACCACAGGCTCTTCCAAAACACTGTTCTGAAAATTCTCCCAATCACAATCGGAAAAATCAAGCGACGTCTCGGAGAAACTGTCTTCCTCCCTATCATGAATCACGTGATGCACAGCGGCACACAACTCCGGCTCCATCAAAACCGTGGCTGCCCTGTTGTTCTGATCCTTCCCTTGGTTTCCCTTACCCTGCTTCCCTGCAGCACCCTGAGCCTGAGCAACCAAAGGACAATCCCTTGCAAAGTGGCCGACCTCTTGGCACACATAACACTTCTTCTGCGTGCCGTTCCCTGGGGGCGGTGTCACCGCCGCTCCTTGGTCCTTTCCTTTGCCACCCTTCGGGGTTTCCTTCCCATTGCTCTTTTTGTCCTTGCCTTCTTTCTGGTCCTTTCCTTTTCCTTTCTTTCCTTCCTTTCCTTTGTCCTTTCCTTTTCCTTTGTCCTTTCCTTTGTCCTTTCCTTTTCCTTTCTCCTTCTCAAACTGAAGCTGATTTGCATGATCCCCCTTCCCGCCAGGCTTCTCCTGGAACATCAAGATCTTCAAATTCGCATCATAAAACTTGAGTGCGGTCTCCAACTGATCAATGGAATCAATCTTGGCATGAAGCAAGACATACTTCTTCACTTTGGTATCCAGATTCCTAAGCATTACCATGCACCTGTCTGCCTCGGTCAACCCTAAGTCCCCAAACGCTGCCGTGAGTCGCTGGTACTTGGCCAGCTCAACCTGCACACAGCGAAAGACCTCGAGGGGCCTCACAGAACCCTTGGGCACAGTGAACTTCAGGATCTCTTCCCTCAGCGAACTAGCCTCTATCCTGCTACACACACTGAGCTCAGAATGGAGTCGCCTCATAGCTTCATATCCCGCAGGTGCGCCAAGCTGCTCCTTCTCAACCTGCTTCAAAACATCGAGACCCCTTGGGTATAGGCCCCAAAACTCTGACGCAGATAAAGGAAAACCCTCGTGCTCCTCACGCTCTCACCCCTCGACAAACTGCTGTTCTGGATGGTGCTGTCCTTGGTCATATAGGCTTGAATCTCCCCTGGGATACGGTCATCAAACAACGCTAGCCATGGAAGGAAAACTTCCAGGTACTCAACCCAGGTTTCAATCTCAGCCCTCCTGCCCTTTGCCATCCTAGTCCCATCCAAAGAAGGCAGCTTCGGGATGTAAGCTTCAGCCTTGGGGTTCCTTATAGGAGCACCCTCGTCAACATCCATGGAAGAACCAGAGATGTCGGACAGGCTTCCAGTCCCTTTTCCCTTGGTCTCCCTCTGGCTTTCCCTCGACACCAAACCCTCAACTAGCGTGACCATCTGGCTGATCTGCTTCTGCTGCTCCTGCACCGTATGCCGTATGCATCAACAGCGATTCCATGTGTGAAGGCGCCGCGCCCTGAGCGCTCGGCACTGGTGACGGTACTAACCCCGGTGGAACCGTAAAGGAGCCAGTAGGAGGAACCGGAGTTCCAGGCTGTGACCCCGCAGGAGACCCAGTTGGGTGGAACCCTGGTGGCGACCCTGCAGCGGAAAGGTGGGATATTGGGCTGTAAGCAGGTCCAAACCCCGCTCCTCTATAGGAACCGAAGAAGGTCTCGCTCGTCTCTCCGGGTATGGCATATCAGAGCCACGACTCGAACGCCTGACAACTCCAGGGGTGTCATCATCCCTAGTCATGTCATAAAACGACGGTCTTCCTCGCCCTTCCATGCTTCACCGACGCAACGAAAACCCTCAACTCAGTTGTAAAACTTGCCTTTGGGCTCACTTCTCTCAAAGCGGTCAAGCGTGCGTCCCTGAGGATCAAACACGCTCCGCTACCACGAAAAAGAACGAAACTGCAACAAGCCCCAGCAAAACCCCTTACCAAGCACAACACTCGGACAGAGACCTTCGTTTTGCTGCACTCCACACGCAGTTCCGGTCTTGAGCCAAGTCGGCACAAAGTCTTCCAGCAAACCGAGGTGCAAACTACCTAAAGATGGCTCGGAGCTCTCTAAACAACTTCCCATGGGCCAAAAGCACCTGGTACTACCAAAGCTCCTCAGAACGTCCGAAAACAGGGAAAACCTACAGGACCTACGGCTTTAAAGCGAAAAGAGTCCCTCACACTCCAAGTGCCAGGAAACTAGCCGAGAACTGTTCAGGTTTCTACAGATGAGCCGGATGCCCACCATATCCTCCCAAACAGAGGATATACGTTTACAATGTGGCACTCTTTATTATGTTGTTTGATAGTCATGTGTGCGTGCTTCTATCTTAAAGGACATTGGAGGCCCAGAAAAAAATCCATCGGGGTACACGGGGTCAGTTACGAGACATTTCGAGGCCGAGAAAACGACGGCTTTAAATCGTAGAGTGGAGCTCGAAAAAAAGAGCGTAATCTTTTTAGACCTCATCGCGGGGCTTAAGAGGTCGAAAATCAAGATGGACCAAGCGTGGAGTCTGAAAAAAAAGAATATTTCGGAGTCGAAAAAAAAGAGCAGTCCAAAACGGTGATTAACGCTTTCTGCCTAGAGGTGAGCATCCCAGAGTCTTTTATCTATGAGCATGTGTTTGTTGCGCCTTGAGAGCAACAACATTGTTGTGGCCCGGCAAGACTCCCACCGCGTTCGACGCTCGGCAGTGGGCAACCTTGAAAGGGAGTTCGATTGTGTATGGCTTCTGCCAGTCAATGCGTGCCTAACATCACGAACAACGCCACCCTCTGCTTGCTTGCGAGAGCGATCTTGCTTCTGATCATGGCCAGGCGTTCTCCTACTATTGACTGACACGGCGGAGGTGCCGACGTGCCAGCATGCCAAGCACACATTGCCGCACATCATCAATCGTGGGCGTTGGATTTTGGGGGCCACGGGGAGAAGCACTCAGCTCTCTTCGTTCCCATTCATGCCGACACTGCTCTCACAGACGCTCCGATTTGGCGGGCAAGGTGTGTGCACTTTGGCTGCTCACTGCTGCCAGGCAAACATATTCTTCTTGCGGATCACAATGCGGCGCCTACCTCTTTGTTCGAGGTCCAAGATTTCCAGGCGTTGCGGCTTCCTTCCAGGCAGCATCCGCGCAAAGCCGCGATGAGCCGCCCGCAGATACGGGCATCAGGTCTATCGGGACTACGCCCCGTGGCTACGACCTTGCCCAGAGGCCACATAACATTAGCAACGTCGGAGTAATCTTCTATCCGAACCCTCTACGGACGCCCAGGAAGGATTCTCGGTCTTTGCGGCCGGCGGGAACCATGTTTCGCAGGTTTAAGAACCGTTTACGCCTCGATGCGTCTCTTCTTGACGATTGGGCAGCAGAAGTGGTTCCGCTGCTCCTAGCGCAGCTGGCCCCAACAGTGTGTCAGCAGATTCGCGCCAGGTGGAACTGCTGGCCGGCACTCCACTCATGGGCACAGGCCAGGCCTCAGGCGATGTGGCCGCGCCTTCTATGGCGCCTCGACAATGCGGGTGTGCAAACTACCGCCTGTCGTGTCTCTCGCCCCCAAGAGCCTCTTACCGCTTTTAGCACCGTTCCCTGGGGCACTGGCGTGGATACGAGTCGCTCATAAGCAATGCGCCAACTCTACCCTCTACTCCTTGAGCAGCATGCGATGCTGCCAGGTCCCGGCCTCTTTATGAGAAACGCCTGCCGGAGGAAACCACTGTGGTTGGACCGGCTCTTGCACGGGTAGGCTGGTGGTAAGTGCACCTGAAGAAACTAGTGACGTGCGCGCCCTCTCCACTCTTGCGGAATGCCTTGAATGCCTTGGACGCAGGAGAGGGGGGCGCTCCGGGCTTCTGCATTGTTGGGCCGGGACCCGTCCTGCAGGTGCTAGCCGCCCCCTGGAGTTCCACTGCCTGGACGCTGCGGCGGAAGGGGCGGTGGCACATCCGCTGACCGTCTTCCGTTTGCCAGGCTGGGGCCACGAGCCGGCAGCCAGCGATGCCACGTTACTCTCTCTCTGGAGGGTTTCCCCACCCCGCCCTTTGTTCCTGCTGAGAGGATCACGGATCTAAAATTTCGAGAGGACCTTGGAGGCTTGATCGGCTCTAAACTCGATCGTAGTGAAGTTTCGGGTCGAACAGGAGCTGCGCTACAGCCGATTTCGTTAAAGGAACTGCTCGTAATCGGAAGTCGAACAGAGTTCGCTCACTCGCTCCGCGAACTGCAGTTTTTCGCAGATTTCCTCGCACGAAATCGGCTGCAGCGCAGCTCCTGTTCGACCCGAAACTTCACTACGATCGAGTTTAGAGCCGATCAAGCCTCCAAGGTCCTCTCGAAATTTTAGATCCGTGATCCTCTCAGCAGGAACAGGCGGGGTGGGGAAACCCTCCAGAGAGAGAGCGTGCTTTCACCTGCGCGCGGTCCTGTCGCGCAGTCTTGTCCGTCACCAATCCGTCACCTATCCGTCACCTATCCGTCACCTATCGCTCACCGCGCAGCCACTCCGCGCGCGCGCGCGCGCGATTCAGCACCCGACACCCAATTCAGCACCCAATTCAGCACCTCCGCCGCGTTACTCTACTCCTACCCTGGTGGGCACGCTGAGCTGGGGCTCGGGGTCGATGATCCTCGCAGGCCGAGGGGAGATCCTGAGTTTTGGTTCGGCGGCCCAGCGGACTGTTTTAGGGCTAACCGCCGGCGGTTGTCAGGTTCGCCGAGGACTCCGCGCCGGTCCGCGAGGCCCGGGGAACCGTCCAGGAAATGGGGCGGTTCCGAAGCCTCGCCACCCCTCTCAGTCCC
Source organism: Symbiodinium sp. CCMP2592 (assembly GCA_905221615.1). Taxonomy (NCBI): domain Eukaryota; class Dinophyceae; order Suessiales; family Symbiodiniaceae; genus Symbiodinium; species Symbiodinium sp. CCMP2592. The sequence goes on from CAJNDT010005613.1 coordinate 519,212, forward strand.
CCTCCGAGGGGGCTGTCGGGGAACGGAATGCTGCCCTTTTTTTGCAGCTCCTGGGTGCGCAACGGGTACCCCGAAAAGGTACCCCGATTTTGTCGCGCGACGAAAATCGGGGTGCCCAATCGGGGTACCCGAATCAGCACACGGAGAGCGCGACGCCCCGACGTAGAGGTGCTTGATCGAGAAGTGGGGATTGTGGGCGTCGCAGAGTGGCAGCTCGCGTTGGTGATGGCGTGGCAGAGCCGCGTGTAGCGCAGCAGCTCCGCGGTCGAGAAGCTCTGCCCGTCGTCGAGCAGGAAGCGCTCGCCCACCTCCTGACCTCGACGTAGAGGCCCTTCGCCACCTTCGCGCCGGCCCCTACAAGCCTCAGCCCGGGCCAAACGCGCATGGTCTGCGGCTGGTTGGTCCCCGCCGGCCCCGAGCCGCGGTGCTCCACCAGCACGGCATCCTCCTGAGCCAGCCGCCGGTTTTCTCTGTCGTTGATGGCGATCCTGTGGGCGTGGGAGATGACCTATCCGGGTGGCCTCGTCGGGAACTGTTCCCGAGCCCTCCGTCGCGCAGCTCCACTTGCTCCGCCTCGTCCACCCTCAGCCGCGCCTGTGCGCTCCGTGGAGTGAGTCTTGGAGATGAGCGCCCTCACCCAGCTCCGTGAGCTGCGTGACGATCTGCTTCGCCAGGTGGGTCTTGCCCGTGCCGGGCATGCCGGAGAGCAGCAGGTCTTCCCGTCAAGGCAGTGTGCCAGGGCTCCTGCTCCGTTGGCGGCTCCTTCAGTCGCGGCTCGCTGTAAATGCCATGGAGGCACTTGACCTCCTCGAAGCGATATTTCGGCGTGCAGTCCCGGTGCCAGCGCATGCGTTGTAGAGGTCCTTGGAGCGAGCCCCGTCTCGAGCATAAGGTCCACGCCGTGCAGACCCTGTCCGCATCGCACTTCGCCAGGGGCGGCGGCCAGGCGGCCTGGAAAATGTGGCGGCAGAAGCGGCTCTCCAGGCTCGTGAGCGACGCGAAGACCTCGCTGACCGCCCGCACTCCGCTCCGTCCGCTCCACTCCCCTCGCTCACTCCGCGCACTCCGCTTGCTTCGACACACTTCGTCCACTCCGCTCCGCGTTTGCTCCACTCGCCCTGTTCGTTCCGCTTCGCTTCGTTCGCTCGGCTCGTCCCAATTTTCGGGCTAAAGGGCCGATGATCTTGCGTCTCACGGCCTGAGCCCTGTCGATCTTCCGTTTTTGGTCCGAAGCCGTACGCTCAACACCCTTTCGAAATTGAATCAGCTCCAAGCACGACGATCTCTGGAGCAGTTTAGAGGCCACGGCATAAAAGAGGGAGCGCCGTCGTCGCTCGTCGTCGGAGTCGTCGTCGGCGTCGTCGTCGCGTCGTCGTCGCCGCCGCTGGTTGTCGTTGCTCGTAGCCGCCGCTTGTCGTCGTCGCGTCGTCGTCGCCCGTCGTCGTCGCCGTCCCGGTGAACCCCAAACCCCACTAACCTTCGCGCACATGCCATTCGAGCTGCTCCCCACTGGCTCTCCCAACCTGTGCCATATGAGGTATAAATATATGGTCTCTTTTTGTGCTCCGCGCCGCCACGCAGCCGTATAGCCGGGCCAAAATCCCCCCAATGGTCTTTTTGGGGGCCCCGCGCCACCCCGTTTCCGCAGCAGACCCCGGAATCCCGGCATGCCCGACAAAATCTGGAAACACTCCTCTGCTGCGGAGAGGGTTTCTGGTAGCCGCTCGTCCTCGCCGCTTGTCGCCGTCACCGCTCGTCGTCGCCGCTCGTCGTCGCCGCTCGTCGCCCGCCGCGTCGTCGTCGTCGCGTCGTCGCTCGTCGTCGTCGCGTCGTCGTCTCGTCGTCACGTCGTCGTCACGCCGCGCAGTGGTCTCGCTCTGCGAGTTGCCGTCCCGAACATGTTAACCCGGGAATTGTCCACCCAATTGTCAACCCGGTTGTCAACCCAGTCCTGCTACGAACACGTCGCGTCGTCGTCGTCTCCTCGTCGTCGATCGTCGTGTCGTCCTCATCGCCGCATCGTCGCCGTGTCGTCGTCGTGCCGTCGTTGCCACGTCGTCGTCGCCGCGTCGTCGCCGTCGCGCCGTCGTTGCCGCAGTGGTCTCGTCTCCGCTCTGCGATTGACGGCACTGCAGCTTCTGTGAAGGCACCTGGGGCCTGCCTGCAGCAACTGTGAGGGCATCTGGGCACTGCAGCTTCTGTGAGGACCTGGGGGCTGCAGCGACTGTGAGGGTACCTGGGGGCTGCAGCGACTCGCCCGTGTCGTCGTCGTCGTCGTCGCGTCGTCGTCGTCGCGTCGTCGTCGCGTATAGTCGTCGTCGCCTCGTCGTCCTCATCTCTACCGCTATCCTCACCCATCCTCTTGGGTCAGGAGTGAGGGGGAGCAATGAGGCCTGGACACTGCAGCGAGGCTGGGGCACCTGGGGGCTGCAGCGACTGTGAGGGGTTGCAGCGGGGGCGAGGCTGTTGTCGTCGCCGCGCCGCGTCGTCGTGTCCCGCCCCGGCGCGGCTCGGTAACGACATTTCGGTGGCGACATTTCTGTGGCGGCATTTCGGTGGCGACATTTCGGTCGCGACATTTCGGTGGCACCATTCGGGCGCGGTCGTTGTCGCTGCGTGTTCGTCGTTGCATCGTCGTCGCCGCATCGTCGTCGCCGCATCGTCGTCGCTGCGCCTCGTCGTCGCTGCGCCTCGTCGTCGTCGCCTCTACCGCTATGTCCTCACCCATCTTCTTGGGATACGTGAAGAGGAACAGAGGCTGGGGCTGAAGCGACTGTGAAGGGCACTGGGGGCTGCAGCGGTCGCGTCGTCGTCGCTCGTCGTCGTCGTCGTCCATGTCGTCGTCACGCCGCGCAGTGGTCTCGCTCTGCGAGTTGCCGTCCCAAAAAAGGCAACCCGGGAATTGCCAACCCAATTGTCAACCCGATTGTCAACCCAGTCCTGCTACGAACACGTCGCATCGTCGTCGTCGCGCGTCGTCGTCGTCGTTGCGTCGTCCTCGTCGCTGCATCGTCGCCGCGTCGTCGTCGTGCCGTCGTTGCCAGGTCTCGTCTCCCGGCTCTGCTGCGAGTGACCGTCGCGCCGCGTCCCGCGAGTGGGATGCACCCCTCCACCATCTTCTCAGCAGCCACCCGCGCAACCTGCGAGCACGCATGCGCGGCGTCATGCATTCGTCGTCGCGTCGTCGTCGCTGCATCGGGGCTCCCCGCCGAAGTGCCCTCACCAAAGGTGCCCCCACTCCCCACCTCCTGCCGCGTCGTCTTGGCTCGTCGTCGCGCCGTCCGCATCGTTGTTGCCTCGTTGTCCTTAGCTCTACCGCTATCCTCACCCATCTTGAGTGAGGGGGGACAGTGAGGCCTGTGAGGGAACTCGGCTGCAACGACTGTGAGGGCGCCTGAAGGCTTGGGGCACTGCAGCGAGGTTGGGGTTGCAGCGGCGCTTGCAGCGACTGTGAGGGCACTTGAAGGCTGCAGCGACTGTGAGGGCACCTGGGCACTGCAGCTTCTTTGAAGACATGGGGCCTGCAGCAACTGTGAGGGCACCTGGGCACTGACAGCTTCTGTGGACATTGGGGGCTGCAGCGACGTGAGGGCACCTGGCGGTTGTAGCGACTGTGAGGGCACCTCAAAGCTGCAGCGACTCGCCTGCGTCCTCGTCGTCGTCGCGTAGTCGTCGTCGCCTCGTCGTCCTCACCTCTACTCTACTGCTATCCTCACCCATCCTCTTCTTGGGTCAGGAGTGAGGGGGAGCAATGAGGCCTGGGCAATGCAGCGAGGCTGGGGCACCTGGGGGCTGCAGCGACGTGGGGGCTGCAGCGGGGGCGAGGCTGTTGTCGTCGCCGCCTCGTCGTCGCCTCGTCGTCGCCGCATCGTCGTGTCCCGCCTCGGCGCGGCTCGGTAGCGACATTTCGGTGGCGACATTTCGGTGGCGGCATTTCGGTGGCGACATTTCGGTCGCGTCATTTCGATGGCGGCATTTCGGTGGCAACATTTCGGTGGCACCATTCTGGCGCGGTCGTTGTCACCGCGTGTTCGTCGTCGCCTCGTCGTCGTCGCCTCTACCGCTATGTCCTGAAACCATTCCTCTTGGGTCACGTGAAGAGGAGCAGAGACTGGGGGGCCGAAAGCGACCGTGAGGGGCACCGTGGGGGCTGCAGCGACTGCGGACCTGCAGCGACTGTGCCGCCTCCGCGTCGCATCGTCGTCGCGTCGCATCGTCGTCGTCGCGTCGTCGCGCCGTTGTTGCCGTGCCGTCGCGAAGTATCCGCACTGGTATCCACGACAGTATCCACACTGGTATCCTACCCACAAAAGCCAACCCCTATCCCCACCGGAATCCTCACCCCGCGGCCCTCACCACCAGTCTGGTCACTCGCGCAGTCGTGTCATCCGTCCCCGTCTCTGTCCTCACCGCTATCCTCACTAACCGGAATCCTCGCGCTATCCTCACCGCCCCTATCCTCACTCCCTGGCCCTCACCACCATGTGCACTGCTGGTCGTCGTGCAGTCGTGTCATCCGTCCCCGTTATCCTCACCTCTACCCCAAGCCCTCACCTCCAGTGCTGGTCGGCGTGCTGTCGTGTCATGCAGTCCCCGCCCATATCCTACCAGCAGTGCTGGTCGTCGCGCGTGTCATCCGTTATCCTCACTGCTAACCTCACCGCCACCGCCTCGGTGGACATTTCGGCGGAATCATTTCAGTGGCAACATTTCGGTGGCAACATTGTGTGTCGTCGCCTCGTCGTCCCGCCGTGTCGTCGCCGCGTCGTCGTCCTCGTCGCGTCGTCGTCGTCGCCGCGTCGTCGTCCTCGTCGCGTCGTCGTCGTCGCCGCGTCGTCGTCCTCGTCGCGTCGTCGTCGTTGCCGCGTCGTCGTCCTCGTCGCGTCGTCGTCGTCGAAGCGTCATCGTCGTCGTCGTCGTCGTCGTCGCGTCGTCGTCGCGTCGTGTCGTCGCCGCGTCGTGTCATCCGTCCCCGCCTCTATCCTCACCCCAGGCCCTCACCACCAGCCCTGGTCGTCGCACTGTCGTGTGTTCGCCTCTATCCCACGGCTATCCTCACCCCCCGGCCCTCACCACCAGTGCTGGTCGTCGCGCAGTCGTGTCATCCGTCCCCGCCTCTATCCTCACCGCTATCCTCACCGGAATCCTCACCGCTATCCTCGCCCCCGACCCTCACCACCTCACCTTCCGGTCCCAGCTACCTGAAACCCGTGAGGGAGGGCGGCTGCAGCGACTGTGAGGACCTGGCACGCTGCAGCGAGGCTGGGCTGCAGCGTAGCGAGCTGCAGCTTCTGTGAGGGCCTGGGCACTGCAGCGAGGCTGGGGGGCTGCAGAGAGCTGCAGCGAGTGTGAGCTGAGGGCAGCTGAAGGCAACAGCGCCTCGGTTCCTGTGTTTACTCAGGGTTGTTTCGGACTTACTCTCCCCGCGGCCCCGCTTGGGTTCAAGCATACACCACGCAACAGCAGCTTGCTTTCAAAAACTTTTAGCTTTAGCTGTTGACTTTCCAGCTTTGCGTCATGCTTAGGCTTTTAGCTGTCCGGACTACTTTTCAGCAGCTTTAAGCTAAGCGAGTCCAGCCAGCCTCGTGCATGGACAACCTGCCGGCCGCTTCCCGCCCTCAGCTGCAGCTCCAACTGACTGAAGAGGTCAGATCACTGATCGATAGGCTCGTCGACTTGGAGGCTGAGGGGGCCGCACAACGAGCGGAAATCTCCTGCTTGCACTGCAGGGTCAGCCGGCTTGAAGCTCAGGTACACCAAGGTCACAACTGGCTTTTGCACTTAGCAGACAGGGCCACCTCATTGGAAGAGGTTACACAGAAGCTTTCTATCAGGCTGCGGGCCTTGGTCAGCTTGCTTCGCGAAACGCTTTCTGAGACTGTTGCCCGTCTTCGGATCTGGTTCTAGGTATGGCTGCCTCTGGCTCGGGCAGTGGTGATGCACCAGCTTTGCCTTCTAGCAGGGTGGCTACGGACATACTCTTGGCTGACTCATCGCCTTTATGCACGGATGCTGACGCTTTGGAACTTAGGGAATCTTTTCGCAACCACTTTGCTGACTTTGCGGACCCTGAGTACCCTAATCAAGTGCCCTCAGCTTCGGCGCCCACTTTTGAGGTTGCCGATTCAGATGCAGAGGAAGCCTTTGAACCCAGGAGCAAGCTTCGACGCCGCTGGCTTCACCAAGCTCATTGTGCCCCGGTGACTCCTCCCCTGCCTATGGAAACCAGCCCAGGTGCATCCAGCGGTGATCAATCTTGGCAGCTTATAGAGCAGCACCAGCCGGAGGCCGAGACGCCTTCCTTTGAGGGGCTCACTTCAGGCTATTCGACCTTTCAGTTTTTGCCGCTGCGATCAACCCCTCCTCGACCCAGCTTGTCAGCTACGTCGAGGGCACCTACTTGGCGGGCTCCAAGGGTGTGCTTAAGGTACAACTCCCCTTTTCAGGTGGGGCACACCGGGCGTCAGCCTACAGTGGCTCGGCTCCGCCCACGCTCCCCCTTTTCAGCCCCACTTCAGGCCCCCAGCATTGTACCTGTTCAGCAGTCTACACCGCAAAACTTCCCGGCGGCGAAGGCACTGCCACACTTTCAGGACGCGTCGGCTTATGCAGCATATCCCACGCTTCAGCAGACTCCTGTTCAGGCATCAATCTCTTTGGCGACTCCGCGACCGGTCCAGTCCTCACCGGCAGCTTTGCGAGTGCCCTTGGAACTGCACCCCCCGGCTTTGCGAGCTCCGCCAGCTGGCATGATGACGAGCAAGGAAAATCATCAGGCATGCGATGAGCGGAACAAAGCTCTGTTCGACCAGCTTTGCAAATCGCATGGGGCCTACAGCTCGGTGCTCCAGCAGCTTGAAAGTAGCCGCGAGGGAGCCGTGATTCGGTCCCGCTTGCTGAGCAAGGTTAGCGACACCACAGCCGCCCGCTACCTTCGCTCTGTTCAGCTTTTCTTTTGTGCCTTTGAGGAGCTGGGCGGCAGCATGGAGGCCATAGATCAGGGTCTGTTCCTCGATGCTTTCTTCGCTTTGTCTCGAGGTGCTGATTCAGGCCCCCTTTCAAATAGCATCAACGTCCTTAAGGCGCTGCGGTGGTATAAGAAACTTCTGGCAATCGCTTGTATGCCCGACCTGTATGGCACCGCTTTCAGCTTGCTCTCCAACCCGGCCGGGCAGGAGAAACGCGAGAGTATACCTCTCCCTTTGTCGTTCGTCGCTTTTCTTGAACGCATGCTCCTGTCTGGCAAGGCAAGCTTGATGGACATGATCTGGGCAGGATCCTTCCTTGTGGCTATTGGTGCTAGCCTCCGCTTTGCAGATGCACAACACATTCGCTGGAGCACGCTTTGCGTTAGCAGCTTCACTTTGCGAGGAATCTGCTACAGGACAAAGACCACTAAAGGGGGATGCCCATGGGGCCTCCTCAGCTTTGGAGTCTTCTCGTCCTCCGAGGAATGGGGCATGACATGGCTTCCCCACTGGCTTGGGGCACTGGACACAGTATGGTGCGAGGTTCGCTCCCGCTTTGGGCCCCAGCCGGAACCCGACTGTCTGTTTTTCCTTTGGAGCGATACCGGCTTTGCACCCGCATCCTACTCCCAAGCCCTGCAGAAGCTTCGCTACATGCTTACACTCTCTGGTATAGCACCGGCTCAGGCAGCACAATATACGCTTCACAGCCTCAAGACCACCTTTCTGTCTTGGATGAGTCAGCTGTCTATACCGCTCTCTTCCCGCTTCCTGCAGGGGCACCACAAGGCTCCAGGGTCAGCTCAACTTTACTCGCGGGACGACGTGTGGCCAGCTTTGCGTGCACAGTGGCTGCTTTGGCGTTCAATACATGCCGGCTTTCGTCCAGCGAGACCACAGCACAGAGGCGGCCAGTCCCCGCTTGTTGAGCCACTTGTGGGCACTGCAGGTTTCCAGTGGGCGGAGCACTGCCCGGACCTCTACTGCTTTTCAGTTGGCAACGATTGTCAGTCCTTCTTAGCCCTGGAGCCGCAGGATGGCGACCTCCGTGACGCCCGGGAACGCGTGTTTTCACTTTCCGGAGCCAAGCTGCCACCATGTGTTCGCGCCCGTGCCCAGGTCGACCACTTCGAGGACTCCGACGCGGACGAATCAGGCCCGGCTCGTGCCGCTTCCAGCGCTCCCCGCGATCCGGAGGTCGATCCCACATGGCAAGATGAGTCCGGTGAGGCAGCCAGCCTTTCACCCAACCCGCAGCCGCTTGCTGCCCCGCCCGCTGAGGGTCTCCGTTCTAGCTGTACAGAGGTACGATACCTCTTGGGAGCCTCTGGGGTGGCACACTCTTGCATTTCCCACCCCGGCTCCCGTATGACGTGCTTGGCATGCAGGGACACTTCCTGTTCAGTACGATGCCACCCCGCTTGTGGTTGCATCTCGGAATTTTCACCTTTTGTCCATTTTCCGCCCGACTCCCGCTTATGTAAGCGGCGGGCTTGTATCATGGCCTCCCTTGATGCAGCTTGAGTGCGGCCAGCTGTTAAAACATTCGACGTGGGCGCACGGCATTTGAATTGCATCAGCTTAGAGATGCTGCTAACTTCCTGAACTGAGTGCTACAGCTTCATGTTCATCGCTTTCTTAGCTCGAGATGCGCTTTAAGCCCACTTTCTTGCCTCCTTGGGTCATGGCGAAACTTTCCCCTGAGTACGCCTTCACACTCCTCAAGACCATGACTGACGAGGAGAAAACCCGCTTCCTCAAGCAGCTGGAGAACGATCCACTTCTCCCCGCATCCACTACGAGCTCATCTTCGGTGGAGGCACCCGCTGTGCAACCAGTCGCAGCACTTATGGCAGACCCCATAGGGGAAAACATCGCCGCCGAGGATTACAGCTTACCTTCAGTGGAGCCAGCTGCTTCACCGTCACCTCCGGCCAAAGCGGCACCCGCTTCTGTTACAGCGGACAAGCCCGAGGCCACCCACGACGACGGTGCACCCGCTTCCAGGACCCCTGCAGATGGCGACGGGGGCAACACCGCCACTGGTGGCGGAGGCGATGGCGTTGCCAACGCAAAACGTTGGCAACGGGAACCCGAGGTGAAAGAACCGCCGCCACGGCCGCCCTCTTCACCAAAGGCGAGTCCTTCAACACCGGCTCCGACTGGCCCTCCGCTTAAGGCCAAGAGTGTGGCATCACCTCCGAAGCCCGCTTCGGCTTCAGGTGCACCGGCCGCACCGACCCCCAGCGCCCCTCCTGCGGCCAAGGAGAAAGCTCCTCCACCTCCGCTTGCAGAAACTGGGGCCACCGACGGCAATGCGGGCACTGCAAGAGAGGCAACGCCCGCTTCTACTACGCCAACGCCCGCTTCGGCTACGGCTACGGCTACTCCGTCGGGCAACAGGGCCCCACTTCTGGCGAGCGAGGCCCCGGCGAGCCGCTTGGGGCACACCATCTACGACGGTGAGGGGAACCCCACACTTCAATTAGTCCAGCTTTGGGCATGCCGTAAGCAGTGCTCCCAATGCTCGCTTGGTCACTGCCAGGCTACCTTCAGCGACCGCTCCAACAGCTACCACACCACCCACTTATGCAGAGACTGTAAGCGGGCTCGTGGTAGAGAGCGTCAAGAAGCCACTTCTCAATGGAGCTAGGGCTATGAAGAGTGGGGCCAGAACCAGTCCGGCTGGGACGATCAACCCGCTTGGGGATCCTGGAATTGGAGTGGCCGCAACTGGCAGCACCAATGATGCTTTTGCCCCCGCTCCATGCTTATGCCGGCTTTGGCATTGAATCGCCCACTTTTGGGCTTGCCCATATAGATCAAGGGCAGCCCCGCTTGGGCTTGTGGGTATAAAGCGCCCGGCTTCTCCGAAGCCAGACATACTCGAGCTCCGCTTCCCGCTTGAAAAATCCAGCAGAGCCACACTGCGCACTCTTTGGAACAGTTCACGCTTTGAACTTGTGGCTTGTTTTTCACTCTTGTTTCCCGCTTGGATCAAGAAAGACTTCCGGGCCTCCCCCGGCTCTGGGTATCCCGCGCTCCCACGTTACAGGCCACAGATGCCCACTTGTCATCATTAGCAACTTGCTTCCCTGCTGCAGGACCACTTCGGGCAACGCTGCATCCTTAGTTTCAGTTCTTCGCCTCCTTTCGGTAGTATGTGCACCTGCTTCAGGTCAAGCGAAGATGTCTGACTTCACGCAACTAGTGGCCGACTGCAATGTGCCAGCAGCTGTCGCCCCCTTGCTTTCAGCATTCGACGTTGCTTTGTTTGCCCGGTCCTGCACCACTTCGGCAGAGCTTGAAGAGTTGGTGAACCACTTTCTGGCTGAAGCCTCAGTTACTGATGCAGCTGAACGCTTTATCACCAAAGCTTCGCTCCGCTTGCTCTTTTGCAAATGCCGAACGTCAGAGGGCATGGCATCCTTGGAAGCCGCTCCCACTCCCACCACACCGCTTGGTGATGGGCCTCCAGCTGCTACCCCGGCTCCCCCAGCCACGCCTCCACTTTCCAGCTCCTGGCAAGAGGCTTGGCCTGCGAAGCTGAGTGGGGAGCGAACCGCGGCGCTTAGGAAGAGGTTCGAGGAGGACTACCCCACTGAACTTCTTGACGCTGAGAGCTTTCCAAGCGCCCGCTTATTGGCCCTCACCAATAAGATGCTTTCCGACAAGGAGGTGCGATGGATTCCTTGGAAGTACCGCTTAAGCGCTCGTGCTCAAGAAGACAGTCTCCTCGCTCGGCCCAGGAAACAGGCCCGCTTTGACCTAACAGAGCTTTTTCTGGACGAGGCGCCTACACGTGACATACATGAAGGCCCCGCTTCCTTTGGCCTCGTCACTCAGCTTCTGTCACTGGCTGCCAATGCCATTGCGCTCTGTCAAGGTGCACATCTTGGTTCTCTGAAGCTTTATAATAAACGCTTCATGAGGATCTGCTTCACGAAGTACGATGCCGCCGCCAGCTTACGAGGTCCCACTACCATGGAAGCCCAGGCCGCCGACCGCCGCTGTTGGGAAATCATCGCCGACTTAGTCAATGTGCACCACTGGAAGTTGGACGATGCGCTTCACGAAGTGGCCGAGGTGCGCTCTGACATGCACAGCCTGCTTGCACCGAGGCCCTTTATTCCCAAACCGAAGTTCGACCCGGACAACAGCTGGAAGGCCCGCTTCACAGGCAACGGTCGAGGCGGCAAAGGCGGTGGCCGCGGCGGCAAAGGCCGTGACGGCAAAGGCGAGAAGGGAGAGCGCTTTGAGAGAGGGGGCAAAGGTGGCAAGGGCAAGGACAACAAGCAAGCCACGCCGCCCGGCAAGTGGCTTTCCACCCTGTTCATGGATGGCAAACGTCAGACGCTTTGCATGAGGTACCAGAGCGGGCAGTGCAAGGACCCGGCCACATGCCGCTACTTGCACAGATGCGCAGTGCCTAAGAGTGACGGCACCGCTTGCGGAGGCAATCACCCAGCTTCGCAACATGTTGCCACCCCGCATTAGGAAACCCGCTTCAGCGAGCTGCGGGACATCGCTGAGGAGGTCACGACCGTCCCGCTTAGTGTGCCGGCACAACCGTCAGGCTCAGCAGGGGCCACTTCGGCACTGCCAAAGGCACGTGCCCTAGTCTCCGATGCAGCATCGGCACTCAGTGAAGGCTCTCTCGACTTCGCTACTTGCTTGGAGCTTCTAGCTTCGCTTCTTCTTCTCACTGCCCCGACAATGCCATTGCAGCCTCTGAAGCATATTTCAATTTGGGGGCTTTCGCTTTTGACAATGGCTCCAGGTCGGGCATCTTTCAGCGTACTGAGCAATTTTCAGACGTTCTTCGATTCTTGAACGCTTTTATGCAGCTTCAGTTCCCTGAAGCCTCCTGGAGCTCCCTCTGCGTCAGCCACAACGTTCGCACCCGCTTACACACAGATTCTGGCAACGCTGCAGGGTCTCTGAATCACACAGTTTCACTTGGCAACTTCAGCGGTGGCGAGGTTTGGCTTTGCCCCGCTTTGAACCAGGCGGCTTGTCAGGTACCCGCCCCCTTGGATGCCTCATCCGAGGCTCACAGTGCATCTGAAGTGGGTACAGGCGAGGTGCGCGACACTTGGCACGCGCCGCTCTCCTTTAGCTGTGAAGCACTTCACTGTACGCTTCCGATACAAGGAGACCGGTGGGTATTGACTGCCTACACTTGCAAGAGCCTAGACCGCTTTGATGCAACGTCACTGGCACACCTGAGGTCTCTGGGCTTCCCACTCCCGCCGGCAACCCCATGCCACCCGCAGTCAATACATCCCCCGCTCAAGGACACAACATGCGTGGAGCTCTTCCTGGATATATGCTGCGGGGCCGCTCACCCACTTACCACGGCGATGTCTTCATACGGAATCACTTGTCTGCCCATAGATCTACTGGGCGAGGAGCAACTCGACCTGCTCAACGACGACACCTACGACCACTTGCTTCGGCTGTGCTTTGCTGGGATTGTCCGCTTAGCTCACGGATCGCCACCCTGCAAGGAGTACTCCCGCTTGAAGCTTCGTCCAGGTGGGCCTCCAGCCATTCGATCGCCGGATCACATGAATGGTCTGCCAGGGAACACCGCTTCGCAGCAAGCTAGAGTACAAAGCAGCCAGAAGCTTCTATATCGTTGCGTATGCCTTCTGAGAGCAGCTTTTTGTTCAGGCGCGCATGTATCCCTGGAACAACCCACTAACGCCATGTCCTGGCTTGAGCCTTTTGTTCAGGACATGCTTTCCGAAATACAGGCCTCACTGGTCAATATCCCGGCATGTTCAGTGGGACAGGATATAGCAAAATCGTGGCTTTTTGCTTGCAGTTACAGCGAATTCCGCTTTCTGGCAAGCACATGTTCGCATGCAGGAGGCCACCAGTCCGTCGCAGGAACCAGGGACGAACACGGGACCTTTTTGTCCCAGCGGACGGCGGAGTACCCGTCCCAGGTTGCCGAGAAATTCTCAGCGAAGGCAGTGCACTTATTTTCTTCGGCAAGACCTGCTTATTCGGTTTCGCCCTGCTCCTTGAAGTTCGCACTGGCCTCAGTTCCCAAAAAGCCGCGTTCATCAACGCCTACAGCAGCGCAGGATGGCGGGGGCATCTACTCTTTGCCCGACTGGTCCCTTGGCCCAAGGTACCAATCCGACAGCTTACACGACCTGCGGAAGGAATGGCAATCTTGGCTGCTTCAGAACAGAATTCCTCTCAGACTCCAGCAACACGTTGCCGAAGCCAGCAATAAACCGCTTTTCTCAAAGGAAGAAACGGAGTGGCTTCGCTCTTCTTTCAAGCGCTTTTCGGACGCTCACTCCCCGTGCCAGGACTGGAACTTCTCAGTGACAGAAGGCCAGCCATACTGCTTGTCTGCACTGGAGCGCTTGAGTACTATGCTGGGTGACAAGGACACTTCCCTTTTCCCCGCTTTGCAGAAGGGCGTGCCTACGGGATTCGACGGCGACATCCCTCGCAGCCACACACTCCGACCTCGTGATCCCAACAACTCAGACGAACCCACTGACCTGCTTGTTTGCGAAGGTAACTGGCAGGGGGCTGAGGCAGACCCGGCACTGCTTCAGGAGTTGATCGAGGAGGAGGTCTCGGCCGGCTACATAGAGGAAGTTCCCAGCTTAGAGGCGGCTTACGAAAGGTGGGGCAAGGAACGTGTTGCGGTGGGCCGTGTTAACATTGTCAAAGCCCCCGGACGCTCTGCCCGCTTGGTTATAGACAACAGCATCTGCAACACGAACCAGAACTGCCACGTGCCTGAACAGTTCTCCTTGCCCAGCCTCCAGGACATTCAGTCCGCTTACCCTCCGAGGGAGGACGAGGAGCCGGTTTCGGGTTTCAGCTTAGATGTGAAGGGAGCGCACAAAACTTCACTTGTGCGCGAGAAGCCGTTTTTGGGACGCTAAAAATCACAAACTAGTCCCATAAGGCTTTATAACCTTTTTGGTAGGTTTCGAAAGTTTTGAAGAAGTTTTTCGAAACCGCTTCATGTGTCATGAGATTCCATTTGAACTTTTATGAATGGTTGTTGTTCCGCGCATGCTCAAACATAGGGTGGGTGGGCGGGAACCTTCCGTGCAGCAAAGTTTGTACGGGGGGTAAGAGAGATTTGTGTAGAACACGGGCTCCGGGCCAAGCTGTGTGAAACAGGTTTCGGGCCCGAGAACCCCTGGTGTACCGCCTTAGTGGCGCATGGGCAGCTTCTCGTGCGATGGCAGAGAAGAGGACGTTTGATGCTGCATTCGATGGGCATCTTGCCCATGTCGTGCATCAGAATTCTACGAGCAGCTCAAAGCAACCATGGGAGAGAAGCATTGTTAATGTGCCGAGTGTTTTGCCGAGTGCATTTCTGGGAAAGGGGCGTCTTGGGAATGTGCTTACTCATACAGCTGCTGCTCCTGTGAAAGCTCCGAGTGGCCCGCCGGCTATAAATCTGACTGCCACTGGCGGCAAGCTGCCACGGAAGGTTGGGCCTTCTTGGGTTCAGAGACAGTCGGATAACAGGCATGCGGCTGTCATGAAGTGGCTTCGGATTGCGAAAGAGGGCGGCGACTTCTTCGGGGTCTGTGCCAGAGTGGCGAAGGATGCTGAAGCTGGATTGCCGGCCTCCCTGCAGGAGTCTCTAGGAGATGTTTTCTCGCTTAAGGCGAGCAGTACGCTTCACAGCAGGGCGGGCCCGGTCCTAAGATACATGGCATTCTGCTGGCGCATCAGAGAACAGCCTTTTCCTTTGTCTGAGCAGAAGATGTATCGCTTCGTCAAAGAGTATTGCAGTGGAGCTGCTCCTACCTTTGCATCCAGCTTTATGAGTTCCGTTGGCTTCATGCAATATGTCTTGGAGGCGAAGGTCCCGGACGGTTGTGTTAGTAGCAGGTTGGCTGGCGCGGTTTCGAAGCTCTACTTGGAGAAGAGAAAGCTGCAACAGAAGCCGCCATTGACGGCTTCACAGGTGCGGGCTCTGGAGCGAATCGTGCTTGGACTTATGCCTGAAGTCCGCACAGATGTCGATCGCTACGCGGCCGGGTGCTTTTTATATTGTGTGTTTGCGAGAGCCCGTTTTTCGGACATGCAGTGTTCTGGCGAGCTGGCGAAGGACGTCGTGCAAGGAGAAGACGGACCGCGCGGTTACCTTGAAGCGAGAGTCACCAGGAGCAAGACGAGTCATAATCTGGAGCGCAAAACCCGATATCTTGCTATGGTCAGCCCTATATGGGGTCTCGAGCAGGATTCTTGGGCGATGGCCTGGATGGAGGTAGCCGGCAGGGCTGGGCCTGCATGGGGGCCTGACATGCCCCTGCTACCGTCCCCCACCGAGGGGGGCCAATGGCAGAAGGCGCCTATGTCTGCGCAAGCCGGAGCGCGGTGGCTTCGCCACCTTCTCTATCGTGCAGGCGAGGATGTTTCGTTGGTCAAGGCCGCTGGTACTCACTCCTGCAAAGCTACGCTCTTATCTTGGATGTCTAAGTGGGGAGCTAGTAAGGAAATCCGGTCGAATCTCGGATATCACTCCAGTGCAAACGCGCCGGCACGGATGTTATCTACGCGAGGGACAGCGTCTCCCCTGCGTTGCGTGAGTTGGAGGAAATGGTTTCTGCGGTCGCTTACAGGCGGTTCTTCCCGGACGCCACGCGCTCGGGCATGTTTGCGGAATCTTTGGCTGCCAGGGGAGAAGCTCATGACAAGGCCGAGGTCGGCTCAGATTCTTCTTTCGACAGGAGCGATGATGAGGAGGAGCCAGATACTCTCGAGGAGGAGAAGGTCGTTGAGGACAGTGTCGGCGAATTTGAGCCGAGCGGCTGCCTTCGAGAAAATCTGGAGGGCAAGACGGTCTTTCGGCATGTTACCACCCGCTTCATACACTTGGTCGCTTCTGAGGAGGGCACAAATTTTAAGTGTGGCAGACAGATTACATCGTCTTACTTGGAGTGCAACGCGACTCCCAGGTTTTTGCATCCAATCTGCAGGCAGTGCTTTCCAGAGGCGAGGTGAGGGATCGATAGGCTGGCTGGCTGGAGTGCCGCCATGCGAGTTTTGTGAGCCTCTCATCGCGAGAGCCCGCGAAGGCGGGATGAATATGCGCACGGAATACAAGGAGCGCTGCACTTGGCATTGCGTGGTCTCAACAGTTCGGAGTCGCAAATGCCGCCTTGTGATTTCAAGTGAGAGTCGCTCGAGCTACTTGAAGGTAGGCCAGTTCCGAAGGAGCGAGCCATGGCTTCCGCATACTCGGAGTCCGAGCCAGTTCTGGTGTCCCGTCTCTCGAAGGCGGGTTTCGAGCAGGCTGAGCGCGATCTCATCCTGAAGCACGTTAAGAGCTTGAAGCAGTTGGCCTTCGTGAGCTCCTTTGCTCCGGGGGCTGCGGACGAAGGTCCGTTGATCGAGGCCCTTAAGACGATGCTTGGAAAGGACCCAGAGATGAATCAGAAGGCAGCTTTCAGAGCAGTTTTCCATGAGGCATATGCCATTGTCACTTCGGAGATGCGACAGCAGGTTGAAAGGGTCGAGGAGCCGACAGTTCGTCATTTGAGTCAGCCCGAGAGGGCTGAGAGAATTGAGCGACAGCGTTCACAGTTGACTGGCATCACGATAAAGGGTTCCTCGGAGCCATCAGAGGCCCTGGTCGACCTTTGCGTCGGTCAGTATGAGGCCAATGTGATCCAGTATGTCCCTTGGTCTAAGTGCACGTCGCGGGAACAGGAGCTCCTGGGCGACGGTAAGAAGGACCTGAAGCTTTCGATAGACGGCGAGAGTGGTAAGCTCAAGGTAGAGAACAAGGCCAAGGATCAGGTGGCTGACACGTCCACTGAAGTGATGCTTCTGCAGGCTCTGCAGAGGCGTGCTCTTGCATTCGATCAGGCTAACATTGTTTCTTTCACGAAGCTTGACATGTGGCATCAAAAGTTGATGAAGGCGAGGCTGACTACGCCCCCGCCGGGTTACCAGCAGGTTACCTTCGCTCAGTTGCAAAATGCAGACTCGAGGCTCTTTTTGGAGCTTCAGGACCATACGCGCACAGGCATTCAGTCGGATGCCAAAGGCCGTCCGATCGATGGGATCATAGATTCTGTCAGCTGCATGCATGAGGTGGTTTCGCTGATGCAGCCGCTCCAGGGCGGCCCCTCGTCTTCGTACGGTCCCAGTGAGCCTGCTCGTCTGCGAGAGTCGCCGTACAAAGGTAAGGGCAAGGGCAAAGATGGCAAAGGGAAGAAGCGCTTCGTTGCCATGCCAAGCGAGCTTCGTGGGTGCAATTCGCACACCGCGAAAGGGCACCCGATCTGCTATGCCTTTAACCTGGGGTCATGCCCGAACAAGGTGACCGGCAATAAATGTGAGAAGGGATTGCACATCTGTGCAGTCCCCAAGTGCGGCATGAACCACGCCGCTGTCAAGTGTCCCAAGAAGCCGAAAGATGGCGAGCAGGCGGGCGCTTGACTATCAAGTTCAACCCCGGCCCCGGGTGCAAAAGGGTCGGCGGCAGGGTCTGGGGGTGGCGAAGGCCATTCTCGAGCAATCCAGCAAGTGCTTACGGCCCATCCCGAAGGGGATGAGCCTCTTTTGAGTGCGCCCGAAGGGGCCCAAGCAGTGCCGTTTGAAGGGCAAGGATCGAAACTCGATCCGAAAGTGCATGCGGACTCTTATGCTGAGGAGCTTCTGTCTTTGGGCAGGGATCCCACGGCCCAGGAGTTAATTCGTTTGTTTGACATGCTGCCTCAGGAGCCGCTTTTGAGCAATACTCGTAACGATGGAGCCGTGGCCTTCTCGACTGGTGCCTATGTGAAGGGGCCGCTGCTCGGTCTCAGGAGCAACTGCAACAAGCATCCGGCGGCTTCGAGGGTTTTCGCTCAGGCAGTGCAACGCGCTGCCCCAGGGATGCAATTTTCTACTCTGAGTGTGTTTTCAGACCTTAAGACGGAGCCTCATGTCGACCGCTTCAACTCTCCTTTCCCGAACATTCTTGTGCCACTCAGCAATTTTCGGAAAGGCGAGGTCTGGGTCGAGTCGGCTCAGGGCGATTTTCCTCTTGAGGTCGATGGTGTTACGAAGCGTGGCATCTTGATCGATGTTGCCTCCGGACCGAAGGCCTTCTATGCTTGCAGCCATGTGCACGCTACACGGCCGTGGAGCGGTCGACGCGTGGTCATAGTTGGGTTTTGCGTTGCTAGGGTCCAGGAGCTTGATGTTGAATGTAGGGCGCGGTTAGCTGAGCTGAGCTTCCCTGTTCCCAAAACGGCGCCCAACTTTAGTCCGGATTTGATCGAAGTCGGGGGAACCTTTCATGACCTCAGAAGTTCTCAGGTGGATGAGGCATGTGATGCCCTCCCGGCTCAACTGCAAGTCGCTTCTTTGATGTGCCTTGACCTCTTTTGCAATGCAGGTGAGTTTGGAGCCTCCTTGAGGGCCGCCGGATTCGATGTGCTCGCGGTCGAACAACCGCACCTAAAGCAGAGAGCTCTGATCAGCGTTGTGTCGTTGGATCTCAGGAAGGCTGCCTCATGGGATTTTCTAGTTAAGGTTGTACTCGCTAGGAGGGTCGTCTTTGTGCTTGCTGCCCCCACTGTGGCCGCTTCTGCGGGCGAACTTCCAGCAGGTTTTGCCCAGGTGTCGTCCGAACTCAGCTCTTTCTTGGCTTTCCTCGCCACTCTTGATATCGGATGGTGCGTCTTGAATCCGCTGAACAGCCGACTGTGGTCGACTTTGGCTCTGCCTGCCTCGCAAGCTGTGAAGTTCGACCTATGTGCCCATGGTGGCGAGCAGCACCGCCAGATGCTGTTGCATACTAACGTCCAGACTTTAAGCGCTCTCGCTGTGTCGGCCGACGACAATCAGGAACCTTCTAGAGCCTTCCAGTCAGTGACTTCACTGCGGGCCCGGCCGCGTTTGTTGTGCAGTCGGCTCGCCGCCCAGGTAGTTGTTTTCGCGGGTTCACTAGGGTTTGCTGTGTCCCCTGATGCAGTCAAGCCATCTGCCAATCATCGGTCCTCCATTGCAGTGCAGCGACAGCCCAAGGTCTCCAAGGTGCCGCCGCTCATGCCCGAATACAAGCATCGGGTTACTTTGCAGATTCCGTCCATGGACGCTCTACGTTATGATGCGAAAAACTCCTTGACGGTCGCTTTTCAGTCGGTGCCTGTCGGTGCCCGCATCCTTCAGGTGGTGCCTGTGCAAGGGGGCGAGGGTCCTTCAGATTCGGGCTTTAGGGTTACGTTTGGGGTTTACAGGACCGAGGATGAGTTCGTCAGGACAGCAATTACTCTATCTTATCCTTTCGACCTGTCTTCTGCAGTGCCGGACGAGATGCTCGAGATTCTTGCGTTCACCCTCACGAAAGGGCCCTTGGCAGTCATGAGGCATCGCTTGGACACCTTGACGAAATGGAAAAAGTGGTCTCAAGAACTTCGTGGAGCCGAGGCCTCCTTGCACGCGAGGCTTCACCCAGATGTCGAGAAGATAGTTGCACGCAAAAACTTGACCCTCCTGCGGCGTGTGGCCGAGGATTTACAGTGGCCTGATGCCACGATAATCGACGACATCGAGAATGGCTTTGAGCTCGTGGGTGAGGC
This sequence comes from Symbiodinium sp. CCMP2592, assembly GCA_905221615.1. Taxonomy (NCBI): domain Eukaryota; class Dinophyceae; order Suessiales; family Symbiodiniaceae; genus Symbiodinium; species Symbiodinium sp. CCMP2592. The sequence goes on from CAJNDT010005613.1 coordinate 538,755, forward strand.
CAAGCTTACAGGCATCTTTGAGGTGGACCCGAAACCCTCTTCGATGTCCGTTGACGAGTTGCTTGAGCACGCTAAGTTCTTGAAGCCAGCCCTGTGGGGCAAGGTGTCGGGCGATGCGAGCCACCCGGATGATCAGGAGCTCTGGGATCTCACTTGTGCTGAAGCTGACGAGAAAGGTTGGTTGCATGGACCCTACACGTGGGAGCAACTGCAGAACATGTTTGACTCCAAGTGGATACCTGTGCGCAGATTCTCCATCAGACAAAAGAACAAATTGCGGCCCATCGACGACCTGTCCGAGAATGCCGTCAATCAAGCTTGGGCAGTAATGGAGAGGATCGGTTTGCGTGCGCTTGATGAAATCACTTGGGCATGTATGGCTTTGATGAGGGCCAGCTTGGGGCGACGCGAGGTTTTCTTCCGGAAGTCCGACGGCTCCGTCTTGTCGGGGCCTTTGCATTCGTATTGGCACCAGGACGCTCGCCGCTGCTCGCCGGTCTTGAAGACTACGGATCTGCGCTCAGCTTATAAACAGTTCGCTATACGGCCGGAACACCATCGGATGTGCGTGGTGACCTTGAAGGATCCGGCGGACGGCTCAACAAAGGGGTTCGTCTGCCGCGTTTTGCCGTTCGGGGCCCTGGCCTCGGTCGGTCAGTTCAACAGGTTTTCGAGGCTGTGGCAAAGGATTCTCTGGCAGCTGAAGCTCGCTGCGGCGAGCTACTTCGACGATTTCCCGTCGGTGGAGGTCAGGGCCCTTGCCGAAAACCATGACTCCTCCGTGAAGGCAGCGTTGCGCCTTTTTGGAGTTGACTGGGCGAGCGACAAGGACCTTCCCTTCTCACCGACGGCCGATGTTTTGGGCGTCCGACTGGATGCGACGGATATGGAGGGCGGAGTGCTGAGGGTCAAAAACAAGCCAGAAAGATCCAAGGAAATTGCCTCTTCGATCGATAAGATCCTTGCGGATGGCTGTATTGATCCGAAGCAGATCCCCTCTTTGTTTGGCCGGATACAGTTTTCGGAAAGTCAGTTGATGGGCCGACAGGGGCGCCTGGCTTTGGCTCAGATTCGCTGGCTTTCGAGTGCTCGTCACCGTCATGTTCTGTCTTCCCTGGACGCCACTGTCTTCAGAAGCTTGAGGGAGAGGATGCTTGAGGGCAGGCCGCGCGAGATCCAGGTTCTTCCCATTGGCGGCCAGACTCTTGTTTTCACTGACGGTGCATGCGACAAGCTGGGGGACAAGTTTAGCTGCTCAATCGGAGGTGTCATGTATCGGGTGCTTCCAACTGGTTTTCGCGAGACGAGGGCGTTCGGGTGCTACCTGGACGAATCGGTCGTCGAGCAATGGGCGGGACTGGGCAAGAGACACCTGATAGGTCCTACCGAGCTTTTCGCGGTGGTGGCGGCCAGACATGTCTGGAAAGATTTCCTGAATGATCAGAGGGTCGTCTTTTACGTGGATCACAGTGGTGTTTTGTCTGCGATGATCAAAGGGTCTTCCCGCGATGATCTCTGGAGGAGCATCTTGCTTCACTACGAGGGTGCCGACTCGATGGGGCCAGCGATCTCGTGGTTCGCTCGGGTCCCGAGCAAGTCGAACCCCGGCGATGGGCCTTCGCGGTCCGACTGGAGATTCCCTGTTTTCGGCGAGTACTTCGAAGATCGGATTGTGTGCTTCATAAGCGGCAGAGTTCTCAAAGTCACGGGGCAAAGAGTGCAGGGGTGAAAGATGCCCCATAACTTTTCCACGAGCCCGGAGGGGCTGTTGGCGAAGTGCCAACATGTGTTGGGATCCCGAGGGGGATCCGGAGCATGCACTTCTTTCCCCGAGAGGCTTTGCCAAACCGAAAGAAAAGAACCTGTTGAGCGTAGTTTGTCCGAGTGCTGCCTTTTCTATGAGACTCGTAAGCTCTCTAACAGGCCTCATTTCCACTTTATATATATGCGATTGAAAGACATATTCGAGTGGACTTAAAGAAAGGCCCGCATGATACATGAAGCCACATTGGTTATAGGCCGTTTTTGGGACGCTAAAAATCACAAACTAGTCCCATAAGGCTTTATAACCTTTTTGGTAGGTTTCGAAAGTTTTGAAGAAGTTTTTCGAAACCGCTTCATGTGTCATGAGATTCCATTTGAACTTTTATGAATCTTTGTTGTTCCGCGCATGCTCAAACATAGGGTGGGTGGGCGGGAACCTTCCGTGCAGCAAAGTTTGTACCCACCACTCCCACCCAAACTTTGCGGGGTGAAAGATGCCCCATAACTTTTCCACGAGCCCGGAGGGGCTGTTGGCGAAGTGCCAACATGTGTTGGGATCCCGAGGGGGATCCGGAGCATGCACTTCTTTCCCCGAGAGGCTTTGCCAAACCGAAAGAAAAGAACCTGTTGAGCGTAGTTTGTCCGAGTGCTGCCTTTTCTATGAGACTCGTAAGCTCTCTAACAGGCCTCATTTCGCATCCATCATGCGTGCGTGAATGGGTTTTATTTTCCGCCGAAAGTGTAGACAAAGTTTGTCGAAAAAGGAAAACAGTGTTTTCACTTGTGTGTGAGTGACACTAGACAAGCTTTGCCGTGCAGCTTTCGGCTTGAAGTTGGATCTGTGATCCAAAAAGTTTTTATAGAGTAGCTTGTAGTGCTCCGCAGCAGTGGGGGTCGTCAGCGACGACCTTCCACTCCCTTTTATATAACTGTCAGTGCCAGTTATGGTTGACCAAGCAGCCCGCACTTATGCGGCTGAGTCGCCAGAGGCGCCGTACCCTAGAAGGGACGGTCGGGAAAATCAGTTGGCAGCGCCACAATGCCTGCAACGCGTGCGACAGTGTCGCTCCTGCCTCCGCTTTTTGCAGTGCAATCCAATATTTGTGCTAGAGCAGGCCATGCGTGAAGAAATGGCACAACAGGAGATAAGTTATCTCCTTTGGGCCATTAGCTGCGCCATGCGGGTAGACCCCGCGGTCGTCAGCGACGACCACGAATCCCTCAATCGAGCAAGGGAAGGGGAATCCAAAGTTTGGCCCCCCTTCTACCCTTTTGCGCAGATGCAGGGGGAACAACCGGACACCTCAGGCAGTGCCTATCCGATGCATCGGTATACTGTGTCGCAGCGCGACGTGCCTATGCGGCCAGCGGCCACGCCTGGTTGGCCGTATACCGGCCTCTTTGACTGGCCCCCCAGTGGGGAGGAAGACAATGTCCCCAAGCTCCAGTGGAGACTCAATTGGGTGGATGCCCTAGAGGGCCACGTGGCTGCTAAGGTGGAAGCCAGCGGCTTCCAATGGCACCCAGAGGGTAAGGGCAAAGGCAAGGGCGGTTGGGTCAAGATTCTCCCTGCGGAGAAGAAAAAGAAAAAGACTCACAAAACTGCCAGCGGCAGTACTGACCCCACCGCCTCGTCCAGCACTGCTCTGCCGACAGCGTCGGCATCAGCCTCGGACCCTCCCTTGCCGCCGCCAGCGGCCGCTCCTGCCAAGCCTGTTTCGGCCACAACAGGCAGCCCGCCCGCAGCCGAAGCTGCCGACGTCGCCCCGCCAGCGGCGGAGCCAGCAATTGAAGTTATTGACACTGACAGTGATCAGAACTCGGGAGACTCCGAGGTATCTTTGGCTAGCAGCCAGGCCGCAACGGCAGTGCCGTTCGCGCCGAACGCGAACACTGTGGTCGTGTCCAGACCGCAGCGTCGCAATCGCCAGCGAGGCTGGCAGTTTCAGCCTGGGGAGGACCCCCAAAATAACGATTGGCGTAACCTCGGGTCAGCGACCGACAACAGGTACCCCGGCCTGCGTGCGCTAGTAGCGCACGCCAAAAGGGTCTCGCCGCACCTGCACGTCACAGACGTGCACGAATGGCCCTACTGGGCAGCCCCCAACTCAGAGAGATGGGAGAAATACCCGGAGAGGCGCGGCGACCTCATGTGTTGCATGCCTTGCGCGCAGCAGGGCTGCATCTCCCAGGGCATGGCGATTTGTGGGCGGCACTGCTCAGTGGGCAGGAGCCCCCACAATCATCACGAATGCGACAACTGCTATCGCAGCGGCCGGGGTCAGCGACCCCGAAACCGCGGCGTCAGGGGCGGCCGCCGTTAGGCATTGAGTGCAGCGCGTAGCTGCTGGCCTCTCAGCGAGTCGCCCCCCGTCGGTGCAGCGCACCTCTTTTTGGTTCACCGCCGACAGCTCGGCAGCCTCTGCAGGGCGGGCGTCTCCGAGGTACTTGGAACCTCGCCCACAGCGGCGGGCCGACGGCATGCTTTGAATGGCGGCAAAAGATCGCCGCTAGTCTTCTTCAGTCGTGTGTCACGCGAGCCTGGTAGGTCTCCTCAGCTGTGTCAGCTTCTTAAACCGTGTCGGTTTTCAAGCAGCGCTTTCGTACCGCAGCCTTTTCAGCTTAGTAAGTCGCCCCCCGTGCCCAAAACAACCCCGCTTTCAGCGGAAGCCTCTGTCTGCCATCAGCGATGGCGAACCCGACAAATGAGCAGATGCTGCAGGCGCTCAGCGCAGTGCCGGAGGCCCAGAGGGCCGCCCTCTACGAAGCCGCCGTCTCCCTATCAGAGATAGGGGACGTGGTGGTGAATGCGGCAGAGGCAGCGGAACTCGCTGGTTGGACGAAGCCCGCCAGTGGCGGCACAGAGGCCAATGCAGTCGCGCTTCAGCGACTCTTGCTCGGATACGAGCCCCCAGTGGTGCCGGCAAACACCGAGCCACCAGTGGCGGCACGTGGTGTCTCTTCCGACGGCCACCGCAGCGCGGTGGCCAGTTTGCCTCTGACGACGGCTGCAGCGCAGGCCTCGCAACAACGCTCCCCGACCAGTCCCGCTGAGGAAGCGGGGTCTGGCATCAAAGAAGAACCGCTTCCAGCGGAAGCTCCCTCGGCAGCGCCGGAGGATATGGACGTGGAGGAGCGCAGCGGGCGGCGGGATGAAACCGAGGATGACCGAGGCTCCCGCTCGGAGGAGTCGGAGTCAGAGAGCGACTCCCCGCCGCCGCCAACGCAACCGCATCCTCCCCTTGAGGGTAAGGTGGCTCGCAAGTCCTCGAGCCCGGCAGTGCCGGTAGCCGAGAGGAACCAGGCGCCAGCGGCGCCTGCGAAGGCCGCCGCCCCACGCCACCTCAAGCGGCCCCCCCCACCGCCAGTGGCACGTCGTGGGGAGAGCTCTCGCCCGCGTCCCTGCCAGCAGGCCCCGCGCAACAACCCTGCTGGCGTCGCTGGGACCCGGGCCAGCGGCCCGGCAACAGACGACCACCCTGATCGAGACGATCAGGAAGAGCGGCCGCCAGCGGCGGAGCTTCAGCGAGTCTTCGCATGTTCAGTCTGCGACAACGAGCAGATGAACATCTGGAACGACCCGTCGTCGGAGTTCGTGTGCAGTGCATGCGGCGAGCATCACGCTTTCAGGGCAGCAGTGCATGCCTATGATCAGCCCAGCGCCAGTGGCGCGGTGGTTTACCAACGATCGTCGCAGCAAGGCCTGGCAGTGTCCAGAGTGCGGCGTGATGCATTGCACACGCTGCGCCAAGCACTACTCTTGCCCAGGCACTGTCCCGCGGACAGACGGCAAGCTCGAGTACAAGGGCGACCGCCGCCCTACTAGGGGGCCGCCCGAGTCCCTTCGGTTGACCTTGCAGCGCGAGGCAGCCGAAGCCCGTGAGCGCGAGCACCGCGAACGGGAGGCCCGCCGCAGAGACGGCAAGGGCAAGGGCAAAGGCAAGGACCAGAGGTCCCGCCGTGACGACGAGGACCGGGACCAGTGGTCCCGTGGTCGCTGGTCTTGGGACCACGACCGGCGCTGGAACTACCGTGACTGGTAGAGACGCCAGCGGCGTGCACCAGTGCCCCCGAACAGTGTTCGGACACAGTTTTGAAGGGCCAGTGGCCCTTTCGTCTGCGCCCGTTTCACACAGGTGCAGAGCACAGTAGTGCCGGCACAGTCCGGCCACAGGAGCCTCCGCTGCCCACCGGCCTGTCTGCGGATCGCAGAAGGCAGGTGCAGCGCACCTTCACAAGCGGGCTCAGCCCAGACACTCGCACCGCGAGGTCGGAAAAAAGAACACCGCAGGTTGCGTGTGCACACAGACCTTGTAGGGCTGCAGTTTCTTTTGCCTAGTAGGTTTCAACGCAGTTTCCCAGACCTGGTAGGTCCTCTGGAGGTAGCACTAGGTGCAGTGCCACCAGCGTGGCCGCGAGTCCTCCAGTGCGTGATTGCCGCAGCCTTTTAAGCCTCACTTCCTTCCCAGCTCTCTCTCCCTCCTCTCCTCCCTCAGGACTGCCCGGGGAGGGTGCGGGTCGCAGCGCGTCGCTTGAGTTGAGCTTTCCAGAGTGAGTGCGCTTGTGTTCGTGTGCTGGTAGCCCTTTCCTGCAAGCCGCCTGGACAACAGCCGTTGGCTTGAGCAGTGCTCCTCTTCCTTGTGTCAAGGATGCTGCCCAGGGGCAGCGCCCCGGAGGGCGACTTCAACGACCAGGTTAGTAACCTCTGGTCGTCAATACCACGCAGAGCCGGTGCTCGTCAGCCGTGGGAATCAGCCTCATGGTTTGCGCACAATGCGAGCTGGCCCTGGGAGCTGTCAGTGACTCGCCCCGCTTCTGTGGGTCCCGTGCCAGTGCTGCACGAGTCCAGCCTGTTGCTCAAGCGGAAAGCTTCCGCTACCACCCAGCCGCTAGTAATAGTAGCGGAAGACACGGCCTTCGCACTTAAGGTCTGCTCCCGTCGTACAGCGTACGAAGGCGACCGCCGCGACAGCGCGGTTTTCAAACTCACGGCTTTAGTAAAAGCATGGCCAGAGGCCTTCGAGATCGTCTCACAGTGTGCCGACGAGGCTGGTCGCGTCGACCTGGACGAGCTCGACTTCAGCATCGAGGCAGCGCTCAGCTACGTGTGCGTTCGCGCATGCGATGGCGTTGTCGTGTGCGGCGACAGCGAGTGGCCTGCGTTTTGACGCGAGCGAAACTTTAGGCTCATACACTTTCTTCCTTTCAAATTTTATCATTTAATTTTCGGCACTTGTGCTCGTCTTGCTTTCAACGTGCTTTGTTCGTTGACATCCTCAGCATGACGAAGTTTCGGGCCCAAGATCAGCCGAAAATTTTTGTTCATAGGGGGCTGGGTCGCTCTCGGGCTGTCAGCTCAATGGCTGCCGCTGACCGTGCGAGTGCTTCTTTTCCAGAGAGTGACGATGCCACCCTTCCAGGCGATGACGATGACATGGTCGAGGTTCTCATTGAACCTTTGCCGCCGACGCCGGAGCCTGCTGCAGTCGCCACTCTTCGCGACCTTCAGGACTTGCAGGTCCACGTGGGTGCCCAAGTGGCGCCGGTGGCCGATGATGTGGCTGGCCTCATCTTCCAGGTCGGTGAGCTTCAAGCACAGGTGCGTACTTTGAAGACTGATGTTTTGTCTCGCCTTGATAGCCTGGCTGAGAGAATGAATGAGCTCGAGGAGGCGATGGCCGAGGTAGCCACTGCCATTGCCCGTCTTGCTGTCACCAGTGTGCTGCCTGTGCCTCACTCTGACGGCAGCCGCTAGGCCCTGCTTTCTTTCAGGGCCGTGCTTTGCAGATCTCCTGACATAGCAGCTGGCGATGCCCAGACCAGATCGTGCATCACTCAGACTGTGTGCAAAACAGCATTCTTCTGGCGCGATCCCTCATTTCGAGCCTGCGGGTGTCTGCATTGTGCTGGTGCTGTGTTTTTGCATTCCGCAAGTCAACTTCTGCGCATGCCCGTGTGCAACCACGCTTTTAGTCTACAGGCGTAGGTCTGCCGAGCTAGTGGTAGTACCTATGGGTATATGCAGCCAGGCCTCTCCGAAGCTTTTGGCCTGATCGATCGCATTCAGCGGTTACTTGCCATCTTTCGCTTGTGGATCCACGAAGCACGTGGTCGGTTGGACGTTGCATTTCTTGAAATTTCTTCTTTGAGAGTGCAGCTGCGCGGGCTTGAAACTTCTCAAGCCGGGAGCCACAACATCCACTTGAACTTTGAAAGACGGTTTCTTGATCTTGAAGAAGGACTAGAAGATACACAGGAGCGTCAACGCTCCGAGCTTCTCAGGTTTCGCCTGCTGCTTCAACGCCTCTACCTGTGGCTTGCATTTACTTGCATCGGTGCACTTCAGCTTTTGCGCCTACTGCTGGACTGAGAAAACCATGTCTTCTCCTGCTTCAGCCGGGGCAACGGATAGGGCCCTGACCCGGCGTGCCGTCTGGGTCCATGACAGTTTTGCAGTGCATCGGCCGCAAATCTCTTCCCGTACTGCTGACTTCGCTCATCAAGTCGCTTTTGCCAAATTTTGTGAGGACATGCAAACACAGCAGGAACCGCTGGCCGAGCAGTTGGCCAGACAAGCCTGGGCTCGCCATGACATCGACCACCCCGATGCTGCTTCGTTGACGCCTTCGGAATCTGGAGATATCGGTGAAGAACGAGACCCTCATACCGTCTTCGCTGGTCTTTCCGATGAACGCAAAGAAGCCTTGGCTGCCGGATCCAGCTGGGAGGCACCGACTCGAATCGTGCATCGCGCTCCCTCTGAGCCGCCGGCTACCGCTTCAGATGGCCATGGCGATTGGTTGCGCGGCCTCAGTGGCCGTCTTGATGACGTTGAGAGTTTTTGCGGGTCAATCATCGACCCCCGGTTCTCGCGTAGTCTTCATGCTCGCTTGCTCCGAGTGGAGCGCCTGCTGAACGTTCCCGAGCAGTAGCTGTGTTCAGACCATATCACATGTGCACCGGATCCCTGGTCCCAGGCTTGAGAAATCCGGCCGTGTGCCTCTGCCTTTCAGTTTCATGCACGTAACTGCCTGCGCTTACACACGTGCTGCTATGAGCGTCTTGCTTTCCGCCAATATTCTTAGCGGGGGATTCAAGCCCCATTGGCTTTGCTGGGTCGACGCTCCCTTTCGAGGTCCGGATGTCTGCCATAAATCTTCTTCTAGCTTTGCTCCGGATGTCTGCAATAAGTCTTCTTCTAGCTTTGCTTGAGCAGGCCAGATCTCTTGACGTACTGAGGTGGCCCATTTCTCAGCAACCCGGGCTGTTGAAATGTGCTCCTGGTAAGCTGTCACTCGGTCCTTGTTGCAGGTTGCTGTCGACATCGTGAGCTTCAGGCCGATCTTATCCTGGCAAGCCGGTGCCAGAGTTTGGCAAATATTTCGGGAGGTCGATCCGTCTGGTGATCGACGTCCTGTACTTCAGGCTGCCTTTCGCCTGGCAAACTGGTGCTGGGATGTGACGAGTCCAGTCAAGAAGGTCGGGTCCTCCTGGCTCCGGCGACTTCCGCAGCCTGACCCTCAGCAGTTCCACTCCCAGCAAACTGGGCTGGGAATCGGCATGACTGCTTTGCGGCAGGAGACAACTCTCCTGTTGAAGCCGCGATCTCCTCAGCAACCGGTCTGAGCGAGTCGCCTGGTTCGACGTTCCGAATCTCGGCAAACAGGAGCTGGGAATCTTCGTCACCCCGTGGCTGTTGGCGTTCTCCTGCCAAGCCGCGAGCTCCTCAGCAACTGGGTTGAGTGAGTCATCTGGCGTGGCGGTCTCGCAGGTCTGAGACCCTGGTCCTCCAGACTGCCACGTCGTGGGCTCCTCAGCAACTGGGTTGAGTGAGTCACGTGGCCTGGCGATCTCGCAGGTCTGGGGCTCTGGTTCTCCGGGCCGCTCGATGGCTTTGGCACCAACCATGATATGTTTCGGGTCGCCGTGGCCGACTCAAGTTTCTTATCATGGCTTATGCGACTTTCGTGGCAGCCCTTTCAGGTCGGTGATCCATGCTTCGGCTCGTGATCCGCCTCATGCTGGATGCCTGCCGTGAGCACCGGGACTTGTTAGCTCCAGCCATAACTCGGTTCAGCACCAAAACGTGTGTGCCTTGGAGATGCTCCGGATTGCATTGTTCGCAACACCGATTCCATTCGACAGCGGGGTTGCCAGCATCGTCTTGTTGTGCACAGGTTCCAGAGCTTAACTGCACTGTGTAGTCGATCGGTGTTCTCCCTAGCGACATGGACTCCTTGACTGATGAACAACGGGAGTACCTTGCCACACTGAATCGTCGTGGCCCGGCTAGGCTGCGTGATGCCAGTCGCTCTCGCAGCCGCGACCGCCGTGCCATCGCTTCTTCGACCGATGAGCGCTCCCGCCCTTGGCGTGCACCGAGTCCGCTGCTGGTCCAAGGACCACCTGCTCTTGCGGAACAGGTGCGGCTCTTGCAGAGCAGCATCGAGATTATTGAGCGCCGCCTGACAAACCTCAACATTGGTCAAACGCAGCTGCTCATGGTGCTTGGACACCACCCAGACTTTGGGGTTCCGTTCGGGGCCATCGCTGAGTTTGTTGACACCATGAAGGCCACCGTTCAGGACATCAAGGCGTCGATTGAGGATCTTCGCGCTAATTCTGCAGAGCAGTGCATGCTTCTTAGCAGCCGCCTTGACCGCCTCGAGGAACTGGTTCAGGCTCGCACGTGACTGGATCGCCTGGTGCCGACTTAGCTCTGTGTGACAAAACGTGCCGCTCAAACTTAAGTGATGTCTAAGTGCCGGTAACATTTCATGCTGCCTTTGCATTGTTGCCTTATGGCCTGTTTTCTTCTCGAGATCGGGGCCAATGGTGAACTTCCGCCGCCGATGGAGTTTGCAGGCATCTCGAGCCTCTGAAGATGCTCGATCCCGGAGTCCTTCCGTTCGCATTGCTGAAGCGGCAGAGCGTGCTGATTCTTTCTTCGAGGAGCATTCACCTCTTCTTTCGGAAGATGCTAGATCCTGGAGTCCTTCCTTCTTCAATGCTGCATTGTGCGCCGGTTCTCCCCTTGGAGATCTGGCTGACAGCAACCACGGCCTAGATCCGGCCCCCGAACGCAGCTCGGGATCCGATGGATGGGAACGTGTGGGCTCTGCACTGCCTCAGGACCCTGGCCCGGTCCTAAGTTCCGAAGTTCAGCGAGCCGTGGTGTATCAACGTGATGTGTCCCTGCCGAAGCTTCCCTACGAACATGGCATTTGGGGCCTCGTCTTTGGGTCTCCTGCATCCCTGCCCACCGCCCGCTTCCCTGCACCAGTTGGTCCCCGGCCTCAACCGATCCCCACCCCCCCTGACCCGTCCACGAATTCCCTCGAGCTCTCTGCTGCAGCTCCCCCTGACGTCAGCCTGGCCCGGATCAAAGCCGCCACTTTTCGTGTCACTGATGCAGCCCTTCGTGACCGTTGCTTGGTGCAGCTTAAGACTTTGTTGCTTCTTGACCCGTCGGCCACCAAGACCGGCATTCAGATGACTACGTGCTTCGGCAAAATTTTGGAACCTGACCGAGCCCTCTTGGTTCTTCAGGACACATTGCGGCCCAAGGCCACTGGCACCATCAGCAAACGCACAGGCTCTCTCTGGCGCTTGGCTCACTACCTGGCCTCCGTGGACGGCCGCAGCCCCTTCATGGTTTCGGAGCCCCTGCTCTATGAGTATCTCTGCTCACTTCGTGAAGCTGAAAGTGGTGCTACCTCCGGCGCCTCCGCTTTGGAGGCCTTACGCTTCGCTGATGGTTTGTTTCGCTTCCAGCGGATCTCTCTGCGTGAGGTGGACAGCGCCCGCATTCGTGGTGTGGCGCATGCCATGTATGTTCGCAAACAAAAGCGCCAGCAAGCCCCTGCCTTGACTGTTCGTGCCATCCGCTTCCTGATGGCATGGTGCTGCGACCCGTCCCGGCCTCTGCATACGCGCATTATCTCTGGCCACCTTCTTGCGTGCATCTTTGCAGTCGCACGTTGGTCTGACTTGCGCTTCCTTGCCTTCTTCCGGGTGCTCTCTGACAACGAGTTCAGCATCTTCGAGTCCGCGACTTCCCAGCACAAGACCGCACACTCCAAGGAGGCCCAGGTCGAGCTCCTTCCATTCATTGGCTTAGGTCAATGGCCGGGCTGTGAGTCATGGGCTGCGTGTCTTGAGACTCTTCGAGCCGAGTCCGACCTCTCGCAGGGCCTACCATCCTGGAACGAACGCGAGCAGAAGTGGGCTCTCGGTGATCCCATGACTACTTCCGAGGCAACTGGATGGTTGCGGGAGATCCTCTCTCATGAGCTTGACCCCGCCGATGTGCGGGCACTTCGAGCCCACTCCTGCAAAACAACCTTGTTGGCCTGGGCTGGCATGAGCCCTCTCTTCACTCGTGAAGAACGCACACTGCTTGGACATCACATTGAGGCTTCTACTCGGTCGGCAACTACATACGACCGCCAGGCCATCATTCGTCTTCAGGCCAAGGTCTGGCACATGCTGCTTTCCATCGACTCCGGCGAGTTGAATCCTGATGCTGATGCTCTTGGCCGATTGCGTTCCATGGTGCAGGTACATGCACCCCGTCCAGCTTCTGCTCAGACCTCCGCGGAACCTGCATCTAGCTCTTCTTCCGATGATGAACCTGCCGGTCTTCCTGCGCCGCTACATCGAGATCGAGTTCCCCTGCCGGCCGCCGCCTACGAGTACGCCTGGCTTGTGCACTCTGTGAGCGGTATTGTCCATGTGCAGTCTCCCCACTCACCTGAGCGTCTGATGTGCGGTCGCTCCATTTCTTGCAATTTTGAGCATGTTTCCCCAGCCGACCTTGATGTTGAGCAGACTGCATTTTGTGGCCAGTGCAGCGCCTCACGTTTGCTCTCCGCCGCTGCATGACTGTGCCTTGCCGAGAAAATCGCTTTGTGCTTGCCTTGCCTAGCCTTCGCATTTTGCCTCTGCCTCAGCTTGTGGTCTGTGCCCGCACCAAGTTACGGCTCACCACGGCAATTCAGACTGCTGCGCCATGGCCTTGGATTCTTCAGCTACTTTCGAGGCTCGCTGCCTGGAGCTCGGATTGGCCGCGACCTTTGTGCAAGAGCTGCATACCGGGGGCATTGACACATATGCCTCTCTTGCCTTCTGTCAGCCACACCAGGCTAACAGTGGAATCGACGATGTTGCACTTATGCGTCACGTGAGCTCGCTCGTCTCTTCAGCTCTCTCGGCTCACCAGACCACTGCATTGCGACGCCTTGCGTTTGAGGCGCAGGCTCTGGCTCTTCAAGATCTGCGCAGCAAGCTTGAACGTACCTCAGATTCCGAGCCGAAGGTTCTTCGCTTACAGGAGAAACTCGAGCGCAGCTCTCGCCTACAGAATCGGCTCGTCGGGGTCACCTTCACTGATCACAATCAGCCTGCGCATGCCCTGGTGGACAAGGCATCTCAGCAGTTCGATGAGGGCGTCCTTCAATACCTGCAGCTCAACAAATGCATCAGCCGTTACCAAGAGGCCCTCGCTGAACGCTCTTCCGCCTCTCTGCGCTTCGGCTCGGATGGTGCAATCAAGGTGTCGCGGGAGTCCGCGGGTGGTGAATGTGACATCTCCACTGCCCACCTCCTTCGTGCCGCTTTTCAGCGGCGGGCCATGGCTTACGATATTGCAGGTGTTGCCACCTACGAAGCTCTGGACGCCTGGGCCCAGAATCTCTTTGATCGTCTTGCGACTCCTGTGCCGTCCAGTCGTTACTCTCCTATTGGCCTCGAGCAGATTTTAGCTGCCGACAAAGCCCTTTGGGTTCGCCTGTCTCGGCTCAGCCGTGGGCTTCTGGGCCGCAGTGACGCCGCCACAGGTGCCTTGCTGGTTGACAATTTGATCCTGGATTTGAGCAACCACCCCGAGGTCGTCTGGCATTTCCTCCCGCTGGCAAATGCTTCTCACACCCCTCCTCCCAAGCCTCATGCTGCTCAGCCTGCCCGCAAGCGCAAACGAAGCCAGAGGCGTGCCTCCTCTGCTCCACCTGCGCCTGCTGCGTCACTGGGTCGAACCCCTGCGAAGGGCCCAGGCAAAGGCTCCGGCGCCGGCTCTCGCATCCAAGTGCCTGATGGCTGCACCATTCGCTTTTCCAAAGGCCCCATTTGCATGAAGTTCAACCTGGGGACCTGCCGCGCTTCTCATGTGAAGCCTGGTGCTCGTTGCAGCAACGGCTACCACGTGTGCTGGAAAATCGGATGCCACCGCCATAAGCCGGCCTGCGAGTGCAGCCACTCGTGACTACACGAGCCTTTGCAGACCGGCGATTTTGTCTCGCCGCCCCACGCCGGTCACCCTGCTGAGCAATTTGCGGCCCGCTTTGCCGACTCTGTTATGACTGCCGAGCAAGCCTATCAGCTTTTTGAACTTTTGCCTGCTGAGGCTCCGGCTCGTGCTGCGTCTCTGCTGCCTCAGTCAAAGTCTTTT
>CAJNDT010005624.1:0-52500 GCA_905221615.1 Symbiodinium sp. CCMP2592
TTCACTTAAACCCTCGGGGGGGTCAACCCCTTCAATTCACTTAAACCCTCGGGGGGGTCAACCCCTTCAATTCACTTAAACCCTCGGGGGGGTCAACCCCTTCAATTCACTTAAACCCTTTAAACCCTTTAAACCCTTTAGACCCTCGCCCAGTTGGCCTGGGCCAGGTCCGAGCCGAGGCCGCTGCTCGAGATGTTTGCAAAAGAAAACCCTTTTTCAGCACGGTGTCGGCCACCGCCACCGACCCTACATTATGCTGCTACTTTTTATGTGCATGCACATAAAAAGTAGCAGCACAACATCCCTAAACCCTGAACCCTAAACCTTAAACTCCCTCCTGTCAGGCGAACTGGGCATCAGCAAATTCGCGGTGAGGTCAATCCTTATCAGTCCTCCTTCAGCGGCATAGGCTGAGGCTCCGACGAGACCTAAGTAAGTAAACCCGACTTTCTATCATCGGATCACTGTGCAAAGTGCTGGCTGGATCAAGCGGCTACTTTCAACACCCTTGTTGATTGACCCCTGTGCCTGCTTAACTTTGAGCACTTGCCCCAGCTCCTCTACGGCTGGGCCGCTTGGCGAAGCATCCGAGCGGTCCGAGCATTCTTTCCAGCATATTTTCGGGAAGTCAAAGCAGGCAGCTTGTACACTTATGCCGGATGCGGCTGTGCCGTGCATGGCCCTGCCTGAGCTCCCTCCGTGGCAGTCTCCGTGCCTTCCTGCAGGTGCTTGTGTCTGAGTCTGAGATGCTGAAGAAGTGCAATGCTTGAACCGGCCGCCGCTTTGACCGGCCTTTGATTCCTCGTCTGCTTTGCGTCCTGCGCTCTGACCGTCGCAATAATAGACCATCATAGCATCGCCCACACATCTCCACAAAAACCAGGTCTCACCTGTCGAGCAGAGCCTTCAAACAAACATTCGAGCAACGAACACAGCCACAATGCTTCCGCTGAAAAGTCTCCTCCTGGTCCTCCGGCTCTGCCTTGATCCGGATCTTCTTTTCGGCCCGTTCCTCTGGCGGGCGATGTGGCACTCTGTATCACTTCCTCCGGTCAAAGCAAGCTGACTCTGCGGGGCCTCCGCATCGAAATCTGCGATATCAAGCACACTCTCGGCGTTTGGCCTTCCCCAAGCCTGTCAAACTTGCTTAACCATCCTTGGCCCCACAAGAGATCTTACTAAGCTCTCGTGACGACCCTAGCCCACTGAGGCCGTGGCGACAAGACAACCATTGGCGTGCCGTCCGCATCTCCCTTGCTCTCGCCGCCATCTGGTGCCCAGTATGTTGCCAAGCTTAGGAGAAATTGCTGTCCGATATCGTGTCCAGCAAACCTATCCGCATCCTCGGCATCTCCTTCTCTGCAGGCTCCGGCTCAGGTGGTGCAGCCAAAGCCAGCGTACTATTCAGAATGGCCAGCAGCTGCCAAGCAGGTGGTATCATCACGGAGCTACTGATTGCTTTGTTGTTGGTGAGCACGCTTGCACAACCAGACAGACACTTTCTTGAATTAAGAGCCGCAGTAGTAATGATGCTTCCCTCCAAGACCTCCGGCTGGCCGAGTGGGGCGGACGTGCGGGTAGTTGGGCAAAGATGCCTGGCTCTGGACGGCAAGAAAAGACTAGGTTGTCTCGCCCGGCAGAATCTGTTTCTTCATTAGTATTGCTGCCTGCCCTCAGCCAGGCTTACACGTAACTCCACCTCGCTGCCGCTGACCGACACACGAAGCTGCAGCGTGCGCTATTCAGGTTGAGAGAGTCCTGGCAATCAATATACTGCAGGTCGCATGATAGCTGTTCCCAGTTCGTGTTTTCTGCCAAAACAACGCATAACCGATGCCTGTGCGGAGTTTGCAGGCCTGCTGCGCTGGAATGTGCACATCTGCCCTGTGCTGGCCGTTTGAGACATCTTCTACTGCATGCGCTTTGTCCTGCGGGTGGATCCTGTTCGACACATTCCTAGACAAGTGTTTGGCCCCAAGCAAGGAGTTTGTCAATTGAAGTGTTTAACCGTAACCCTCTAAACCCCTAAGTTACTACACCTGAAATCAGCTGAGACCTCTGAGCCAAGCAAGCTTCATCACATGATCGAAACACATGCAGTGTCGCCGCACGATAACAAAACGACGTCCAAGACGTTGCTGAATTTCCTGCTTTGTGCCACGAAATTCGTAAGGGCTTAAGGTTTCGCGTCTGGGATTTAGGGCCATATCATGCCATATCCCTAAGCTTACACTTCTGATCCTTCACGATAGCAAAGCTGCAGTCCTAAGCTTAAAACACCAAATTCACATACACAGAAGCATCCCAAATTAAAGGCTTCATGGGAATGTGCTGATAGGGATCACCAACCCCAAATAAGGGTTTCTCTCTTAGGGAACAGCAATATGAGTTTTTGGTGTCCAGCAGGTCCACCTGCGCCCGCGGCCTTTGAAGAAACAATGTCAACAGCACCGCATAGGACCAGGATGAGATTCCGACTGTCAGGTTCGGGCATGCACTTTCTAGAGTTCTAGAGTGCTGCTTGCCCCCCAAGCCAAGCACCACGTGCCTGTTGTCTAGTTGTTTGTTGAGCGTACCAGACAGCAGCAATAGTTGCGGCAGGTGGCTGCTGCTTGCTGTTGATGCTGCAGCTCCGGCGGGGTTGTGGGTGCCGGGTCCGTTCCGTGTCTTTGTTCTGGGTTCGGGGTTCCGCGTTCACCGGGTTTCGGGTTTGGGGTTCGTATCATCTGGTTCAGCCTCTGGCGAAGCCCATTGAGGGCTGCATGGCTCAAACCATGAATGTTCATGGCCGCCGTGTGGTTCAGTGAGTATTCGTTGTCTCGTCCAGAAAAAACTCTGCCTGGCTTTGTTCCAGCAGAGTTTCTGTCAGGAGTGGCTCGGCGAAGCTTGAGAACAACCAACACAAGCTACTACTCGCTGGCAACAACTATAACTAGGGAACCTTCTCAAATGATGGTGTTAAACTTCTTGTTGCGGGGCTGGCCATGCATACTTTAATGTCGCGAAGATGGATGCACATTCACTCTCCGTGCGCATGCAGAAAGCAAACTCATCGGAACTTGACAAACGGAACAACGCGAGCACGTTTAAGGAAGCCAGCATTGAGGAGCTTCGGTGACATTGTCGGCAATCCCGTCGGATAACATCCGGGAATCCGGGGCAAGCGGGAAAGGCGAAGCCCCCCTTGCATTCAACCATCGTTGCAACATGTTGCACGTGCCAGGTCCGTTTTCCTGGTGGCACGTCTCCGCTTCTCTGCGCTACTGGTAGGGTGAAACGTCGAAAAGCGCTTCTTCGCGTGAACCCATCATCCCAAGGCGGGGCCCGGTTCAAGCGGGGTGATCTCAAGAGCAAGAAAATAAACAAGGCTCAACGTTCTCGAGTTTTCTGCTTTCTGCATTCCCCGCTTTGAAAGGGTCCTCCTGCGCGTCTTGTGCACGCAGCCCTGCAGGCCTGGCCTTTGTCCGAGACCCGAGGGCACCCGGCTTGGCTACAACATCACAACACATCAGAGCAGAGCTTTAGACATGCCATCGTTAGCAAAGCTACAACTGCATTTAACTCACCGCAGCTGCGCAGCAGTCGAAGTGCCCAGCCGTTCTGCAAAGACTATTCGACTCGACTTGCCACATTGGGGACCAGATTGGTGACTAGGTGTACCAGGGTATACTGTACACACCCTTCGAATTGGACCACTCTGAATTGCATTCCTTCAAGGAACGCCCTTCGGCATGCAGCCAAATCTCACACGACGAAAGATCCTGGCATTTAGTAGCACCGCATCTTGGCTTCTTCACCGTCCCGCTCTGCTTCAAGCTTCCAAGCAGAGATCAGGCCCCCCGTCACCTTGGGGGCCTCCCCAACCCTTTGCTCCCCGCCCGCATGTGCTTCCTTCACTCGAAGACGCGGGTGTAAATCACAATGAACTCTGCGTACACAGCCTGTGCAACAGCTAGGATGCAAAATTCGAGGCAGAAGTCTCAGGGCCACAGCATACGCCCAAGTGGAAGATGGTGGCGAGAGGGAGAGGGAGAGAGAGAGAGAGAGGGCAAGAGACATGCTTCTCCGTCTGTTTCCACTATGTCGGAAGCAGCAAGCTCAGTTCCTCCTCGTTGAAGAAAACCATCTCTCGGAATGTCCCAGCCGCCGCCAGCCGATCTCCGCATACCTAGGAATGTGGAAAATTACAAGTTAGGATCTTATGACTGGCACAAACTCCAGTAAAATCTTGAACGATCCTTGCGCTGTTCAACGGGGCTAGGGAGACATTGCGAGCAAGCCACGGAGTCGTAACCACCGGCACGCACCGTCTCCTTAAAAGCGAGTCAAGCATCAGTATTCACCCTCGAAAGCGAGTCCTGAAGTCGGCGCCTGAATGTCACCTGGTTGGGACCTGGCCACGCACTTATCGATCCCCCAACATGAAGTATGGGCGCGGTATCGACGAAATTCCGGGGTCCCGTGCACGGTGAGGACTTCGCCCATCGCGCAGCGGCAAAGCAGCATGGCACAAAGGCCCAGGTAGACCCCTGCACCTGTCTCCCGCAACGTTTGCTCTGGCGAGGCTCCACGAATGCAATCGTGGCCTTCCTTTGCGTACTCGTCGCTCTTGCTAGCCTGGGCACTGATAGCACATGGGCATCTTGTTGCCAGGCACACTTTCCTCAGCATCACGCGTTTTCCGCCAAATAGATGCCTGTCGACGCAGACATTCGTGTCATGACACTTTGGAACCCAGGTCTGACCGTGCCTCTGCCAAACATGCTGCCAGCGCAGCTGCCCGCACGATCCATCTTGAACAAGTCCCTGCAGGCCCGGATCGAATAGAGCACGGCGGAGGGAGATTACATCCAAGTGTCGCGTAAGCATCTACATAAGCGTCTGTTGTGGAGCTGTTGTTGCATTGATTCTCCCTCTGCGCTTCTTTACATTTCCCCTGAGCCTCCACACGCCTCTACACAGTCTTTGCGGCTCTCGGCGTATAACTGTGTAATGCTTCAACAAGCACGCCTCCAGGCACTTGCAGACGGTTTCAAGCACAGAAACACGCTTGTAGGGGCAACTGCTTCAGCAGGGAGAGGTTCTATCTGCTACAGGTACTGAGGCTAGTCAGTGCAAGCACTGCTGTTTGCAGGACCATAGCTTGCACTGTATTTTGAAATTTTGGGCTGCGATCTGGATATGTGAATCAAAATCTACGTGTCAACGTTGTAGAAGTGTACCGAATTCTGAGTCAACATTGTACCCCCGATATCCAACATCGTAAAGTCTTGTGCAATTGAGGATTCCGAGGTTAGCTACACCCTGTAACTTCCGACATCATGTAAAACATGCAGGGTGTCGTTCAAATCTGAGATCTCGGATATCAGTCAGAAAAATGGATACTAGGCCTATCCGTTTCGGGCAAGAAACTGTCCAGTAACTATCTTTCCGTCCAGCCCTGACTGAAACAGTTATAAGCTTTCAGGATTGAGGTGTTTGCAAGCACAACACGGTACCCTAAAGCTCGCTCGGTCAACCTGGCGATGGACTGAGCCGACTCAGGGTTGGTACCGTGGAACAAGTAGCCTCGCGAGGAGGGGCGTGAAAGAGGGTACTGCATCGACTCAAAACTCTTTCAGTGCCGGGCGCTCGTTGATTTCATCATCCAACAAATTGATCCTGTCTGGACTCCATCATGACCAACAGCGCCAGCTGCACTCCCTTCCGAGCCCCCGCTCCCTCCTGTCGCTGGTCTGAACACGGAAAGGGGAACAGGGGCCCGATCGCTTCATCCGAAGGCCGTCCTGCAAGCAATCTGCGTGTCCTATGGGACTCTTTTGCAGACAGTGCCTTGTAATTGGCATAGCGCGTGAAGGCACGGTGATTCTCCACACGCAGCACATTCCTGAAAGGAACTGTGCATGACAGCTGCTGCTGTGGAGAGACGATGACTCAGGATCTGTTGTGCAATTCAAGCGAGCATGTCGAACGGCTGTCGAACATACACTAAAAACATCGTAAGCAAGCATATGAGCAACCTTTAACAAAGCTACGACAAAATCATTGCAATTGCTTCGTTGAAGCTACATGTTCTGACCGTTGTCTTGTTTCAGTACCCTCCCGGCGCACTCGCGCCCCAAATGACACTTCACAACTGCTTCCCCTCTTTGACGCTCGTTTCTCCAACTTTTGTCTGCGGCCCCAATCCCTAACAATAGGACTAGTGTGCACAGGCCCACACGACTCCCTTACTGTGGTCCACAGAAGTCGGCATTGGGGAAAACCCTGGTTGCGGTGCTGCTGGTCTCCGCTTGCTTACGAAGGGCTGCAATAGATCCTCCGGGTCCCTCTTTTTTGGCCTGTTCCGCTTGGTTGCTTGCTTGGCAAAAGCTAAAGCCTCGCTCTTTTAGCCAATCTGCGCTTTGTCTTTTCCTTTGCAGGGCCAATGGGGCCGTCTGGGCAGCAAGCCCTCTTGCAGGTCTTGCTTGTCATTGTTGTGTCGGAGGAATCCCCTATGACAACTCGGCTGCTGTATCACACGTTTTACTCTCCCTCTCTCGCTCCTTATCTCTTGCTTGCTTGCTTGCAGGGCGTGTGGGAGGCAGAGCACGGCTGCGCGCGAGCGCTACGCCTGTGTCCGAGTCTGGTGTGAGACATGTGCTTGGTGTTAGGCCAGGTTGGGTGGATCTCCAGATATCCGGCCCTCCCCATTGCATACTCAAACACTCTTCAATGCTTCATGTGCAGCGTCCCCGCCTAGCCGAGCATGTTGTGTCCGTAACGAAAGCTTGTAGGTATTCTACAGCTTTACTTCTGGGCCCCCCTACGCGTGGGGGGTGTTTCCCTGCCGGTTTCCTATGGGCCCCCAGCAGTCTTTCCCAAAGCATCCAGCGGTGACACGCCCAAGACTTGAGCTGCCTTGGTGACATGCACAAACCACCCACTGTGATCACCACGTGTGGTGGTGTGAAGGAAAAGGAAGGCCTCGGGAGGAGGTGGGGGACCTGCGTAGCCCAATACCTTAACCCCGTCAGCGAACACGTTCCCACGCTAATCGTGCTCTATGTCAGCTGTGGGCCTTAGGCTTAGAAGAGCCTCCTTTGTGGACAAGATTGATCTTAATTTCGCCCTTTCCTCCGGACTGCGGTTTCGGGCAAACCACAAACTACACTGCACTTGCCCCGCAATCTCGGTGTGATTTCAAAGTTGTCAGCACCTGCGTTTGGATTCGTCTCTTATCAGCTATGGGGCTGTTTGGGTTTTAGGGTTTTCTCTCTTTCTTGCTTGCTTGCTGTGGGTCAAGGTCCAGGCAGGCTGGACCCGCGCCCAGGGCGTCCCCCTGCCTCGTCACCGTGCCCTCTACGGCTATATCCTAAGTGCCTGCAGCAACCGACTCCCCCCCAATTCGAACAAAGTAGAGGTTATAGCCACCTGATCAGCAGTAAGACTGTCTAAGGCCTGGACTAACACGACAAACCAGGGCTGAGCGGGCATCCCCCCATTAGTTGCAAGAGAGTGCAGCAAAGGCCATGGTGCTACAATCATCAATGTTTCCCCGGCCCTCAAGGCAACGGTGTTGTTTCCTCAACATTCCCACCCCCACCCTTATCGATCACCTGAACCTCTCGGCTACACTAGGACGTTCCGTAAAGATCAGCATTGCCATGCCCCAGAGAAATCAAGGCCGCAACAATTCCACTAATTGTCCGACGGCTGCACCCAAAGGAACTAGTTGTGAGTTGTGCTGGTGCAGAGAGCTACGTTCCGCGAAGCTCCTCCTGGGAGGACTCACTGACCGGCATCTCAAGTCTGACCGCAGCTAAACATGTATCCCCTGCTGCAGAACTGTCGAGACATGTTTGGACGAGCATTCTTCATTCGACTGTATAAGCCGAGGTTCGCAACGCGGCAACCCAGCGGCACGCGCTCAGCGCCTGCCACGAGCCAGCGGTCCTGCGGTCGTCACCGAGTTGCCAGCAGCAGAGCTTCTAGAATGGACAAGACAGGGCCCCGTGCAGAGGCCCCTGCCCGCGTGTAGCGGCTCCGCCAAGTGTCGTTCATCAGCTGCTGCACCTGCGCCGCAAGCTTTCTCCCAGTCACTACCCGGTCACTGTGGCGCCTCGGCGATCCGGTTCGGGTCTGGGAAGATGTGGATACCATCCCTGAGGACGCAGGCCCGGTGAAGTATCTGCTGCTGGAGAGGAATAATCCAACCAGTCTTTTGAAACAGGTTCCGCCTGGTTGCCCAGTAAGGTGGCAATGTCAGCTGGTCAATGACCTGGTGATCCGCCCGGTCAGCACTCTGTAACCGCAATGCAGCCAGTACGTTCGAAATTTGTGCCTAAAGTGCCAAGCAACATGCAGGCGCTTCCAACCGAGTTTAACTAATGGGTCGACGATTCATCGGAAAGTCTGCCCCCGAAGAGGCTTGACGGCAGCTGGCTTCTGATGTTTATCCTGCTGTGAATATTCGGAACGGCTGCACTCGTGCTCGGAAAGGTGAGGCCCACGCTGAGGTCACGTGTGCCGTCAGTGGATCGAAACACATAATTAAACTACACAAAATATCAAACTGAAATTGTGGATTATGGTGACCGCAGTATCTAGCTTCTGAAACAGCAGCTTCTCGCAGGAGCAATGTACATAACAGAGTGGCTTGAAGCACGGACCGGCCCCGCTCGACTGCCGCCGATAACATGCATCGCCCTTCGTGTTCGAGCTTGTGCATCATCCGGAGTGCTTTGGCAGGGTACTTGTACGGTGGATGGTTGGAGCCCTCATTGGTATCTCATTGCTACTTCAGAGGCTAGCGGCTACCCGGGGCAGGCATCATGAGCATCACGGATCATTCGGATCTCTACTCCACCCTGTTGCAAGCTCGCTTCTGAAGCCCACTGAAACCTCCGTGATGGGAACAGCATTTCGCCTGCGATTGGAGCCCCCAACATTCCGAGAGGGGGTCGGCGACAGCTGCGCCACCCCGCAAAAGCTAAAGCTGTAGGTGCTGGGTTCCTGGACCATGACGCCAAGTCGCCATTGGCTCCGCACAAGCCATGCGAGACAACTTGAAGGGGCAGCCGCGTTGCCGACTCGATGCAGTGCATGTCGTGCGGCAGCGGTTTAGATGTCGCAGCGCAGCTCGACCAACACAGAAACAACTCGCTAGTTTCCAGTGCCTTGACATGCATGCAACAGAGTGCCATGCTGGCAATTGCAAAATCACACTGCAACCCTTCATCTGTGAGGACATCTACGATGCCAACAGCGCACGACAAGGCCCGTTTATGGCGCGCTGAAACACTGCCGTCATGCGTCTTAGGGCGCGAAGAGTGAACCTCGCCAGCACCTTGTCCGTGCTCACTGAATCGGGCGTGTTGCAGCCAGCTTTCACGCCCCGTTCGGGAGCAGAGATGCATCCATCGTGTCATGTGTACGTTGCATGTCACACATTCTTCCGCGACGGCCTCAGCTTGCCTCCACGTGTCTTAAGGACTTAGACTTTGGAGTCGTGCACCCTCTCCGTCTGATGTCTTAAACCTCCAGGACATGCGTGCTGTCGAACTGCCTTGCACATCTGAAGACGCAGAAGTCGGCGATGGCTCTCCTCTGCTTTGGTTGCCGCAGAAGGTGGCACTGGACATCCAAGCGTCTTCAAGACAGGGGGCGCCAAGATGCTGTGCAGATTCTGATAGAAACCTCGATCTTGCCTACTACCGTGCCTCCAATGCAATCAAAACTGAAAGTGTTTGAGGTCGTTAAAACCACTGCGTCCGGACAAATGACTGTGATTCCATCTTGACTGGCCATGAGTGGATAATTACTGCTGCTGCCAACTATTCGCCTCCGAGTGTCCATGCAGACTGCCGTTGAATCAAACGAGGAGATATGGCGGGGACGAGAGATTCTTTATCCGGAGTTCTCCCCTGTCAAGTACACTGGACCCGACCGCCACACCCCAGGAACGACAGGTGCAACAGGTCCACTCACAGAGAAAATCAGAGAAATGATTGGCCGTTTTTGCTGAGGCTGCGGCTAAGTCGATGCACTCTTCGGTCCTGGTTTTAGTGTCATCTCAGGCGTCGCAACCCCACAAGGTGTCCCAGCTGGGATTGGAGTGCGGGTCCCTGGCCTGGCGCGCGTGTGGCTGGAGGCCGCCGTTGGAGCTGAGGCCGTGGAGCGGGCGGAACGCCCCGAGAAGGAGCCCACCTCTCTTCAGAGAGCCGCGAGATGTAGACTTCTTCCTACGACATGTGTGGAGCTCCCGAAATTCCGACTTTGGCCTTCGGCAGGCCCAGGGCGCAGGCCGACGCCTCTCAAGTAGCGTCTTGCATCTGTGTCTTCCTCGCTAGAACTTCAGGCAAGGGCAGGAGGAGCCACAGGGGTCAGCGGAGGCCCCGTCGGCATGTCACCCACTGCAGCGGCCACGGCAGCAGCCATCGCCCTTCGCGGAAAAGCTTGGGAGTTGAGTCATGTTGCATCTTTCACTGAAAAACCTGATACTCCAAACCTGCGCTTCAGCAGACGGTGCCGCAGCAGGCCCATGGTAAAGACCAGCAACCTTAACTTGAAGATTAAGACGCACACTGCAAGCACAATGAAGGAAAGAAGCCGTGAACACTTGTCTGTTTATGCAGGAACCAGAACTCTGTCTGTGCCACCCAAAGCTTGCCGAAGCCTGTTTGCTTCCGACCCCAGAGTCGGACAATTTCCATCGATTGCTTTCTCCAAAGATTGCACCTTCGACTCACCTGAGACTCGAGCGCAGCCCAACAAGCCTACCGATCTCAATGCGACTTCTCCTAGAGGCGAAAGCTCGAGCATCCCCTCGAGGACTTGCTGTCCGCGATTGTCCAAACACCCTGGAGGAGGTCTTCACACTCCAAGATCAGTCAGCGCAACTGACTGCACCTCCCTCCACGATGTCGAAGCTTGAACCATACTTAGCCGAGCAACCAAAGTCCTATTTCTGGAGTCCCCAAGCTACAATCTCACCCCAAACTTTGAGCATTTCGCCTTACCAGTACATGGATGCTGGCTTGCGCCTTGTTGCTTGTGGCTGGTGGGTCTAGTCTCTCGAGTCTCTCGTGGCCACTGCGCTTGTGCTGACTTGTGTCTCCGATCGTGGTGATGGAGAGGTGCTGGCGTTGCTGCGGCACATGCTCGCTGTCCGTCGCAAGATGCAGGGAGCCGAGACCGTGGCAGCACAGCGGCCGTGACGGCCGCAGCCAGTGCCGCCACAGGCAGCTCCGAACGAAGGCCCTGAGACACAGATTGATGGACCCTCCAGCTTTGCAAGTTCATCGCCATACGTGTGTGCCTCCCTGTAAATGGGAGGGATCGCTTGCATAAGTTTGGACAAAACCATGAAAACCTAGACTAAGAACCACCTGTCTTCGCGAAGCGTTACAGAAGTCCCGAAGCCTCGGCAGTCACGTCGCCGCCAGGAGAGCCGGCGGAGCCAGCCGCAGGCGTCGAGGCAACCAAGCGGCATGCACACTTAGGTTCGTCAGTGTCGAAAGGCGCAGGGTCTTCTTCGTGGTCCTCAGGTCTTGGGGCTTCCAGGTCCCCATCGTCACCCTCGTGCTGAATGTCTGCTTCTGCTTCTTCCGGGATCACCGTGTCACTCTCTTCGCAGGCTTGGCTGACATTGCCTCGGAGTTGGTTTAGCGGCCCCGGACTACTACATCAAGTCGGTTCAGCACTGAGACCGCTGGCCATCAAGGCACCGGTACATCACATGCCCCACATAGCCTTCCGTCGGGTCGGGAAGCACACAGACACAGCTACAGCCACGTCTCTCTCTCTCTCTCTCGCTCTGTGCCTCTCCCTACCATCTTGCCGGCAACAATCGTGCAACAACCGAGATCACGACCGTCGGGACACTCCAACCGCACCAGCTCGCCGTCAGCTAAAGAGCCATGCCTCGTCTGTACGGGTGTCCCCATTGACGTGTTCTGGCCCCGGAGAGCGTCCGGGGACCCTGCGCCATGCTGAGAACTTCGGGTTCGGCGAGATCAGGGTCCTGGACCTGGCAAGCGAGAATGACGTGTCCTTTTGGCTGTGCAGTCGCGGGATTGCTCGGGGCAACTGCCGATGCCACGAGGCCGGGCTCACATCCTCGGTTTTAGCGCGCTTTTTATTGGAAAGTTGGGTTCACAGCTCACAGCCTATTTCCGTCGTGTCCTTGTCTGCAGCTACCTCGCTCCACTTCCACTTCACCTTTGTGGCAGACGATGTTCAAAGACCTCGAATCGTCGAGGCTCAAACTTTTAATTCAACTCCAGCGATTCTCCGCCGTTTGCTGCTTCAGGCTCAGGCCCAGAAAAGCCATCTGGACAAGCCTAGAGCGGTAATTCCTTCATTTCATTTCAGTCCGTCCGTCCCCTCCTTCCTCTCAATGTCAGGTAACTTCATGTTGTCATTCCTTTACTCCCTCACTCACTCATTCCTTCATCTCCTTCTGTTCATTGATTTCATTCAAACAGTCCATTCTTTCTTTCCACTCATTTCTTTCATGTCTTCGACTCTTTCATTATTCCGTTTCTTGCATTTCATCCATTCATGCATTCGTTCATCCATTCGCCTACTATGTTGAAACATGCATGTCAATCCACTTTTTTCATGTCATCCGTTGCATTTCATTCTGTCCATATTGTCCCGTTTTGCATTGCGTTCCATTCCACTGTGCTATTCGACTGTCCATCCAGTGATTCCTTTTGACGGATCCGAAGCTCAACTTGGTCTGCTCGGCCCGTGGCGAGGATGAGAAGCTCTTTGTCGTCCAGGTTATCATAGGGAACCTTGTCTTGCATCGGCCACCAGCACGTGGTGAGGACTGCCGTCATCGGCCTCTGCGCTGCCCGATGTCACCACGCCAGCCTCGGCACTCGCCGCGGAGCCATGTGAAGCGCTGAGGCATTTCGTGTTCTGAGCCACTCTTGCTGTTGGGACCGGCACCGGGCAAAAAGAGGAGCGCTGGCAAGTGCTTTCCGTGACATTGATGTACCCACCTATAATCACACCGCTCGTCATACGAAGGGAGGAAGATAACACAAGGTGGAAGAAAAGTCCTGCACCCCAGAACTGAGAGTTGGGCCTTCGCAGGAGAGGTACACCCCTTGGCCTGCAGAGCCTTTGGGGCACACCACCTGAACGAATTGCAGGTGCAACTTGACTCAAACTCTACGCAAATCCACACTCTTCTGCTGGTGCGTCAGTGTCCTGATGCCTTCACAGTGCCCCCCTCTATCATCTTTCCATGGGATACCTGTTGCAACAAGGCAATGCGTGTCGGTGCATGCCACGGATGTGAGTTCTCCGAAGTAGTCAGGAGCTTCTGGATGTAGAGATGGTGTAGCTTGCATTTTCTGTTTCGCATGGTTTTCCGCGCAATTGTTTCTACGAGTTAGCATTCTCAGCTTGGTTTGGCTTGTCCGTAGGGGCTCGACATGTTGAAAGCCTTTGAAACGAGCATAACGTGTGTATATCTGGGTATGTGTAGTGTGCGGCCTTTTAAGAAAGTGGGCCTATTTACTCTGTTTTTTCCTTATTCGAGCCGATACACCAAAAAAACGGCGGCCTCCTCAATGCGTTTTTTTTTGTGGTGGATTCTTTTTGTGGGGTTGCTCCCGTCTGCTGATGGTCAATTTTAAGGCACCCACGACCCTAAACCCCCACTCCAAGCCCGAAGCTCTCCTTCTAACTGAATCAAAATGCTGGCGGCCAGGGCTCACACGAAAGCCTTTCGCAAGCAAGCCGTAGATCCTAAAACGCAGCGCGAGCCCCTGTTTTGAGTAACCTTAACTTGTACTTAAACCCCTACACCCAACCCTAAACCCCACCAAACTGCAGGCTCCAAGCCTAAAGTAGCACATAAACCACAAATCTTCCCTAAACCCTTGTCGACGTACTTGTAACCGTAAACCCAAAACTCAAAAGCTTAAGCTAGTCCCCAAACCCCAAAACCCCAAAACCACCCCACAGGGGGAAAAGGGACCCAACACCCCACACCACAGGAGAGGGGGGCCCGCCCTAAATCCGGACCATTGACCTCTGGGGGGAGGGTGGGGAGGCCGCGGGCAAAATAACACAAGTGGCACGGTGCTGTATGTATAATGTGAACCAGCTTGTTATACTAACATGGGATCAAAGCTCGTACATGGTGTAGCGCACGAGTCGAAATTCATCGGCTCCATCTGGGCAACATGGCAGTGCAAGCAGTGCTTCTTTGAGTTGCCAGACCACACTTCCAGAAACGGAGAGGCTCAAACAAAAAGCATATCTGGTTTTTGCTCCGACGAGTGGTTCTTGAAACAACAACATGGTCAACTACACCAGATCCCAACAACAACACCACCAACGTGTCGGAAGACTGTACAAAGCACGCCGGGGCCCTATCTTACCTGTTTTTCTCTCTTCACATTCCCATCCTCTGCAACAGCCTTTCTTCCTCTTCGTACTTCTCGTTTATCTTCCATGCAAGTGAAAGAAGCGACCTGATCAGCGGAAACCACTCTGCTGGCTTCCCCCTTCCTGGTTGCGTCGGTTCCCTTCGCTCTGACAGGAACAGGTAGACAGAGAGAGAGAGAGAGAGAGAGCCGAAACAGGATCAGCACTGGGAAAGAACAGTTGGGTTAGAATTAAGACGTACAAAAAGGACCAAAATGTCCACTGTCTTTCCTTTCCTTCCTCCTCCACATGCACGAAAAAACATTGAATAGTGGAGACCTTGTGCTTTCCCCCTTCCTTAGGGCGGCCTTGTCTTGTTGCAAGGCAACAAGGCATGACGACCCCCACAGCGGTTTTCTTAATCAACATAACTTTGTTGACACATTATTGGTATTAGTACTTCCCAGGCAGCCCGCCAAAAGGGGTTAGAAAACGTCAAGCCCAGAACACCACAACACCCGGAGTTCGATCTTGCAAATGCCCCGAACTAGCTGAAGAGAAATCTCGAGAAATGGGAAACACAGCTTACAACCGACAATTGCCAAGTTGCAAGAGTACGGGTGAGCAGCAAGCAAGCAAGGCGCGGTCTTCATTGGTCTGTTCGATTTCTCTTTGCTGTGGTTTCTGCGTCTGCCAAACCATTGAAGAGGAAGCAAACAAGACAACAAGAGGCAAACGAAGAGCGTCCTGTGCTTCCTTTCTTGAACAAGGAAGGCAATCAGACGAGTACATCCACTGTGGAGCTGCTATCCCTTCAAGCAGCTGTGTTTTTGTCGTTGTGTTTCTCAATCTTTACCGAATCCCTTCGCACAACAGTGCGATTCTCTTGTTAGTCTTCCCTTTTTCACATGCGTAGAGAAAATGGAAATGCAAGCATGAAAAGGCAATGTTGAAGATGTTGCTCACGGCACAACAGGCCCAGCCTTTGTCCTCCGTGAGGATTAGGGTTTGTGCGTTGGTCGTGGCAATCCCAACGTCTTAAGTCCGCCCAAGGTGTTGCCCTGGGCAGATGCTGTTGTTGCCCGCGCAGACTTTTGTGCTCAGGGCACACCGGAAAAGCAAAGAGAAAGAGAAGAAGGGAGGAACATGGTAAGGTTGAAGAAAGAACCCGTGTGTGCTGTCTTGTTAGGATCGGCTCGGATAATAAACCAGGGTCACACTTGAGGCTCATTTGCTATTTGCCCTGTCCTTCATGAACGTTTGTCATTTGCCAACACTTTCGAAAAGAAGACGAGAATACCTTGATAAAACAGACATCCCGTGGTATCATCGTTGATGTGTTCCTTCGTTTTTTGCTTCATCCTCTTCAAAACCGAGACGACGTGGAGGAGGGCGACACAACAGAATGAAGAGAATACATGGCGGAAGGCGAAAAAAATGGACCTTGGTCTTCTTGTTTCGCCCTCACTTTCCTTGTCTCTATTGAATAACCACACTATGCAGGGAGAAAAGGCAACTTCGAACAAAGAATGACTGACCAATTGCCGAATTGCGGTGAAGATCTTGCAAAGATACAACCCAAAAAAAATCGTCCTGCTCTTCCGCTCTTGCACTGAAGTACAACAAAACGAAGAAGGGACACGGACGGACAACGAAAACAACTGTCTTCTTCCCCCCTGTTTTCTCGTGACAACCATCGGCACTCTCCTCGCTGTCCCTCCTAACTGCTTCTCCTTTCTGCTTGTCGCACGAAATGTCGCAAACGCTGGCTGCTTCTTGTCTTTTGCCTTTTCACTCTCGCATGGCAGGAAACTATGTCCACAGGCCGATCTCCTGGGTTCTTCGGAAGAAGTTTGAGCAAACGACAAACAGTATGGCTGCTTTCTGTTTTTCTTTTCGCCCTCCATTCTGACTCCACATCCCATCATAATTTGTTTTCAAATTTGCTCCGTCTATGCCTAAAGGCCGGGATGCCCTTCAAATCGTTAAAGCGAGTCAGAACTTGTTGGTGAAACCGCACCTAATGAAACTTGAGGAGAGGCCACGAAAGCTAGGGCAAAAACAGGAAGCAATGTCGATGAAGCTTGGTCGTTGTTGCGTGCATGCTCGGCACCGTGGATGCAGGCACATATGTATTGCCATGAAGCATCAACCTGCAAGATGATACAGTTCTTCTGCTTCACAGTGGCCCACACACAGATACACCTTTGTTGTACTGTAATAATTTCTGTCACAGAGCAAGCATGTTCGTGAAAACTCAGAGCCGTGTGTGACACCGCTCAGCAGCCACTTAGTCCACGTTGCAGTGCTCTTCACACTCAAGACTCAAGATCTACAAGCCTCCCCAAGTAACAACAACGTTAAACTCTACAGACGGCTATGCTTGCAAGCATGGCCTTCAACGGGGAAGGGGGGGGGAGGGAGGGGGGGACCTCCCCCTCCAGAAATCAATGCGAACCGTACATGTGAGGGGGGGGGCCCTTAAATCAAGGGCCCTCCCAACACAGAAACTGTTTGAAAAGGGGCGTTTTAAGGCAGTGAACCTTCGTTGCACCCATAGAAAGCTTTCGTGATTAATGCAATTTGACACCAGAACACCAAGAATTTACAAGCCTTGTACACTAATTCCATGCATCTCCGAAATCAAACAAATTCCATGAGTTTACAGAGATCGGAAAGTTTTAGGTAACACCGACACGACCGAGGCGTTCCCATTATGCATAAACAACCTTCTTACATAAATGTACATGCACACATCTTGCAGAAACACATGATGGCAGTAGCAGCGGTAGTAGTAGCAGCAGCAGCAGTAGCAGTGGTGGTGGTGGTGGTGGTGGTGGTGGTAGTAGGACGAGAAGAAGAAGTAGTAGTAGTAGTAGTAGTAGTAGTAGTAGTGGTGGTGGTAGTGGTAGTGGTAGTGGTAGTGGTAGTGGTAGTGGTAGTGGTAGTGGTAGTGGTAGTAGTCGTGGTAGTAGTAGTAGTAGTAGTAGTAGTAGTAGTAGTAGTAGTAGTAGTAGTGCTGGTGGTGCTAGGGGTGCTAGTAGCGGCGTGGCGGTGTAGTGCTGTAGTGGTAGTGGTAGTAGCAGGAGTCGTAGCAGTAGCAGTAGCAGCAGGACCAGGAACAGGAGCAGTAGTATCAGTGGTAGTGGTAGTGGTGGTGATATTGGTAGTGGTGGTGGTGATGGCGGCAGTAGCAGCAGCAGCAACAGCAGCAGCAGCAGCAGGAGTAGTAGTGGTAGTAGTAGTAGTAGTAGTAGTAGTAGTAGTAGTAGTAGTAGCAGTAGTAATAGTAGTCGTCGCAGTAGTAGTAGTAGTAGTAGTAGCAGTAGCAGTAGCAGTAGTAGGAGGAGCAGCAGCACCACCAGCTGCCGCGGCCGTTGTTGCCCCAGCATGTG
This sequence comes from Symbiodinium sp. CCMP2592, assembly GCA_905221615.1. NCBI lineage: Eukaryota > Dinophyceae > Suessiales > Symbiodiniaceae > Symbiodinium > Symbiodinium sp. CCMP2592. Next base: position 17,766 of record CAJNDT010005624.1, read on the forward strand.
CGTGCTCCGCTTTCTTTGTCGACGTGTTCGTATCTGCTTCTCATGTTATCGCTTCTAGTGGACGGGGGGCCGAAGCTAGCATTTTCTGACAGCTCGAAATCGCGGAGGCGCACGACAACCGCGAACGCCTCACTTTTCTAGCTGCTTCAAACCGTAGTCGTAATGACTGAAGTTACCGAAGAGCCAATCCACAGCTCCCACCTAGCTATGTTTACGGTTTACGTCTAGGCCGTGCGCGTCAACATGGCTTATATAAACCTACCTTCTTGCCGGCGTACAATTCGGTCTACCAGAAATTCCTTCTCTGCCTCGACTCCAAAGTCCTGCTGGACAACAGCTCATAAGAACGTCCTTTCTGCTAGCGTTTGCTTTTGGTGTGGTGAGGCTAGCTGGGACCCCAAGACCATCTATCTTTCCGCGTGCGATGGCGATGGACTGCCCAATGCTGTGAACTTGTCCTGAAGCTGGTTCCTTTATCCCTTCTCGCATAAGGTTCTCGTGGAGGCTTTTTGCGTCTATCATGTCTATCTCCACAACGAATCCCTCAGAACTGCTTCCCGGTTGGCCTTCTGCAGGACAACGTCCGCTTTGATTTGCTCATGCGACTCGGCAAGCAAAGCTTTGTCAGCTGGATGCTTCCTTCGCCCACGACGCATCCGTGACGTGCGCCCCATCCCAGCTGTTCCGTTACACCAAATCTCGAACCTCAGCAATTCTCGCGGCCACCCAGGCCATCGCCCTTCCCTTCTCGTCGGCGAAAGAATCGTCGGCGTACTTCTGCGTCTCCAGAACCAGCTTCGAAGTTTTCCAGCTGACGCACGCACACCCGTTAAACGTTGTCCCTGTGCATAATGGCATATAGTTCCTGCAGGTGAACGCAAAAGATTGCCCGCCGGTCGGCGCAAGAGAGCTGACGGCATAAAGGCATGCTGCAGGTCGCTGCAGGATTCCGTGGCGTGCTGCGGGATCACTTGGAGGTTCTGGGTAGGACCAGTGGGCTGTAAGACTTTGGCACAAGCACAGCCAGCCCGCGCCGGTTATCGCAGCTTCGGACTAGGATTTCACTTCCGCAGTCCCGCGCCCTCCGTTTAGGGGTCTATCACGGAGCTTTCACAGTGAGCTTTCGGTTTGAGTGTCAAAGCTGGTTCCCCCACCGTATAAGTTCTCTCTGGATCTGCCCGTGGCAGACGCCACCGTGGCAAAGAAAACTGAGTCTCAGGAGCTCCCGGACGTGGAGCTGCCTGCGGCACCTGAGGATCCCAAAGCCGCAGGACCTGCGCAGCCTACGGCGCCCGGCAATGAGATTCCGCAAAAACGAGTTGGATCCTTCCGTCGATGGGAGAAGATCTTAAGAAGCAAAAGACAAAATCGAGTGACAGAAGACATTTGAAGCCAAGCTCGTGCACTTGAATATCAACTTTGCCGACCTGGACCCTGAACTGTAGAACCGCTTGAGGAACAGCAAAAGCTCCCGTCGAGATTTCTTGCCGCCCGTACAACGGATCGATGTTACAACAATCCCTCTGACGGAACATGGTCGGAGCAAGCCGACGATGTACAGCAAGAATGCTACAATACCATCAGAAGAGTATTCTACCTCGGACCTAGCCTGGATCCCTTTATCTTCGCTACGACAGGCTTTACAAGATGTCTCAGCAGGAGTTTGCCCTGAAGCAGTAGATGCTGGAATACGAACCCTGGAGAGAGCAAAAGCAATCAACAATTTATTGTTGTTGGACCTGCCACCGCTTCTCAACAAGAGAAGACCTTGGACCAGAACATGCGGTACTATTTGCAGCTGGCCAAGTTATCGTGGGGCATGGTAGCTGCCATGCAAAACCACATGGTCACATCCCCGCGAGTTAATCACTGAGCCCCAAGCAAATACCTGTCGAGAAGCTATGAGCTATGAGGCAAGGCCGCCGTTAACATCGTTAACTGGCGCGGCCCACAGTCCCAGGATTGTTCGCGTGGTGAGCGATATTCCCTTGGATGATCGGATTGCAACGCAGCCCGATTATGCGTTATTGGATGTATTGGCCGAACAGAGCACGCCAGTTTTCAGACTTGGCGGCAGACGCTTCAGGTCTAGACTCCCAAGGGAGAAGAGACAAAGTTTTTGATTGGACAAGTTAGCTATGCCCCAAACCCACTTTACTCCGATCGATATTCCTGCTTATTGCAGACACATGACAAATTCTATGATGCAGCCCTGGATCGCTGGCACGGCAAATTTTCGAGGATGTTGAGAAAAGCCTCATCCCTGCCGCAGGCATGTCGACGTGCCACAGCTGACCGCGCGACTGTGCAACGAGCCTCGTTCGACAAGGCCTTCCGCATGTCTACAGTGTCTCACCCACAGGCTTTCTTGTATCCTGTCATGCCTGTTCGTATTTCGGTTGATTTAGCCTCACTGCTCGAATCTCAACCCATGCTGCCTTTTCAACGCGCTGGCAGCATGACCGCCCTAACGGCTCCGGCTTTCTTGGATCAGGGTTACGATGATTACGGCAAAGGGTCTCCAAGCCCCGAAACGAGCACCAAGAGTCTGGCTGGACAGATTAGTTACAGACCGAAACAGGGAAACGTCAAAGGCCAAGCCAAAGGAAGCTGGAAGGAACGCGACCATGACTCCCGAACCAACTGGAAGAGAAACGACGACCAGGATAACAATGACAGTTGGGGTTCCGGTTAGGGGTCAGGTTCCTGGGCCCCCTCGCACACCCAAACAAGCTCTGTATCTGGCAACCAGGCCAGGGGTTATATGTGCAACCTGTTCATGTGCCCAAAGCTATTGCATAGATTGCCCTTTGAATGCAAGGATCACCCAGTGTTTCAGGGTGGAAGGACAATGCTCAATGGCAATCCCTTATATGCCCCTGCACCGGCAATGATCAACAACTCTGCAACAAACCTCTAGGCATGCTAAGAACTATTTGTGTTGCCATGTTTTGCCGGGAGCATAAGAGGTATTGGTCCTCCAATGCAAGCACAGGATTGGACCTCCCTGCCCACTTCGACTAAGTACATGATCCTGCAGCTAGATAGAACTTTATTCGACCTGGATTCAATCATGCAAGCCCCAGCTCTTACTACTCACCTCACGCTTTTATGTCTTGCACAATCCCTGTGTCGGCGCAGTCCCGCGAAAGGGCTCAAACTCCCACACGGTTCTGCGTGGAAACGAGCAGCTGCTTGCGGCCACGAACGAATCAGAAATGAACAGATGAGGCCCCGAAACGTGAATAACCAGAGATAGTCGTGGAGCAGCAACTTCGCCAGCAGCAATAATAATAAAGGAACCGCTTCGTTGTTGAGACTTGACCTTGGACTGCCTCGCGGCACATCTACAACCTTGAACATGAACAACCACACTGCGGGCCACAGAATGCTACGTTGGTCGCCTGTGCCACCAAGATTTCGCGGCGCAAATAATGAAACATCCATCAAAGGCCCAATGGGTAGACAGCATCTCGGCTCATGGATAGCCGCGGTGAAAGAACCAAAAACCGTCGATAGTGGGTTTGTGGTTTCGTACTGGGGGGCGGGGCTTTGGTTGTTTCTTCGGTCAGGGTGTGGGCGATGTCGCCCTGGCCGGTGCTAGTGCTATGGTTCCTTGCTCGATTCATGGCAGCAATAGAATCTCCTACGCAGCTTGGTGAAGATGGCAAGACGTTCTACGCAAACGCGGCTCTGATCTTGATACTGATACGGAGTATCTGTGTGCTAGATGGAGAGAGCTGCCCTGTGCTTCCAAGCTTGCCCTGCCAAACCTTTACGGCTCCTCGTGGTTGGGATCGGTTCCATATGTTATCTGGCTGGAAGCCTGGGCATAGTTGCAACCCCAGCAACAATCTCCGTACATGCGGTGCACCTTTGACATTGACGTTGCCTTTGCCAATGCTATGGTTGACAGTGCATATGCAGCGCAATTGTGCAGAGTCACGAGTTCGGATAGCATGGATTGACAACTGAGCTTTTCCTTCCTTGGCGTGTAGATGATTGCCTTCGGGCCTTGGAGGGTGCAAGGCGGCTGATGCTTCACAGTTGGACGGCACCTCGATTCGGCCACTGCTGCCGGTGTGTATACCATGATTCAGTCTGTAGTGCTTCGCTTTGCTGCTGTGCTCGAGCTGCCGATGTGAGCGTATTCCCAGCTCGGCGGGTCAATGTTCAAACTGTATATGAAGCCCTGCATAGGCATAGTAGCACCAAGTATGGCAAGGCCGTGCGGCAGAACTCTGCACAAATCAACTGCCGCGCAGGCCTCGCGCCGAGAGTGAATGCATGCCTGAGCGGGGAGACTACACTCTCGATCTGGGCTGACTGTCTGCTTGCCCTCATCCCCAAACCCCTAAGCCTGCCAAACGTCTTGAAAATCTTAGGACACTCGGGGTACATTGGGCGCGGGAGCGAGCGATACTGTGTCTGCGGCTATCCCTCATTCAGTACAACACAAGGGGCTGCCCTGATACGGAGGCGTAGAGGAGTCCGTCAAGGACCATTGCTGCGGCTTGTCTTTAGTGCGTACATGACTGACCAGTTCACATTACAACTTCCTGAAGACTGGGTGCACTGTCATCTGACAGACATGCCGGTTCTACCACCGACAGCATCGCGGATCTCAAAGTTGCTTTCAAGTCCATTCGGACAATGGTTGACAGTTCTACCACCGACAGCATCTCGGATCTCAAATGTGCTTTCAAGGCCAACCGGATAATCTTTGAGGCGTACAAGCAACACGGAATGAAGGTTAACCCCAGCAAATCTGGTGTAATACTGGGAGTCCGAGCTCGGGCCGCTAAAGAGTTTCTAAAGCTGTGTGTCGTATGGTTAATTACTAGTATGAGCAAGAGACCCTCAACCATCGACTTACCGCGGCCCAAGCAACCAAATGCCGCCTCGCAAAAGTTCTCAGCGCTTGCAAATACTTGACGCTGCATCAAGAGGATACAACTATACACCCTTTGTGTGAGATCTGCTGCGCGGTATGGCTTGGGACCAGTTGGGCTGAGCTCTGCTTGTCTTCGCAAGTTGCAAGAGAGCTGGCTGCAAAGCAAGCTCAGAAGGCTCACGAGCTAGGTCAGCATGCAGAATTGGGCAACTAGCTTTTAAACTTCAAATGTCGAAAAAATGCCACTTGTGGAGCTTCGTCTTGCAGTGCCGACCGATCGGCATGCTCCCAGCACCGTGATCCTGTATGCGGATGAAGTGCAACGAGGCTGCAACTCCCTGTGGTCAGCTTGCTTCGAGGCATAATGTGCTCACATGTCTTTTAAGGTACTGAAGTACTGTTCACAGGCTGGGCAAGCAATCTCCTGCAAATGGGGGGCCTCTTGCAAGACTGCCTGCTGTAGCTGCACCAGTTCCCGGAGATGCTGAAACCTCGTCAATCAATACCCACCTTAGATGTTCTGCGCCCTCCATTTCAGCATGCTGCTGTCGACCCTTAAGGGTAAAGCTGTTCTGCCGGAGTGCGAAGCTTCAGCCTGGTGTACAATGCAGTGGTAGACTCGCGCGTCAAATGGACTGGTGATGTCGCCAAAGCTCGGAGATGCTTCACTTCAATCACCGGCCCACACCAGATGAGGAGCCTGTAACGTATGCTCCCATTGCCGAAAGATCAGACATGCTCAGAATCTCATTGACACAGGCGGCTGGAAAACAATGCTCCAACTGGATGGTGTTCGCAAGCGGCGTCAAAACATTGCATGATGTGTGCACAGTTGACAATGGGTTTCTTCAGCGCCTGTGGCTCTTAATCGGCACATGCTGTCTCTACATCCGGAGCTTGCTCGCTTCAAACCAGCAGACGGTGTGGCCCAAAGTCTGACCCTACGGGAGGGACAGCAACGTCGCTGCAGGGATTGTGGAGCGAGACCCTTAAACTAAACCGCACCAAGCATAGGCAGCATAGATGTCGAGTTCTGTATCAGGTGTGCTTACTCCGGCATTCTCGGATTCTGGTCCTTGCAACTCTTCCTCTACAGCCCTCTTCGGGACGGACACTGCGCGGACCCTCGATGGTTGAATGCAAGCGCCAGTGGAAGTGCAGGGAACGCTTCCCCACCTGACGCCAGCACCAGCACGGGAGATCTCGGCCTCGGAGGCAACTGGTCCGGATGCAGAGATGCCGCTGGCGACAGTCGCGATCGGCAGACGGAGGATGATCCGGATCAGGAACAGCCGGACAAGTTCACACGACCAGCAGGCAACGGCCAGTCAAATCCGAGTGGGAAATACCCCCAGAGGGAGAACCCCTCGCAACAGGGCCCGTCAGAACCATCCTCATCCACAGCCGCTTCGAAGCCGGTGCATACAGAAGTGCTTCTGCAGGCACCCAAAGGTTTCACAGGCATGACATCACAGTGGGCTCGAGGCTCTGGGGCCTCTGCACGATCCAGCTGGCCTTGACTTCGAATTTCGTGATCATGATCGTCTCCGGGCTGCCAGCCACCGGCGCACCGAGGCCACGGCCATAGCTCTGATGAAGTGAAAAGCCAACATAGGGGTCGCCATGACGGCCTTCAAGCAGGTACATCACAGCTTGTGCACGGAGTGGCAACATCAGTTGAACAACTTAATGTTGCAACAACTCAGGCAAGGGACTTGGCAAATCCAACTCAACATCCCATCGACAGCCAAAGAAATAACGCGCACTAGGCGGGACGAACTGCAACCTGCGGTGAGCCGCAGCCTCTCTGCGTTGGCCGCCAAGCAATTGCCAACAAGTGAGCAGCATCCGACGACAAGACCCAAGCAAGAACGATCAAGCCTCCATGCGAGATCGCCCAAGTCGGGGCTTCACAAAGGTAGCAGGCCGCAACCACTCGTGCGATTTGCGACAAAGGCGTCCCACTCAAGTTGACACTGCAGGTGGAAGTGCATGCAGAAACAGGCTCCACAGCAAAATCCCTGCAGCGCAATCACTGGGCTCGAAAACACGCTGCAACTCCTGATATATTGCTGAAGACGCTTCAACAAGGCAGGCCTGCCTTGGCCGCACGACGTCACAGTAGTCTTCTGCCACTTCCAAGGCAAGGTCCTTCAGCAAATCGCAAGCTTCACCAACGTCAAGGGGCTCCCACTCACGGGATGGCAGCCTTCAGCGCTGCCTCTTTGCAAACAGACGAAAGAAGCAAGCACATTACGTGAGGTTTCGGTGTGAGCTTCTATGGCAGTACAAGTACTAGTTTTTGTGACACAGACAAACCGCTGAAACGAGGACTCGGTGTAACCACATGAACAAACTCATGTTTTTGTGTCTTGTGCAATCCCTGTGTCCGTGCAATCCCGGGAAAGGGCCTGAGCTCCCACACACATCTGCGTGGAAACCAGCTGCTGCTTGCGATCGGTCACGAACGAGTGAGAAACGAACAGATGAGGCTCCGAAACGTGAATAGCCAGAGATAGTGGAGCAGCAAGTCGGCAGCACCAAGGATTTTAGCAGCAACCACGTCGTTGAGACTTGGCCTTGAGCGCCTCGCTGCACATCTACAGGTTTGAACATGAATAGTCACACTGCGGGCAGCAGAATGCTACCTGGGTCGTCTGTGCCACCAAGATTTCAAGGCCGAAATCATGAAACACCCATCAAAGGCCCAATGGGTAGACAATCAGTACCGCCAAGCACCGAAAAATTGCTTCTATTTGGAAAAATGACTCATGCTTATGAGTATCCTCACTAGCATACATGGGCATAGTATGGTACATGGCATTGTGAAACTCAGCGTTATGCGAAAAGTGTTTCGAGCATCTGACAACACATGGAAGGGTGGCAGTCACAGGAATTTGCGAAGTGCAAGGTGGATTCTCCCAATAGCTTGTCGGTCGAAGACACAAGCTTGTGGATCAAGCTCTTTTAAAGTTGACCCGGGTCCAACAACTGCAGTGCGAAGAAGCTACAACAAGGTGTAAAGAAACTCAGCAACAGGCTTCCCACGCTGTAAACACCAGCCCAACATGGCCAAAGACACGTCCCTCCCTGCTTCTCGTCCGGTACAGCGGCAGCTGCTGGCCAAAGCTCCAACTGGGCCAGGTACGGCTTGAAGTTGATGTTTAATCCGATTCGCCGGCCATCCAAATTCCCGGTCTCGGCCGTGTGCTTTCCGAGCCCTCTTCCTGCTAAGCCCAAAGATCAGCAATGCTGCTGGTGATCGGGTACAACGGGTCGAAGTCGAAACGCGCCGGTCACGTCGATATTCCGGCGAATCGTGCAGAAGGAAAGTCGTCTCATCGCAGCTCCGCTACCGATGACAGCTCGAAAACGCGAGGGCGCACGAGAACCGCGAACTGCTCACTTTCTAGCTGCTCGCAAACGGTAGTCGTAATGACTCAGGGACCTTGGCATCGAGAGCCAAGCGGCGGTAGGTCAGGACAGCCTGCTTTCAGAGGCTACCGGAGGGCCAATTCACAGATTCCCTGTTGCTCGAAAATCACCTCGTCGCTGGGTCGTCGGGTGGCATTTGTGCGCTGTCGCTGGGTGAGTTCCTCTTCTTCATGTCTGCGGTGCGTTGTTGTCCTTGAGGCCGCCCGTACATCAACACAAACTGCACATGGTCTTCTTGATACCATGCTTGCTTCAGCGAAGGTTGCACCTGTGTCGCGATACGAGTAAACTGTCGGCACCAAGAAGCCTACCGCCATCCTGGGAGATCAACGATCACAACAAAACACTGGAAAGCAAACTACTGTGACCACTAGTAGCCGAGTCAGTCGAAGGCCTAGGTTAAGTCTTCAAAAGGCCTCCACTGCGCCGTCGTCGACCCAAAGGCTGCCAGCGGTGTCGCAAGTGGCCCGACAGGAGAACTCTCCATGCTTCTGCACCTTGTCTGCCGAAATTTGTGACGAATTTCCGTAGAAGGCTTTATGGCCGGGTTCGGTGCCACTGTACCATCCTGGCATTGCAGGAAATACTGGCCCTGCGCACCGGCGAAATCAAGGCGAGGCTGTGACAGTTGCACAGCCACCCTGCATAGGCGTCATGGGCATCAGTGCATGCAATGTTCGAAAGCTGTGGACAAATGTCTCCGTGAAGGACGAAGGTTTCAGATGTTTACAGTTTACTACCCCGGCGATGGAAGCAAACCTATGCAGCTACTCTAGTCTGGCAGAACACGTCAACGCACATCAGCTGAGGCGTCCTCAAAGCCTTCTGGGCAAGAGCTGGGCTCCATGATGCCGTGGTCCATGGCGGAATGCTGCACCAGCGCATGGCCCTGACATTTGCTCTTGATTCGGCATGTCTGCAATCTGGCGACAGTTTACCAGTAGTTTACCAACATTACCCGGCAAAGTCTATGAATCTCGAACAAAAAAAAACTGTGCTGAACTCAACCGGATGGCCAGGAGGAACTGACCTGCGGGGCAGGAGCGTGCCCGGCGACAACCAGCATTGCTGAGAAGTGCTTTGCCATCCTCGGACAGAGGAGGGAGAGCACTACGTCACTAAGTGTATCGAGCCGAGGGACTGAAACTCGCGTTTTAGCGTGTTACTCTAGATTGAACGCACTCTTCCATATCCAATAGCGCTGTACAAGCCGCCACATCTTGGAATCTGCGGGAACAGAGCCGGCTTCCGGAATATGTAAGTTTAAGAGTGGTGCTCACAATTGCAATTCATCCTGTCAAGACACATCGGGCTCATCTTCACGCAGGCATCCCCTTGCAACCTGTCAATTCCTTTTGAACCCAGCTTGGACTTCATCTAAGCCTAAGCTCTTTACGTATGGTTTCAAGCGCAGCGAAGTTCTGGTGCAACGACTTCACCTATGAGTACCTGCTCATCCGTTCGCCAGCTGCTAGTCGCATCGTCCACGGTAGTCACACTGTGTGGTTCACATGCCTCGGGAGGTTTCCTGGTTCTTCCGGATGCGAGGCACAAACAGAATTGATCGCTTTTTCGCTTTGCAGCTGGGTCGTCATCAAGTTCATTGTACTTTGGTTTTGTTTTTCGCTTCCGCTCCGTCGTGGATGTGCCGGCGTATATTGGCGCTCTCTTATGAAGCAATGCTGTGACCAAACGCCGATCTTGATTTCAACCTTGCATGGGCGCCTTGGCTTCGTCTGTGTTGCGTACCGCTGAGCGAACTCGACTTTTCGGCGGAACACGAGCTGGAGTTGCAGTCAGTTTCTGTGTCCGGCAGGGTAGTCACCCCTCGCAGAAAGGTCCCGCGAGCGACGCAGGGTCGCAGGGTCGTGTCCCTTGTTTCGCGCACACAGGGAAGTTGATGCTTGCTCCTCCACGCCGCAAGGCCCGAGGCAGGCCCTCTGCACTTTGGTGCAGATGGAATTGAGAGTTTCCTGACCTGCCCTAGACACTGCCTTCGGCCTTCTCTCTTTAGTTTTCCACTTAAATCTGTTATTCTGCAGGCTTGGGTGACCAAGACCCCCCGTCTGCGAACGGAGGCACTGTGAAGGTGCAGCTTGGATCGGCATTGACACGCAGGGAAAGCAAACCCAGTTTCCTTCTGCTGTCATTAAGCCCAGACCCCACTGCGCTCAACTGCTGCACACTTGGGGCTCCACTCAGCTCTGCCATGGTCACCATCAATTGACAACAATCCAAACGAGGTCAACCCGGGAACCCAAAACCATCCACAAAGCAAATCTCGCGAGCACGAGCCCGGGTCCCGCACCGCACCCCGTATCCCGACCCCCACCGGTCCCCGGCTGCACACCGCGCCGCCCAGTATGGCGAGCAACCTGTTGACATCGCGAGCCGGCCACCATTCGCTAGTATTGCGGCATAGTGGCCCCCCTTGCGTTCGATATCGCCCACGACGCTGCCATGCGCAGCCTGAGATGCCTTTGCCTTTCACCTCTGTCTCTATTGCCTCTCACTCACTCACTCACTCATTCACTCACTTTGCTTTGCTAGGGGCTTGAGGCTCTCTTTCTCTCTCTCGCTCTCTCTTTTTTCTTGGGTCAGGGCTATGGTGCAGGGGTTTTACCCCCTACACCGCGCGCGTCTGCGCCCCCGACTGTTGCGGGACGAGACCCGCGGCACCGAGCGCTTAAGTTTAAGCAGCCTCACTCGGCAACTGGAATACACCTCCCTCTCTCTCTCTCTCTCTCTGACTCTGACTTTCTCTACTACTCTCCCCTCTTCTGCTACTACTGCTACTGCTGCTACTGCTACTACTGCTGCTGCTGCTACTACTACTACTAGTACTACTACTTCGCTTCTTCTTCTACTGCTACTGCTACTGCTACTGCTTCTGCTACTGCTACTGCTACTGCTACTACTGCTACTACTGCTGCTACTACTACTACTACTGCCACTGCCACTGCCACTGCCACTGCCACTGCCACTACCACTACCACTACCACCACCACCACCACCACCACCACTACTACTACTACTACTTCTTCTACTGCTACTGCTACTGCTACTGCTACTGCTACTGCTACTGCTACTGCCACTGCTACTGCCGCTGCTACTGCTACTGCTACTGCTACTGCTACTGCTACTACTACAGTACTACTACAGTACTACTACTACTACTACTACTACTACTACTACTACTACTACTCCTGCTGCTACTACTACTACTACTACTACTACTACTGGTACTGGTACTAGTATTAGTACTACTGCTCAAACCTCCTCACAGTTGTTTGGCCGCGAGCTGCACTAAAGATCATTCGCCTGGTGACAAAATGAAACAGGAAGGTGCGCAGCCGTGCCCAGCGAAGGCCAAGCGCGGCACCACAATCCGCCTCACCTTTTCGACGCAGCTAAAAGTAGTTGGCGCAAGGGCAAAGTGAGGAAGGTAGAGAATGCCGACCCGGGTGGGTGTGGCAGGGTGATTGATTTGGCGAAGTTTACCCTGTGACAGCTCGGACAACTGTGCCATACCGTCGCATTTGTCATGAGTCGCGCCGCCACACCTCAAGGAGTGGGGCAGTAATGGCAAGCTTCTGCAGCAAATCATTCAGGCGTCTACGCTGCAATTCCAGCGAGGCGTCTGTGGCGTAGACGCTCGGAGAGAGTTGCATCCGCTCGTACATCCAGTACGTCGGGAGGGAGCTCACTATCATCAACATCTCGTCTTCAGCCGCGATGCTGAGTCTCATCCCCACATGCCCCACACTCATTTCACGGTATAGCTGGTCGAAAAGGCAGGCCAATGCCCTCCAGAACTGCACTGAGTGCATGGCCTCGCCAACCACCGAAATATGAGATCCATGCGGCTCGCCCGGCTCAACACAGAAGATGCCAAGGGACCGCTTTTCGGAGTTTCCATCCAGCTGCTCTGCACCCAAAAAGCTCCATGCCAGCATGCCCTCAGCCGCCTTGTTGGGGTCTCGCCCAACATTCCAGACCTTGAGGACCTCTCGCAGGCGGGGTTGAGAGTTCGAGGGCGGCCCTTCATAGGTTCCTGCATCGCAGGCAGCCACAACTTTGAACCCATCATAATTGTCCACGTAGCAGCTATGGTACTCCGGCGGAGTGCTCAAAGGCATCTGCGGCGCCGGTGAAGCTCGCTGCACTGGGATTCCAGCCAAGCTCCCGACTCTCTCAAGCGAGCTCTGGATAAAGTCGACGATGTTGGACCACCCCATGGGAGCGCTCTTCACTCGAGGCCGGCTGTGCTGCCCACCAAGACCATCGTTGAGCAACTGCTGGCAGCGACCTTGCCGATAACGAAGTAGCCCCACCACTTTGGCGAGGGCAACACGCACCTGCAATTGGTTGCTGGGGATCAAGTTGATGATAAGCCTCAGCATCTTCAGCCAGGCACCATCCGGCTGTTCCTGCCATCCTTTGTGAACACCAAACATGCCATTGTACTGACACAGGCTCACCCGTGATCTTCAAGGTCTCCTCGTCGGGACCTCCCGTTCTAGCATGCCGGCCTCCACCAGATGCGACACAATCAGGTCATACTCCTCGCGACTCTCGACCAGGACCGAGGCATTCATGGTCACCTCTCCAAGCTCCTGGTCGGGCATTCTCAAAACCTCCGACTCCGTGGGAACATGCGGCTCGATGGCCGCCCAGGTCAGCTTGTACGCTTTCTGGCTTTGCCGGTTTAAAGATCCTCAAGGGCCTGTCTGAGGCTCTCCCAGGATCCAACCTCGATCCTCTCGTTCGGCCACCCAAGACTCCAGCATAACTCTCATGACCCACACCAGCTCCTGCGACTCCTTGGGAAGGAGCTAAACGGGGCAACACTCGGATGAAAGTGCCCATTGGCCCCGGCCTCGCGCGAAGCCCCAGGCTGAGCACGACACCGAGGAACGAACAGGCGCCGTCGGTCGGCCCGAAAGCACAAACTCAATCCACTTCTTCTAGACCTCGTTCCAAACCGGCTGCGCCTCCCGCCCCAAAACAAGGGAGCTGATCAGATCATAGGCTGCGTCCTCCTTTCCTCTGTCCACATAGAGGGCTCGACCTCCTTGACCTGGCCTCTTACCAGCTGCTCAATGCTGCTCGTGGTAGGGCTCGTTGAAGACTGAAGCCATCGCCCACATAAAAGACACCGTCCGATCCAGGCCCGGCTAGTACTCGCGAATCTCCACACCGTCGTGCTTGGCAAGCAGAGTCTCTGAGCGCTCGACGGCACCCCCCCTCGCCGGTCACTTCCATCTCAGCTTGCCCTTCTTGCCCTTGCGTTTTGCGCCGCGGCCTTTCGCCAGCTGCTCCTTAAGCGGCGTCCTGTGTCTGCCCCGTCCACCAGGATCCGCCTTTTCAGCCTCTGCACCAGAATGTCCAGAGCCCGCAGCTTGCCGTTCTCGGCGTCGATGACTGTCATGATCGTCGACAACTCCTTGTAGTTGCGTGCTCTGATATCCACCGCCGGGTGTGCCGTGAGATAAACCAGCTGAAAAAATCCCCAGGCTACCGCTGGAAGATGCTGGAAGCTTGGCCCCTTCGCTTGCGGCCATCACCCCTCGGTGTGCCTGGGCGAGGAGCTCAAAAGTCAGTGATGGTTGGATCTTCGGGAGGGCGGCCAACTGAAAAGACGAGTCACTGGACTCGTCTCCATCACTCGAAGAAATGGACCTCTTCTTCCTCTTCTTTTCCTTAGAGCCACTGCCTCTTGGACCTCCAGCGCCGATCTCTCGCGACGTCCTGTGGGGCTTCTCTTCCCGTTCTCGGCCAATAAGTCGTCTTTGCTTTCTCGCTTCTCTTTCTCCTCGGCCTTCTCACGGCTCCAGCCGGATCTCCTCCGGGCTGTCCAGTGGCTCTGCCAGGCCTCAAGGCTGGTCATCACCCTAGCCCCGTAGGTCTGCTCCACCCAGTAGTCATAGTACTCATCCTGCACCGTTGCCAGCCTGCCGATCATCTCTGGCTTCCACGAAGTAGGCGAGCACAGTCCTGCTGGCGCCCGGTTGTCATACATGGGAACTCTACCCAGACTCCGGCCTCCAGCCCATCGAAATGGGAATCACGAGGTTCTCCGCCACGTCGGCATACGTCCAGCCATGGCTCCGCCGACGGGGGGTGCGTGATGCGGGATTTATCCTGACACCCCTGCAGGAGCGACAAAAAGCCATGTAGCTCCACACTCCTCACTTTCAATTAGCCCAGGCCGAAACTGCGCGACCGTAGGAATCGCACAATCGAACAGGGGGCTGCTATCTAGTATGCTTACTCTTACTACAACAACAACAACAATCTCTACTAGTACTATAGTACTAGTACTACTACTACTACTACGACGACTACTACTGCTACTTCTATGACTGTGGCTAGTACTATTTCTATTACTGTTACTATTACAATTACAGATGCTACTATTATTACTACTACTACTACTGCTATTACTACTACTCCTACTACTACTACTACTACTACTACTACTACTACTACTGCTACTGCTAGTATGACAATGGCTAGTACAAGTACTAGTACTATGACTTTAACAATTGCTATTACACATGTTCTATTACTGTTACTATTACTATTACTATTACTATCACTATTAATACTATTACTACTACTACTACTACTACTACTACTACTACTACTACTACTATTACTAGTACTAGTACTATTACTATTACTATTACTATTACTATCACATTACTATCACATAACTATTACTACTACTACTACTACTACTACTACTACTACTACTACTACTACTACTACTACTACTACTACTACTACTACTTTTTGCAGCAGGCCTCGTTGTCCAGCAGCCCGGTTACAGCAAAGAGCCCCTCTGTCCCCCGCTTCTTCAAAGCAAGGAGAGGAGTCGAGCTGACACTCACTACTACTACTACTGCTACTACTACTACCACCACCACACGACCACGACCATTAGCACTACTAGTACGACAACAACAACCACTACAATCACTACAACTACAACGATTGCAACTACTGCCACTTGTTTTGTCTCTCCCTCTCTCTCCGAGCACGGTCCTGACAGATGAACTCCGCCGTTCCCACGAGGTGCCCAGGGCAGGCGCTCACCAGCACCTCCAAGTGGACACAAGGATAGATTTCAACGCAAATCAACGCAAGCACGTTCAACTTCACCAAATAAGACATTTCGAGCTGGAACGTGGGTGTGCCAGGTGTGCAAGACTTCTCAAAGGCGCTTGCCTCTGGTAGCAGCCGTTGCCGCACGATATCCAACCAAGGTTGCGTGCCACCCGAAATTAGATTGGAACATGTTTTTAACCGAAGTCATGCAGACATGCATGCCCCCAATCAGCACAACCAGTTGTACCGGCTGGCAAAGAGGAGAGAAAGGCTTCTCCAACAGTCGTGTTGAGGCCACTCTCCTCTTCTTGAATGGAACGTGGTTTGAACGTCTGCCCCGTCAGTCTTCCCAGACTATGGGAAAGATATCTTCGTGCCAAGGCCAAACCAAGGCCAGGGTTCCGGGCGCTTTGCTGCGCTCTTGCGCGGAGACTAAATACAGTACTCCATGCAAAGAGAGGCGCGATATGCTTGGTTCCATCACCATGTAGTAGGTACTGGAAAGGGAAATATCATTCTATAGTGCGCATAGCCGAATTTCATCGGGCCATTGCACGTCTGACGATGACGCCAATGGCCGCAGCATGCTTTGGGCGATCCTCAAGACCGATTCCTGACAAAGAAAATTTACAGGACCATCCTCCGTCGACAGCTCGTCTTGTGCGACGACATTTAGAGGCGGTTGGCACATGCAGACGGCCACACTACACTAACCAACGCACCTCACAATCACACTGTTATAGGGACACAGGTCCAATCACAAGCTTCCGGCCTCGCGATCGTCCAGGCCGGGGTGATCAAGGGCCTTGGAACGTGCATCCAACAGAGTTTGTGTTTTCTGTGGGTGTGCCCAGTTCGCATGTGTTTCAAAAGTAGACCACGCCGTTCTCCGGCACCTGCTCCTGCTGCCTTTGCTGTCCCTGCTGTGAGAACAGCTCCTGCTGTTGCGAAGGAATCTTTCCTCCGTACTCCGTACCCCTCGATACCAATGACTATGGAGATCCTAATCAGTTTGCGTGGCCGCCTCCGTGCTCTTTCGGCACAGTGGCTCCAATGTACCTCAACGCTTGGGAACAGGCGAAAGTGCTGCCGTCCAGCTCCAATCCTGCGGAACCTTCGACAGTATGCAGGAGACCGATCGTTGCTTAGGTCGGGATGGAGGTGGCAGTTCAAATCAGCTCAATAGAGCAGTCCTGAGCAATCAAGGGAGGGCTTCGTTCGTAAAATTAAAGGCCCTTGGCTAGTCTGCTGGCCGCGCCTGCAGCACAGTGCTTTCCGCATTTCCTGCACAGCATTTTCAGCAGCAATACTTTGAAGCCTCGTTCCGCAGCTGTCCACAGCATGCAGAAGGGCACTGCGCCGTCCCTGGCCCCTTGCTGCGCAACGGATTGTCGGGTCTGATCATTGCTATAGACTCTCGCGGAAAAACAAACTCCGGTTCGGCAAGCTTGTTTCGGCGGCGAAAAACTAGCTCCGGGAGGTGCGGTCTGTTTCGGTGGCGAAAAGCTTACTCTGGCCAAAAGAGTTTGACTGGAGGAGAAACTCACGTGAGGGAGAAACAATCAAACTCGCGCCGCACATGTTTGTTTCTCCTAGGCTAAACAAACTTTGACCACGGGAGTTTGTTTCAGCGGCGAACAAGAAAGTGTGGCCAGGAAAGTTTGCTTCGACCTCGCATGGGTTCGGTTCTGGATGGGAACTTAACGTTTCCCGCAAGTTCTCGGGGGTGGGGGATAACCAAACGAACTTCTCCCGTACGAGTTTGTTTCTCAGGGGCAACAGAAAGATTGACCGATGGAGTTCGTTCTTCACTGTCGAAGCAAGCTCTCCTGGCTGGAGTTTACTTGTTCTGCAAACTCTGGAAAGCTGAAGTAGAAGAAGACTTTTTTCGAGGCAAAGCAAACTCTGGCGGAGGACACAGGTTTTTTCCCGAAGCAAACAGCTACGAGTAACAGGGATGGGTGCAGTCTGCTTCTCCCAGCGGAAAAAATCGACGGGCGGGTGCAGAGATTTTCTTAAGCTGCGCAAACTCTACTGACTCTAGTGCCTTTCCTTTCCCTGGGCAAAACCTATCTCAAGCCTAGGGAGAACCGACTCCGAGGGCGGGGTGAGTGGGGAGGGGTTGATTTTGTTTTCCCTATGCAAAACGAACTGTGGCTTTGCGATTAAACAGACGGGGTGGGTTTGTTGCCTGGGCAAATTGTTAAGCAGGGCTGTTTTCTCCAGGCGAAAAAACTCGGAAGGCGGCGGGCCATAGCTTGCATCTCCCGACTAAGCTTTGCTTCTCCGAGCCTGAACAAACGTTGGCGCTCTCGCTTGATAACTTGTGACCAACTGCACACGTCTTCGCCTTATAGCAACGAGGCGGGGGTTGTGAACTTAAGCCACGAAGCTTCTACACGTATCGACATCACAACCATGACAAGCAGAACGCTTACAAAACAATGGAACAACTACACAGGCCTTCATTCAAGTCTTCGCCTCATGGGGAAAGGGCCTCGGGCTGTGAAGTGAATTAAGCTACATCAGTCTTCACCTTATGGGCTGAAGGGGGGATTGTAATTTGAATAACGAGCCTAAGACTAAGTGTTGTACGAAATTTCACAAATCAATACCATGGCAACACCGACAAAATGGAAGAGGCTCCCTCCGTCTTCGCGTTAGGCTGTTTCAATATTGGACTCGCTTCAAAATCACACATTCAGGGCAAAACTACGAAAGTCTTCGCTGCCTGAGCAAGGCAGGATGGATGGTTTTAGAAAACTGCAGGCACAGCTCTTACAGTACTGTCCGCCCGAGCTGTGAAAGACAATTATCCAAATGATAGGGCGAGCGAGTGAGTTAGTTCGCCCTCCCGGAAACAAACCCGGTCCGACGCTGGCTTCTGGCTCCGGGGCCGACCCTTCTCGGCAGAGTTGGTTTCTCCTTTCAAAGAGGAAATAGGTTTTTTCGCTCCAAAAGCAATTCCTCCACCCGCAAACAAACCCGGTCCGACGAAGTTACTTTCTCGATCCGAAACTAGAGTTTCTGCAGAAAACTACTTTCTCCTGAAAATTCTGAAAACTAACAAATTTGGGTCGGCCCTAATGTGACGTGCTAAGTAAGGGGCGGGGTGCCCGTGGCCGTCAAAAACTGCAGCACGCCTCACATCACCACATTACAGCATGGCCTGGGGCCAAAGCACCAAATGCGACAGAACATCCTAACAACATGTAGCCACTTCCTGTCTTGTCCCCGCTCTACGGTACCGTGTCCTCCGCAGCAGTCCCGGCACTGTGCTCGTCAGAGCTGCCCCATCCCCGGTCCCCTTCTCTAACTCTCACTTCCTTCCTTCCCTCACTCCCTCACTCACTCTCGCTCTCCCTCGTCCTTGCGTCCTGAAGGGTCCACCTCTCTTTCTGTCTCTCAGTTTCTCCCAACCTCCATACCCTCCTCGCGAATGCTTTTGTCTGGACCTGGCAGACCATTGATTGCTTGCTTACTTGCTTGCTTGTTTGCTTCGAGCTCTGGGGTGGGAGAGGGTAGGGAAACTCTTCTGTTTTTCGATAGGCCTCAGGGTCAGGGAGAGCTCCACCCCGCCCGCCCTACCAAAGCCTGTCTGCTCTGCCTCTGGTAAAGCTGTTCGGAGACCCTTCCTCTCCCTCTTGCTTGCTTGCTGAGGGTCTGTGTGCAAGCAGCCTCAGTCCGCGACGGTAAGTCCCCTTTTGCGGTTGGGTGTCTCCCGCTGTCTCTCTCTCTTTCTCTTTCTGTGTCTCTCTCTCTTCTTGTTCTGTGCAGATGTCCAAACGTAGGTCTTCGACCATTTGCTTGACGTTCTTGAGGGTCTCTTCTGCCGGGGTGTCGTCCCCCCAACCTCCCATGATGAGCACTGGTTTGCGCCCCCCCGAAGTCCATGTCTGCTGTGCTTGAAGCCCCCGTGCTTTGGATGACTTGGACTTTTTTCGTTCCAGTTCCAGGGTCTGCTCCAATTGGCTGTGGTTACCCCCGTCTCCACACGGTCCATGCGCTGGTTGATCTCTCCTCGCAATGTACTCGCACCACTTCCCGGATGGCCGGTCATTGCTCCCCCTCGTAGGCAAGGATTGCTAGGTTATCGGCCTGGCCAATATCACGGACAGGTAGTTGAAATATGTTGAAATAGCCCCCGATCGAGGTAGACGGGGTGCTGGATCGACGTGAGATCGGCGAAGACCTGCAGGCTCGCCGAAATTGATCAGGTAGCGGGCGTCAGGCTCCCGAAGGTTCAGGCTGTAGGCCGCCGATCCCGTACTGGAGCACTCTTGACTATGTCCCCCCTCAGAACCCGCACGGCGAACTGCGCACACTTGCCGCACTCGGTGCCCCCGCTGATGGCTTTTGAGAAAAGGCCCTGGCAGGAAAGGAAAGCCCCCGGGTTTGAGACCGGCCGCCCCTGAAGCAAGGAAAAGAAAGGAGTGAAGAGAAAGTCTCAGGGCAGTGGAAGGAGTCGGCACGGCCTTGAGCACACACGGCTTGAGCCAGGGTCCCTGTTTGATCCTGTTTGTGTGGGGTTTGCGCGGGTGTGAAATATTAAATATGTCTGGGCTGCAACCTGTCACGATAAACATTATTGGATCGAAGACACATGCTGCTTTTCCTCTCTCTCTCGGTCTCTCTCTGCTGCCGCAACCCCCTCTGTTGCCCTTGTGAAACAAAGAGAGGCAAGCATCCCCCGAAGCAACACCCCCCGCCGCCCGTGTGCCGCTCTTCTTCAGATTCAGTCTGTGCTCTCTCCCTCTCTCTTGCTCTCTTCCTCCGCTCTCTTTCTGCGGACTCGACATTGCTGAGGAAAGGACCCAGCGTTCAGCGAGAACTTGTTGTTGTTGCAGGCTAACGTCATTGATCCGTTGTAGCCTGGGAGCAGTCTGAAGTTCCGATCCCTCCCCACATCCAACCACATTGAAGGAAAGGCAAACCGACGACAAGGCCCATACCCTCCGGACACGGCGCCTGCTTTGCAAGGGGGCAGGGCCGATTCACAATCGTTGCCGATGCAATCAAAATCCACCGTAATCCCTGCTAAAGCTCCATCTCCTGCAGTGTATTGTGGCGATTTTGTAGCCGAGTGACAGAATCCCCGTTCTGAATTTACATTGGCGGAAACGGGAGCCGATCGCTCTACGAACGCGACGACCGATTCTCCTTACAAATTTGCTATTGGGAAGCCCCTGAGCTCGGAACCGAGAAAGGGTCTGTTTCCTCCGATTACTCGAGGTCTGAAAGGCTAGTGGCCCCGATCATTCGTCCAGTTCTCAATCCAATGTGCCGCCCTCCAACACTGCGGCTCGGTATGCAGCTCGACCGCACAATCTCCGGATTCCGGTGCAGTCCATGGCACATCGCGCTAAATTGCGTAAACCCCGGGCCTGGATGGAACTGCCATGGTCCGCTGTGCCGTGTGCCACCTGACATGAGCGCGGCACAGCGCAGGACGGCTTTGCTGTCCAGAACAACTGCGCCGATGGCGGTTACGAACAGCGGGTTCGATGGTCCATAACTCATTACCGTATGATCTCCCATGCCAGGCACGGGGTGTGCATCCTATGTTCTTGGACACCCTGCTGCAGACTCAAATTCAGCCTGTCCAGCAGCCGTGCACACATTCAGCAGTGCGGCGGTTGCAGCGGGACCTTGATGTTACTGCTGTTCATGCGGCTTGCCACCTGCCAGGAGGTGAATTACTTCTTGGCATGGACAGCTGTGCCACTGGCGGTGCCTCCAGGACGCCTGCTGGGCATTTCAGCGTGAGCCGCTGTATTCGACCGGCCTTTCGGTCGGTCCAATAGACCTGGGCAGATTCCGGATCCACGGCCACGCCGTAGGGCCTTGTGACGCAGCGCAGCAGCTCTCAGCGCAGCAAGCGCAGTATTTCTCACTTTCTTCCAGGTGTCTGACATGCTCATGCCCGGTTCACTGACCAGTACCTGAAAAAATACAGACAGCTGCTCAATTCGAGTGCATTGCTCGGCTCGTCTTCGCAACAATGTAACAGCATCCTTGCTCGAAGCCTCGGCATCACTCCCGTCCAAATTGGTGCGGATAATGCGGCCTGAACTTGACACTTCGCTTTTGCTTCTTTACACCTCTTGTCCCGAGAGCCTGCGTAGTCAGAGGCACTCCCTGTAAAGTCGCCAGTTTTCTCGAAGTCGGTCATGTAAAGTTTCCTATGTCGAAGCGATGCATGTCAGCCCGCAGTTTTGTCATAAGCCAATGCCTGTCAGAGGCATCGATAGCCATGCCATAAGTGTTCATGATGGCCCAGCTCATGTTGAGCGCCTCGCAAAGCGAGAGGTGATCAGCTAGAACTCCTAGGTCCTAGACATCGTTCTTATTCAGCAGCATGGAGCAAATCTATAAAGAGCTATGGTCTTTGGGAGCACATGCCGGCACTGCCAGTCCCTGCCTGGATGCCGCGCCCATCCAGAAGCGCTCTCTGTGTCCGGGCATGGCCCACGTCCGACCAGTAGATCTGGAGGAGAGGAATCAACCACCCCGCACCGGGCAAAATACCGAAACAAGCGCATGCTTTGACGTAACCGCTTGCATGTGGAGAAGACACAATGGCACATTTCAGCAGAACTGGAAAAGTGGCACTGTCGTGAAGGTTGCTCATCCCTCGCGAGCCCCTGGCCATGCCGCTGCCAGCATCGAGAGCTACATCGACTGGTGAGGCCAGCCCTGTCACAATGGGCTCCTGTGTGCGATAGACCTCCCTCTCGCACAAACCTGCCCCATCCTGCACCTAAATGCCAAGCACTCTCTGGGCATCAGCTCCTCCAGTCCAGAGGGGCTCCTTCGCAGAATGCGTCCGTTCCTCAGTGACAGAAGAGCGTGAAACTGCGTGCCACTCCTTCTGATGCGACGTAGATTTTTTGGCCTCCCGACATCCAGTCGGCCCAGTAAAGAACGTCCTTGTTCACGGTGACACCGCTGGCAAACTCTGCGTTGGCTACCACCTGGGAGCCATCAGTGGCACTTTGTCCTTCTCCTACAAGAGTTTGCCACATAAATACTGGAAGATGACCTGCCGTTGTATGCCGCTCCTTTGGGTTCAAGCTGGGTCACCTCAATCTTTCCCGGGAGCATTGCAAACGGTTTTTCAGCGGAGTGGTCTGCTTGCCTTCATGATGCATATGACATGACGCCGGGACGCGGTGCTCCGGTGCTTTCAATTTATGTATCTGCGGGCGGGAACCACGCCAGTACGAGGCGCATGATGCCCAGCTTTCGCTGCAGTACATTTCGCTGCGCGATTTGCAACTCTTACAGCGTGACAATTCACCTCAAAATGCTTCTGATGTCATGCTTCAAATTCGCAATGCTTACTTTACAGTGGTCCTGCAGGGTTGTAGAGCGGAGCTCGGGAGTACCAGACGAGTGCAAGGCTTAGCCGGCTCAAAGTTTAACGTTCAAGGTTTGCAAAGCTTGATGGTGATTACGCGGGTTGTGCGCAGTTTTGCGGGAATTCTGGCGCAGTTTGACAGCTTGGCAACACTCTCTCCGCGTCCGGGGTGCGGTGTCGTTTTCTTGTGGTAATTAATTTGCCTCCGGACAATCGCAAACCCTTCTTGCATTGGGCGCGGCGTGTCGTGAGGCGTTGGTTTTGAGACCGTTGTGCCTCCAAGTTCTTACAACTCGCAACTCCTGCAGTTGGCATGGGTTGTCGTTTGCTGTGTTATATCGTGGTTCTGGCAACGTTTTGCATTTCCAATGCCCCAAATTCGCAACCCTTAGAATAGGCGAGCGGTGCAGCGTGTCGACTGATCATAGTTCGGCATGATTCGTCCTCAGCTCATTCACATCGCAATCCTCTTGCAGTGAGAACCGCATTTGTCTGTTGCTTTATTTCTGAACGACTTTCTTCAGACATTGCGAATCCATGATGTCGCGGAAAGCCTGCTTGAACCTGGAAGCTGCTTCATTCCATGAAGGAGGCCCAATGGCAGACGGCCAAAAGTGCCAACCGGTACAATCTGTTGAGTCCATGTGCAAGGCACGACAAGCCGCCTCGAAACAACTTAAAGATTTTTCAAATGCTTTGGTGGTATGCGACAAGGTTGTGATAATCGGATTAGACCCATCTCGTGCCTCAAGCCCAGACTGTTGCTCTGCCAATGGCTACCGGACTTGTCCCAGGAAAACCGTGCATGTCGAGCCGCTATGACTCACAGTCATCATCATTCTCTTCATCATCATCATCATCATCGTTGGCCTCCGTGCTTGACGCCACCCCAGGGCGTTGAGCAATTTTGCGAAGGGTTGGTTTACAGGCGCAGACGTTGGGGCGGTTCGGACAGAATCAAACGAATTGCACGGCATCTACAGGACCCTCTCTTGCTTGCGGCTTTTGCATTGCGGGCGAATTGGTCGCGCCTGCTCTTCAAAACAACCATTGATCAGTTTTGACACTGTTTTGTGCGCTTTCTTTTGGACACCCGTGTGCTTGTCGCTTTTTGTTGAGGGTTTTGCGTGTTTTCTGCCTCCCACTTCGCAAGGACAAGCCGGCATGCCAGGGCCGACAAGTCGGAGAGAAAGCTGCAGATCAGAGTTGCATGATCCTTTCGAAAGCCAGATCACCTTCAATGTTCGAGGATGATCGAAGTACAGTACACGATGACTGTACATTTCGTGATCATTTCGTGCGTCATCAGTTTCAGCTTGAAAGAACACGCACGCACTCCTCGATCGCATCCTTCGCTCAAGCATAGGATTACGAATTGCGAATTCCCTAAGTCTGTTTTGTGGGAATTCTCAAACAGCAGATCTCCGCCTTACGCTTCCGGATTCTCTCTGTCTCAGTTGAGCTCAAATCCCCGTGGGTTCGACAATCCTGAGGCTGCACTTGCGCAAGCGCTTTGAAGCTAAACTTGCTGTGTTGAGCGAACTTTTCGCTTCCTATGTTGGGCCCGTCTGACATCACATGCACACACACACACACACTGACTGGATGCAAAACCTGCGAAATTTTGAATTGTGGAATGTCCTGCAAACCAGAAGGATTACACAAATACATATATATATATATGTAAGAGAAACCTTTATGTATAATCTGGCGTTCCTGTTTGGGGTATATAAGCCAGAAGGGGATTGGATAGTTTAGATAGTTTGTGGGACGCCGGGGAGGGCACAAACTATCCAAACTATCTAAACCCATCCCGGTTTAGATAGTTTAGATAGTTTGGGCCTTCCCCCGTGCCACCCAAACTATCTAAACTATCTAAACCCCTCCCGGTTTAGATAGTTTAGATAGTTTGGATAGTTTAGATCGTTTAGATAGTTTCGGGGTCTCCCGTTGGTCTGGAGAGAGAGGGGTTTAGATAGTTTAGATAGTTTAGATCTTCCCCCGTGCCACGCAAACTATCTAAACTATCTAAACCCCTCCCGGTTTAGATACTTCAGATAGTTTGGATAGTTTAGATAGTTTGGGGGCCCCGTTGGTCTGGAGAGAAAGGGGTTTAGATAGTTTAGATAGTTTGGGCCTTCCCCCGTGCCACCTATCTAAACTATCTAAACCCCTTTCTCTCCAGACCAACGGGAGACCCCCAAACTATCTAAACCATCCAAACTATCTAAACTATCTAAACCGGGAGGGGTTTAGACCAGAGCAGCGGGAGCCCCCAAACTATCTAAACCCCTCCCGGTTTAGATAGTTTAGATAGTTTGGGCCTTCCCCCGTGCCACCCAAACTATCTAAACTATCTGAACCCCTCCCGGTTTAGATAGTTTAGATAGTTTGGATAGTTTAGATAGTTTGGGGGTCTCCCGTTGGTCTGGAGAGAGAGGGGTTTAGATAGTTTAGATAGTTTGGGCCTTCCCCCGTGCCACCCAAACTATCTAAACTATCTAAACCGGGAGGGGTTTAGACCAGAGCAGCGGGAGCCCCCAAACTATCTAAACTATCTAAACTATCCCCTCCCGGTTTAGATAGTTTAGATAGTTTGGGCCTTCCCCCGTGCCACCCAAACTTTCTAAACTATCTAAACCCCTCCCGGTTTAGATAGTTTAGATAGTTTGGATAGTTTAGATAGTTTAGATAGTTTGGGGGTCTCTCGTTGGTCTGGAGAGAGAGGGGTTTAGATAGTAGATAGTTTAGATAGTTTGGGCCTTCCCCCGTGCCACCCAAACTATCTAAACTATCTAAACCGGGAGGGGTTTAGACCAGAGCAGCGGGAGCCCCCAAACTATCTAAACTATCCAAACTATCTAAACTATCTAAACCCCTCCCGGTTTAGATAGTTTAGATAGTTTGGGCCTTCCCCCGTGCCACCCAAACTATCTAAACTATCTAAACCCCTCCCGGTTTAGATAGTTTAGATAGTTTGGATAGTTTGGGGGTCTCCCGTTGGTCTGGAGAGAGAGGGGTTTAGATAGTTTAGATAGTTTGGGCCTTCCCCCGTGCCACCCAAACTATCTAAACTATCTAAACCCCTCCCGGTTTCGATAGTTTAGTTAGTTTGGATAGTTTAGATAGTTTAGATAGTTTGGGGGTCTCCCGTTGGTCTGGAGAGAGAGGGGTTTAGATAGCTTAGATAGTTTAGATAGTTTGGGCCGTCCCCCGTGCCACCCAAACTATCTAAACTATCTAAACCCCTCCCGGTTTAGATAGTTTAGATAGTTTGGATAGTTTAGATAGTTTGGGGGTCTCCCGTTGGTCTGGAGAGAGAGGGGTTTAGATAGTTTAGATAGTTTGGGCCTTCCCCCGTGCCACCCAAACTATCTAAACCCCTCCCGGTTTAGATAGTTTAGATAGTTTGGATAGTTTAGATCGTTTAGATAGTTTGGGGGTCTCCCGTTGGTTTGGAGAGAGAGGGGTTTAGATAGTTTAGATAGTTTGGGCCTTCCCCCGTGCCACCCAAACTATCTAAACTATCTAAACCCCTCCCGGTTTAGATACTTCAGATAGTTTGGATAGTTTAGATAGTTTGGGGGCCCCGTTGGTCTGGAGAGAAAGGGGTTTAGATAGTTTAGATAGTTTGGGCCTTCCCCCGTGCCACCTATCTAAACTATCTAAACCCCTTTCTCTCCAGACCAACGTGAGACCCCCAAACTATCTAAACCATCCAAACTATCTAAACTATCTAAACCGGGAGGGGTTTAGACCAGAGCAGCGGAAGCCCCCAAACTATCTAAACTATCTAAACCCCTCCCGGTTTAGATAGTTTAGATAGTTTGGGCCTTCCCCCGTGCCACCCAAACTATCTAAACTATCTGAACCCCTCCCGGTTTAGATAGTTTAGATAGTTTGGGGGTCTCCCGTTGGTCTGGAGAGAGAGGGGTTTAGATAGCTTAGATAGTTTGGGCCTTCCCCCGTGCCACCCAAACTATCTAAACTATCTAAACCGGGAGGGGTTTAGATCAGAGCAGCGGGAGCCCCCAAACTATCTAAACTATCTAAACTATCCAAACTATCTGAACTATCTAAACCCCTCCCGGTTTAGATAGTTTAGATAGTTTGGGCCTTCCCCCGTGCCACCCAAACTATCTAAACTATCTAAACCCCTCCCGGTTTAGATAGTTTAAATAGTTTAGATAGTTTAGATAGTTTGGGGGTCTCCCGTTGGTCTGGAGAGAGAGGGGTTTAGATAGTTTAGATAGTTTAGATAGTTTGGGCCTTCCCCCGTGCCACCCAAACTATCTAAACTATCTAAACTATCTGGGGTTTAGACCAGAGCAGCGGGAGCCCCCAAACTATCTAAACTATCCAAACTATCTAAACTATCTAAACCCCTCCCGGTTTAGATAGTTTAGATAGTTTGGGCCTTTCCCCGTGCCACCCAAACTATCTAAACTATCTAAACCCCTCCCGGTTTAGATAGTTTAGATAGTTTGGATAGTTTAGATCGTTTAGATAGTTTCGGGGTCTCCCGTTGGTCTGGAGAGAGAGGGGTTTAGATAGTTTAGATAGTTTAGATCTTCCCCCGTGCCACGCAAACTATCTAAACTATCTAAACCCCTCCCGGTTTAGATACTTCAGATAGTTTGGATAGTTTAGATAGTTTGGGGGTCTCCCGTTGGTCTGGAGAGAGAGGGGTTTAGATAGCTTAGATAGTTTAGATAGTTTGGGCCGTCCCCCGTGCCACCCAAACTATCTAAACTATCTAAACCCCTCCCGGTTTAGATAGTTTAGATAGTTTGGATAGTTTAGATAGTTTGGGGGTCTCCCGTTGGTCTGGAGAGAAAGGGGTTTAGATAGTTTAGATAGTTTGGGTCTTCCCCCGTGCCACCCAAACTATCTAAACTATCTAAACCCCTCCCGGTTTAGATAGTTTAGATAGTTTGGATAGTTTAGATCGTTTAGATAGTTTGCGGGTCTCCCGTTGGTCTGGAGAGAAAGGGGTTTAGATAGTTTAGATAGTTTGGGTGGCACCTATCTAAACTATCTAAACCCCTCTCCCTCGAGACCAACGGGAGGCCCTCAAACTATCTAAACTATCCAAACTATCTAAACTATCTAAACCCCTCTCGGTTTAAATAGTTTAGATAGTTTGGGGGTTCCCGCTGGCCTGGAGAGAGTGGGGTTTAGATAGTTTAGATAATTTAGAATTTAGATAGTTTGGGCCTTCCCCGTGTCCCCCAAACTATCTGAACTATCTAAACCCCTCTCTGTCGAGACCAACAGGAGCCCCCCAAACTATCTAAACTATCTAAACCCCTCCCGGTTTAGATAGTTTGGGCCCTCCCCCGTGCCCCCCAAACTATCAAAACGCCGCGCGGTTTAGATAGTTTAGATAGTTTGGATAGTTTAGATAGTTTAGATAGTTTTGGGGCTCCCGCTGGCCTGGAGAGAGGGGGTTTAGATAGTTTAGATAGTTTGGATAGTTTAGATAGTTACGGCCCTCCCCCGTGTCCCCCAAACTATCTAAACTATCTAAACCTGTCTCTCTCCACACCAGCGGGAGCCTCCCAAACTATCTAAACTATCCAAACTATCTAAACTAATTTTCTAAACCCCTCCCGGTTTGGATAGTTTAGATAGTTTGGGCAATCCCCCGTGCCCCCCAAACTATCTAAACTATCTACACCCCTCCCGGTTTAGATAGTTCGGATAGTTTGGATGGTTTAGATAAGTTGCATCGTGTGGGGCGCTCCCGCTGATCTGGAGAGAGATGGGTTCAGATGGTTTAGATAGTTTTGATAGTTTAGATAGATTGGGCCCTCCCCCGTTCCCCCCAAACTATCTAAACTATCTAAACCCCTCCCGGATTAGATAGTTTAGATAGTTTAGATAATTTAGATAGTTTTGGGGCCTCCGCTGGCCTGGAGAGCGGGGGGTTTAGATAGTTTGGATAGTTTAGGTAGTTTGGGCCCTCCCCGTGTCCCCCAAACTATCTAAACTATCTGAACCCGGAGGGGTTTAGATAATTTAGGTAGTTTAGATAGTTTGGGGGGCTCCCGCTGGTCTGGAGAGCGGGGGGTTTAGATAGTTTAGATAGTTTGGGGGGCATGGGGGAGGGCCCAAACTATCTAAACCGGTCGGGTTCAGATAGTTTAGATAGTGTGGGGGGCATGGGGGAAGGCCCAAACTATCAACACTATCTACACCGGGAGGGGTATAGATATTTTAGATAGTTTGGGGGACTCCCGTTGGTCTGGAGAGAGAAGGGTATAGATAGTTCAAATAGTTTGGGGGGCGCGGGGGAGGGCCCAAACTATCTAAACTATACAAACCGGGAGGGGTTTGGATAGATTAGATAAGATAGTTTGGGGGAAGGGGGAGGGCCCAAACTATCTAGACTATCTAAACCGGGAGGAGTTTAGAAGTTTAGATAGTTTAGATACTTTGCGGGGGCCAGGGGAGGCACCAAACTATCTAAGCTATCTAAGCCGGGGGTGCGTTCGCTTGTGTGCGGCTTTCACCCTGGGCGGGTTTCGCCCCTGAGCGGGCGCTCCAGACCACCGGGACCTCCCTAAACTATCTAAACTATCTTAACCCTCCCGGCTTAGATGCTTTGGGGATGTTCCGCTGGTCTTCGACGAGAAGGGTTAGGATAGTTTAGATAGTTTGGATAGTTTACATAGATTGGATAGTTTGGGGCGGTCCCCCTGGTTTGGGGCGGGAACGGTTCGGATAGTTTAGATAGTTTGGGTGGTCCGGGTCTTGGCCCAACTATCTCAACTAGCTTAACCCTTGCCGCTCTAGACCACCGGAACCTCCTCCTCCCCAAAATATCCAAACTATCTAAACCCTCCCAGCTTAGATAGTTAGGTGAGGTTCTGCTGGTCCTGGACGGGAAGGGTTAAGATGTTTAGATAGTCTGGATAGTTTAGATAGTTTCGGGCGGTCCCGCTGGTCTGGGGCGGGAAGGGTTAAGATAGTTTAGAAGCTTTGGGGAGGTTCCGCTGGTCTTGGACGGGAAGGTTTTAAATAGTTTAGATAGTTTAGACAGTTTATAGCTAGTTTTGGGTGGTCCCCCTGGTCTGGGGCGGTTGGGGCGGTCCGGCTGGTTTGGGGCGCGAAGGGCTAAGATAGTTTAGATAGTTTTGGGGCTTCCATGTATTGGCCCAGACTACCTAAACTGTCTAAGCTATCTGAACGGTCCACGACGCCCGGTGATACAGGGTGATGCGATGCACGATGCCCGGTGTTACAGGGTGATGTGATGCACGATGCCCGGTGCTACAGAGTGATGCGATGCGCGATGCCCGGTGCGACGGGGAAGTTGGATGCGCGACACCCGGTGTTACAGGGTGGTGAGGTGCGCGACGCCTTGTGTTACAGGGTGGTGTGGTGCGCGACGCGTTACAGGGCGGTGGGATGCGCGATGCCCGGTGTTACAGGATGATGCCATGTGCGATGCCTGCTGTCTTCTCCTTCCCGTGTCGGAGGGGCTTATCTGCTATTTTGAGATGGGGCCCTCGTCTGTCTCGTTACGTTGGAGGAAGCTCTCTTCTTGTCGAGGATGAGGTAAAAGACTTATACGATGCTTTTGATGACTGGGGGAGCTCTGTCCATATTTACCAGCAGCGAGCTCTCTTCAGTCTTCTTAAGACTAGGATGAAGAATTGCCAAGAGGTAAAGGAGCTCTCTTCTGCACAGAAGCTGTCTTCTCTTACCAAGAGTAGCTTGAATTGAGTTCTCTTCTCGTTTCAGAGGATGAGGCAGAGGGCTTCTCACTACGCTTTAAAGGCCGCAGGGACGACCAGACTCCTGGTGTCAAGCTGTGAAGTTTGGAAGCTCCATTTTTCTTCTTGGTCGTAAGCTCTCTTCCATGCGTTGAAGAGGAGGAGGAGATGGTCAGGAGTTCTCGCCCCTGACCAAGAGAGAAAGGAATCTTCTTGTTGTCGACAGAGAGGTAAGCAGATGTTTCTCGAGAAGTTAGAGGGGCCTCTCTTGTGAGTTGTTGGGGTAGAGGCCCTGCCAGGAGATCTTGTCCTCTACCACGAGGTAGAAGAGCAGCCCTCTTCTTTCTTGTGAAATTGGAGGGAGCTTTTTTCCTGTTTTGGACGATTAGACAGAGAACTCATACAGTGTTGGGGGGGCTCTGTCCTCTCTTGCTAGGAGTGAGGTCGCTTCACTCTTTTCAAGACAGCGACGCGACTTACCAAGAGGTAATGGAGCTCTCTTCTAGAAAGAAGCTCTCTTCTCTTACCACGAATAAGTTGGGGGAGCTCTCTTCTTGTTTTAGAGCATGAGGTGCAGGACGTCTGTTTCGTTTTCAAGGTTGAGGGAAAGGCCAGAGCTCATTCTTCTTGGGCATATTCTGTCTTCCATCTTTTTAACTGGAAAGGGGTATAGGCAGGGTCTCGTTCCCTTACCGAGAGAGAAGGAGGTCTCTTCTTGGCGACTGAGGGGCAAACGGAGCTCTCTTCTTTCTCGATATCTTGGAGGGCCGGCTGTCTTATTTGAGGATGAGCTCTCTTCTGTCTCATTAGATTGGAGGAAGCTTTCAGTCGCTTCTTATCGAGGATGAAGTAAAAGGGGCTTTTCCGTTTGGAAGCTGGGGGAGCTCTGTCCTCTCTTGCCAGGGGATCTTTCCCTCTACCGAGAGGTGAAGGAGCTCTCTTCTAGAAAGGTCTCCTCTTACCAAGAGTAACTTGGATTGAGTTCCCTTCCTGTTCAGAGAGGGGGCTTCTCATTTCGCTTTGAAGGCTGAAGGTTGGGTCAGATTTCTCTTTGAAGGTTTGTAATTTGGAAGAAGTCCACCCTTTCTTCTTGATCGCAAGCTCTTCCATGTATTGAAGAGGAGTAGATGGTCAGGAGCTCTCGCCCCTGACCAAGAGAGAAAGGAATCTTCTTATTGTCGACAGAGAGGTAAGCAGATGTTTCTCGAGAAGTTAGAGCCCTCTTCTTTCTTGTGAAATTGGAGGGAGGT
This sequence comes from Symbiodinium sp. CCMP2592, assembly GCA_905221615.1. Classification (NCBI taxonomy): domain Eukaryota; class Dinophyceae; order Suessiales; family Symbiodiniaceae; genus Symbiodinium; species Symbiodinium sp. CCMP2592. Next base: position 49,539 of record CAJNDT010005624.1, read on the forward strand.
TTGTTAGTTCTAGAGAGAAAACATACATTGTTAGGGGGCCTCTGTCCTCTCTTGCTAGGAGTGAGGTCTCTTCACTCTTCTCAGGATGTTATGGAGCTCTCTTCTAGAAAGAAGCTCTCTTCTCTTACCACGAAAAACTTGGGGGAGCTTTCTTCTTCTTTTAGAGCATGAGGTAGAGGAGTTCTGTTTCTTGTCAAGGTTGAAGGGGGAGCTAGACTTTGTTTGTAGGGTTCCGCCCTTCCTTCTTGAGCGTATGCTCTCTTCTTCTTTTGAAGAGGTAAAAGGGATGGTCAGGATCTCCTTTTTTACCTAGCGAGGAGGAGGTCTTTTTCTTCTTCCTCGATATCTTGGAGGGGCCTGTCTGTGTTTTTTGAGAATGAGCTCTCTTCTGTCTCATTAGATTGGAGGAAGCGTTCAGTCTTGTGTTGTCGGGGATGAGGTAGAGGGCTTGTCTGTTTGGAAGCTAGGGGTGTTCCGCCCTCTCTTGTCAGGGGGTCTTTTCCTCTACTGAGAGGTAAAAGAGCTTCTCTTCTAGAGAGAAGTTGTCTTCCCTCGCCGAGAATAATTTGGATTGGGTTTCTTTCTTGTTCCAGAGGATGAAGTAGAAGGCTTCTCATTTCGCTTTGAAGGCTGCAGGTTGGCCCAGACTTCTGTTGTTAAGGTTAAGTTTGGAAGAGCTCCATTTTTTCTTCTTGGTCGTAAGCTCTCTTCCATGCGTTGAAGAGGAGGAGGAGATGGCCAGGAGTTCTCGCCCCTGACCAAGAGAGAAAGGAATCTTCTTGTTGTCGACAGAGAGGTAAGCAGATGTTTCTCGAGAAGTTAGAGGGGCCTCTCTTGTGAGTTGTTGGGGTAGAGGCCCTGCCAGGAGATCTTGTCCTCTACCACGAGGTAGAAGAGCAGCCCTCTTCTTTCTTGTGAAATTGGAGGGAGCTTTCTTCCTGTTTTGGACGATTAGACAGAGAACTCATACAGTGTTGGGGGGGCTCTGTCCTCTCTTGCTAGGAGTGAGGTCGCTTCACTCTTTTCAAGACAGCGACGCGACTTACCAAGAGGTAATGGAGCTCTCTTCTAGAAAGAAGCCCTCTTCTCCTACCACGAAAAACTTGGGGGAGCTTTCTTCTTGTTTGAGAGCATGAGGTGGAGGAGTTCGGTTTCTTTTTCAAGGCTGAAGCGAGAGCTAGAATTTGTTTGAAGGCTTCCGCCCTCCTTCTTGAGCGCACGGGACAGCCAGGATCTCCTTTTTTACCTAGCGAGGAGGAGGTCTTTTTCTTCTTCCTCGATATCCTAGAGGGGCGTGTCTGTTTTTTTTGAGAATGAGCTCTCCTCTGTCTCATTAGATTGGAGGAAGCGTTCAGTCTTGTGTTGTCGGGGATGAGGTAGAGGGCTTGTCTGTTTGGAAGCTAGGGGTGTTCCGCCCTCTCTTGTCAGGGGGTCATTTCCTCTATTGAAAGGTAAAAGAGCTTCTCTTCTAGAAAGAAGTTGTCTGCCCTCACTGAGAATAACTTGGATTGAGTTTGTTTCTTATTTCAGAGGATGAGGTAGAGGGCTTCTCATTTCGTTTATTTTGGAGGCTGCAGGTTGGACCAGACTTCTGTTGTTAAGGTTTGAAGTTTGGAAGAGCTCCATCCTTTTTTTTGGTCGTAAGCTCTCTTCCATGCGTTGAAGAGGAGGAGGAGATGGTCAGGAGTTCTCGCCCCTGACTAAGAGGGAAAGGAGTCTCTTCTTGCCGACAGAGAGGTAAGCAAATCAGGCGTCTCTGCTGAGTTGTTGGGGTAGAGGCCCTGCCAGGGGGGTCACTTCCTTATCAAGAGGTAAAGTTGATAGTGGAGGGAGCTTTCTTCCGGTTTTTGATGATCAGGTAGAGAGCTCATACATTGTGGGGCGGGGCTCTGTCCTCTCTTGCTGGGAGAGAGGTCTCTTCACTTTGCTCAAGGCTGAGAAGCGACTTACCAAAAAGTAATGGAGCTCTCTTCTTACCCTGAACAACTTGGTAGAGCTTTCTTCCTGTTTTAGAGCATGAGGTGGAGGAGTTCTGTTGGTTTCCAAGGTTCAAGGGAGGGCCAGACTTTGTTTGAAGGGCTCCACCCTTTCTTCTCGAGTGTATGCTCTCTTCCAGATTTTGAGGAGGGGGGATACTCAGGATCTCCTTCCCTTCCCTAGAGAGAAGGAGGTCTCTTCTTGCCCACTGAGGGGTAAACGGAGCTCCCTTGTTTCTTGGTAACTTGGAGGGATGAGGTCCAGGGCTTTTCTTTTTGGAAGTTAGGGAGCTCTGGTAAGCTCTTTTCCGTCTTCTGAGGAGGCAAGGGAAATACTCAGGAGCTCTCTTGGTTTCACTTGCCAAGAGAGAAAGGAGGTTTCTTCTTGCCGACAGAGGGGTAGACGGAGCCCTCTTCTTTCTCGTGAAGTTGGAGAGGTTTGTATGCTATATTGAGATGGGCCCTCGTCTGTCTCATTACGTTGGAGGAAGCTCTCTTCTTGTCGAGGATGAGGCAGAGAACTTATATGCATTTTTTGAAGAGTGGTTTGCTCTAATCACCCTCTTAAGATTAGAATGAAGACTTGCCAAGAGGTAAAGGAGTTCTCTTTTAAAAAGAAGCTGTCTTCTCTTACCAAGAGTAACTTGAACTGGGTTTCCTTCTTATTGTTTCAGAGGATGAGGTAGAGGGCTTCTCATTTCGCTTTGAAGGCTGCAGGTTGGACCAGACTTTTCTTGTCAAGGTTTCAAGTTTGGAAGAACTCCATCCTTTCTTGATCGCAAGCTCTCTTCCATGTATTGAAGAGGAGGAGGAGATGGTCAGGAGCTCTCGCCCCTGACCAAGACAGAAAGGAATCTTCTTTATATCGGTAGAGCGGTAAGCAGATCTTTCTCGAGAAGTTAGAGGGGCTTCTCTTCTGAGTTGTTGCGGCTTGGCTTTCTTTTTGTTTTCTATGACTAGGTAGAGAACTCCTCTCTTGCTAGGAG